>CAKOAT010106377.1:70705-82908 GCA_932364175.1 Eruca vesicaria subsp. sativa | reverse complement strand
TCTCTTTAATCTGAAACCCAAATCAACTTGTTACTTGCTTGTTTCGTTTTCTTTATTTTAAAAACCCCATATTGTTTTAGCTTAATATTGATCCTATAAAAATAAAGTGTAATAATTGGTCTCTGTGGATTCGATCCTCAAGTACTACATCGAACCTCTTATTTGAGAGAGTAGCTTGAAGGTTAATTTGAGCATATCACTCGATAACAAAAACTGAAATATTCCTAAGCGCTAAGTTTGGTGGTGAAAGCTCTGAACACTTGTCCTTTGCTTCTGTCCTTTGCCTTTAGCTTATATACTCCATCCTTTAGGCGGTTTAGTCCTTCCTTTTCGCCCAGATTCGAGTTTATCGGGAATCTTCCATTTATCTCGATCTTTCCATTTTCTTTGCGGAAATCTTCTATTTATCTTCAAACTAGACATTTATCTTCAAACTTGACATTTATCTTCTTTCTGCGAGTAAATCTTAAAACCTTCATTGTATCTTTGGGCTGGATTTCGTTTAAAGTCGCAAGTGGACTTTTATCGCGCTTTTGGGTTGTCCGAGCCGTTTTGCGATAAAAACCGTTTTACGATTTTAAACGAGATCGTTTCCTAATACGATGCTGTTTTTATAAGATTTCTTGAGTTGATCGTATAGTTTGACAATGCACAATGTTCCGTCTAATCGTTGCCGTTTTATACGATCTTCCCGAAATTTACGAGAAAAGAAGACTTTTACTATATTTATCGTAAAACTTGAATGGTAAGACGGATCGAGACGAAACGAGTGACGTTTCGACCATGGTTCAGAACATGATCGGACCAAAGGTCGTGGGAGATCGAGGCTCGTGATGGTCAGATTGACGTACGGCGAGTCGAACTGGGTTGGTTCAGCTCGCTGTACGGAAAACTTTTTGAGGCGACCAGCTCGCTGTACGGTGAGCTGGTCCGGGACCGACCAGTTCGCCGTACGGCGAGCTGAACTGGCTGGTTCGGCTCATCGTACGTTGAACTCAGTTCGGTCGAACCTGCTCGCGGTTTACGGCGGACTTAGGTTTTTGTGGTTTTTCGCTTAACGTGGGCAATCGTGTAATCAGCGATTGTTTCGTTCGTTCTTTAGAGATGACGATTTCCAAATTTTTCGTGGATTTCCTTTGTTCGGAAAGTCTTAGAATTTTATAAAACAACTTCTCGTGTTTTATAAAACGTATTTTTATTTTTGCGGAAAGTTTTGGTCATTGATTCCGTCGTACCAATTTTGACCCCAACAGTTAGCCCCCCAGCTCGTAAGAATCGTTGAGTTCTTGCGAGCGTTTCGAACTTGTTCGGCAAGTTTAGTAGAATTAGGCGGAACTTAATGGCCAAATGTCCAAAGGTGAGTTATAAAACTGTTCTTATAAGTATATGGAGTAAGTTTTCAAATTCTTTACTCACTTCCTTCCATAACTCTTCTAAGGTTCAAGAAGTTTTTTCTCTTCCTTTCCCCTTGAATCTCTTTTTATTTTGATTGCTCAACATGTCTTTTGAGTGGAAAGCTTCGGATCGTGCTCACGCATCAATCTCTGATCCAAGTGACCTCGAAATTTCCGGTGGCTGCGCCCTCCCCAAACCGGTCTTTCTGCGTTTTTCCGTGAGTAAGAACCACGAATTATTGGCCAGCTTTGGGTGTTGACAACGTTCCCCCAGCTATCTTCTGGGTTCCAAAGAGGGATAAGCTTCAGAGGAACAAGGAAGGTCCGAGCGCGAGTACCGTTCGTTCCCTCAAGGATTTGAGGAATTCTCGCGCGATCCCAGATTCAGTGCAACCCGAATGGGGTCAAGATGCCGTGAATCCTCCCTCGGGCTACTTCACGTGTTATGAAGCCTTCTACTTAACTGCCAACTGTGGTTCCCCATTCCGCGAGCCGTCATTGGGTTCTTGGATCGGTTTAAACTGTCGATCAGCCAGCTTTGTCCCTCCGTGTTACAGCACTATGTCAGGACTTTGGTGCTGGGTTACGAACGCGGTATGTCTCTCAACGCGGACTATCTTGTGGCTATGCTGTTTCTCAAGCGGGCGGCCAAGGAAGGTTTCTACTTATCACCTCGGAAGTGGATGTCGGTTATCGACAGACTTGCCTCAAATGGTCACGAGTGGAAAGATTGGTTCTTTTACGTTAAGATCAATAGCGAATCGGTGGAAGAAAGTTGCAATTCTTTGTTCAGGACCAAATGGGTGACAAAAGGTACTTAGATTGCGTAATATATTTTTTTTTGTGTGTGGCCGCACTTTAATCTTTCTGTACGATTTGCGTTTTGAAGTATCTGCCCTTCTTGTGCTGTTACTTGAGGACCTCGAGTTGGTTATGAACCTTTTTCGCGGCGGTCCGCTTTATTGGGGATACTTTTCTCCAAAGAGAGTCCGTCGTGCCGTTTCCTATTACTCTTCTGGTTTTTCTCAGAATGATCGTGTCGAGATTGAGGCAGACGACGACGCGGAAGCGGGGGAGAGATCTAGATCCCCACAGGAGAGAGATGTTCCGATTGGTCAAAACCAATGGTTCGATGAAGATCTTAGTATTGAAGATTTCATCGACTTCTCGGCTCCCTCATCCGAGTTTGATCTGGCCAAGACATCATCCGAGTTACCATCCGATACGCCGTTTGCGAAGGCATCGAGACATTTCAACAAGGTTTGTGGTTCTTACGTGTGACTGATTTTTGACAAAACACTTCCCCTATTTTGCAGAGTCTTCGCTTTATGAGCGAAGCGGTGAGCGCAAGCGAAGCATAGATTCGTAAGGCCGAATCTAGGACAAAGGCGGCGGAGACAGAGGCAACTCGTCTCAAAGAAGAGATCGATGCCAACTTCTATCACGCCCAAGATTTAGCTAGAAGGGAGACTGCCCGTGTGAGGGAGGAGTATGAGACTGATTCTCATCGTGTTCTTGAGCTCTCTGGCACGAGAGTCCGTCGCGCCCATAGAGCACGCAAGAGAGAAGTTTCTGCGGAGATGACGGTTCGTCGTGAACAGTTTGTGCCTCTTTATGCAGAGTTTGAGGATGCGCAAAGGGCCTATGGTGATTATCGCGAATGTCGTGGCATAGTTGGCGGTTTGCATCTCACTCAGCATGCGGACTACTCATATGAGGCGGAGTTTGCCAAGCAGAAGGGGCGCTTGGCTAAACCAGAGAAGAACAAGCCCGAGTTTCTCAACCTTGAGGCGTAAATGTGGGATCTGTGGAACCCTATTGTCGTGTCGCCGGATTCAGTTGAAGTTGGGCCGGAGATCCCGGACACGGGCGGAGAAGTTGATCAGCCGTGGATTGATACTGGTGTTGGCCAAAGCTCGGCGTCCGGGTTTGATGTATGATGTATTTGTTTTAGGATATTATATTGTTGTAATGTTTTTTTTCGGGACTGGCCGTTAGTGGCTTTGAATCCCTGCCGCTGGGCGGCGTGTATTTGAACAAAAAATACTAATATGAATATTTTCTAAGTATGAAATCTGCGTTTTGTTTTAGATGTAGAGGGAAGAGTACGAGTTGTCGTCTCGTATCTAACTCTTGGTGTAGATCGTCCGGTTCGTTTACTCGGAGTGTTTCGATTGCGAGTGTTTAGATGTGGGCGTAGAGACATGCCTTTAAGATCTCGATTCATGCCTTGAGACGTTAGAGACCAGTGTGCTGGGTTTAGGGCAAGACCTAGATTTAATTTGGGATTGTGGCTATGAGATGACTTGTCAGCTTTCGTTTTGCCTGTTGCGATTTTAACTTGATTCCATACCGATTTAGAATCTGCGATAGGTTCTCGGCTTATACGATTCGTTTAATTGGAATCGAGCATCTCACCGGGAACACTTTCTAAGTTGCCCGGAAGTGCTGACCAAAAATTTAGATTTCTTTTATAGCGCACTATGTTATCCTAGTCGGATGTATGCGGACCAGTGGGTCGGTGTGTTTGTTTAGGACGGCTAGCGTGCTCGACGGGGCCAATCGCCGAGCGTTTTTAATTTTATAGTTGCGGACGGACTTTTGTAAAATATTTTTCTAAGACTTTAGGCGACGTCTCACTGGTTCTTTTCGAAAATATTTGGTGTATAAGTTTTTCAACGAAACGATTAAGTAGTTGTTACTGCGGAAGTAATTTCCGGATGTTTGGAGTTTGTTTTTACGTTTTTCGATAGTTGAGAGATTTTATAATATTCTAATTTCGTCTTTATTAAAAAGTTTTGAGAATTTCGATTACAAAGAGAATATTTTAAAATTTGGGAGTATACAAATACTTGTATACGCACCCACTCCCCCCCATTTCGGAAACGGGGATAGCTAATACATATTCCTTTCGGAAATCAAGTCATCTCATAGTTCTGACTGTTGGTGCGAGTATGTTTACTCGGCTGTCGCAGACTTCTCGATCGCTTTAGTCACTGGATCGGCGTCCTTCTCGACCGTTGCTGGTTGTGGGTCGTTTTCCACGGGCGGCGGTGTGAACTTTGTCCATTTCGGTTTCACGATTGCGACCGCAAATTGCCTTAGCTTATGTTCAGTTAAAAAGCAAGATCGTGATTTTCTTTGGCATCCCCAAATTGCCGCGACTCCCATAGGTGTTGGAAACTTGATGTTTAAGTGGTATGTCGACAGAACCACCTTCATGGAGTTTATCCAAGGCGTGCCCATGATCACGTTGTAGATAGCTGAGGAATCGACGACTGCGAAGTTGACGATTTTCGTCACTGCTTTCGCGGCGACCGGAAGTCGGATCTATCCTAGAGTCATAGTCGTTTCGTCGGAGAAACTGGTCAACGGCTTTGGTATTGGCTCGATCTTAGATAAATCGATTCCCATGCGTGCCAACGTGTTGCGGAAGATTATGTTGACGGTTCTTCCAGTATTGACCAGGATTCGAGCGACTTCTAAATTGCTTATGACTAAGTCAATGACGAGAGGATCGGCGTGTGGTTGATCGATTCCGCCGGTTTCTGCGTTAGCGAAAGAGATCACTCCCTTTGGAGTTTATCCGATGGTACGTTCCAACTCGAGCCGGTTTCGACTTTTCGTTGGTAGGACTTGATAGATGAGATGGTATCACTGTAGTATTGCGATTCTCCGATGATCATATTGATCTTTCAGCGGTTAGTGTCGTTACCTTTCTCATCTTTGTCTTCGTCCGTGTTTCTTGCCTGACGGGTTCCCTTGAGGCGGAGTTTCCACTCGCGATTTCCTGTCGTTTTTCTGGGGGGGGGGGGGGCGATCTGAATCGCTGATGAGGTCCTTGACGCTGGATACCTCGGAGATTTCTCCCGCGAGACATTTTGCGGCAAGTCTGGCGCCGAGAACTTTGCAGTTCACGGTAGAGTGTCCGTGAGTTTGGTGGAGATCGCAGAAGGAATTCTCGTCATAATTTGGATTTCTTGACCACGTGTTCCCCGTTGTTCGCCCTTGTTCCGATCCGAAATTAATGGAGAAGTTGTGCGCCCCTTGGAGATCCTGTCCCTCGTGATGGACGAATTTGTCGTTACGAGAGTTTTTCTTTTTCGGCTTCTTCTCGGACGCGATGTCCTTTGCGGACGTTTTTGCCGGCTTATGCTTTTCAGACATGATTTTAGTCTCCTCTTCGATGGTTATGTAATCGGTAGCTTTGTGGAGCGCGTCCTAGATCGTCCTCGGTTTCTCGAGAGTTATTTACTTTCGAAACTTTGACTTGAACCAGAGCGATTTTCCGAGCGCGTCAATGGCCGCTTTGTCGCTTATCCCGCTAACCCTAGCCATGACGAGTTTGAACCTGCTCATGAAGTCGCGAAGGGATTCGTCCTCCTTCTATGATAGGCTCCAAAGGTCGGCGTCGGAAGTTTCCCGATTGTACACATCGAGTATTGCTTCAGGAATTCGGAAGCAAGCTGGCGGAAACTTCCGATTGAATTCCGCCTAAGCTTGGCGAACCACTCGGCTATCTGCGGAACCGCACACAAGCAATCAAGAACAAGATATGAACAAGTAAAGATGTAAAAGAAAACGAAATTGAGAGCGAAAATAGTCATATTCTGAGTTTGCGTAAGAACGGTACAACCAGAGTAAGCCTTAGCTGCGTGAGCCGTCAGCGAGATTCCTAACCCTAGCAATCTAAGACTAAAACCCTAGTTGAGACGCAGCTCGATAACAGAAACGGAAATAGTCCTAAGTGCTAAGTTTGGTGGTGAAAGCTCTGAAAACTCGTCCTCTGCTTCTGTCGTTTGCCTTTAGCTTATATACTCCCTTCTTTAGGCGGTTTAGTCATTCCTTTTCGGCCAGATTCGAGTTTATCGGGAATCTTCCATTTATCTTGATCTTTCCATTTTCTTTGCGGAAATCTTCTATTTATCTTCAAACTTGACGTTTATCTTCTTTCTGTGAGTAAATCTTAAAACCGTCATTGTATCTTTGGGCTGTATTTCGTTTAAATTCGCAAGTGGACTTCTATCGCGCTTTTGGGCTGTCCGAGCCGTTTTGCGATAATAGCCGTTTTACGATTCTAGACAAGATCGTTTCCTGATACGATGCCGTTTTTATAATATTTCTCGAGTTGATCGTATAGTTTGATAATGCACGATGTTCCGTCTAATCGTTGCCGTTTTATACGATCTTCCCAAACTTTATGAGAAAAGAAGTCTTTTACGATTTTTATCGTAAAACTTGAATGGTAAGACGGATCGAGACGAAACGAGAGACGTTTTGACCATGGTTCATAGAATGATCGGACCGAATGACGTATGTCTTGCGTCAAGGTCGTAGGAGATCGAGGCTAGGGGCGGTCAGCTCGACGTACGGCGAGTCTAACTGGGTTGGTTCAGCTCGCCGTACGGCGAACTGGTCGGTCGCGAACCATCTCGCCGTACTTTTGAACTTTACGAGAAAAGAAGATTTTTATGATTTTATCGTAAAACTTGAATGGTAAGATGGATCGAGACGAAACGAGTGACTTTTCGACCATGGTTCAGAGAATGATCGGACCGAAGGACGTATGCCTTGCGTAAAGTTTGTGGGAGATCGAGGATCGGGATGGTCAGCTATACGTACGGTGAGTCGAACCGGTTTAGTTTGGCTCGCCGTACGGCGAGCTGAACCGGCTGGTTCGGCTCGTCGTACGTTGAACTCAGTTTGGTCGAACCTGCTCATGGTTTACGGCGGATGCGGTTTTTTTGCTGGTTTTTGCGGTTTTTCGCTTAACTTGGGCAATCGTGTAATCGGCGATTGTTTCATTCGTTCTTCTGAGATGACGATTTCCAAGTTTTCTGCGGATTTCCTTTGTTCAGAAAGTTCTTAGAATTTTTTAAAACAACTTCTCGTGTTTTACAAAACGTATTTTTATTTTTGCGGAAAGTTTTGGTTATTGATTCTGTCGTACCGATTTTTACCCCAACAATGATTTAAGTATAATGTTAGTACATACTATATACGTGCGTCTTAACCACTCAAAATGTTGCTATCATTACTTGATATACTTAGTATAGATTCTTTAACTTGCGTAACAAACTCACTGTTTTCACAAAATAATTTCATTACTATATATGAACAAAAGACAGCATTTTCTCGTAGTTTAAAAAAATGATCATATTTACCTTTCAAAAGACAACATTTTCTCGATGTTCAAGAGTATATAAGTGTGGAATTTGTGACGGTCTTCTGGACTCTACCATTAAAAGTCTTCCAGTTTCCCATCCAAACATCCAATCTGGTAGAAAATTTCATGAATATCTTCTACTACATATGTTGGTATAACACCACCATCATCATATCTTTTCTGAGCTCTTTTTCACGTCTACAATTGTGATCCAAAGTAGTATGAAGTGAAATAACATGTTTCTTCCCTTAAACTCCCAGCAACGATTAAACCTTCCATCTTTGCAAGATTTTACGTTTTCCCTTTTAAATGTTTCATGGAGCATTCATATAGATACATCCATCCGTAATGAACAGGTCCATGATGCATTGCCTCGTGCGAGAGGTGGACCACTTGATGTTCCATTACGTCAAAAAGACGGAGAAACATATTTCTCCAAATTACACATTAAGATCGGGATATTCTCATCAAATTATCTGATAACATCTTCAGCTAAGGTACATGTGCTAAGATCCTTAAAAAAGGCTTCAAGTCCTACAAATATTGTATAAGAATTAGATAGATGTATTTGGATAAAACTAATTTAATTTAGACACTTCTAATAATTTAATTTGTAATTACCTGCAACATGAACATTTTTGAGAAGTAGCTTTGCCAATGCAAATGGAAGTTGTCATTGCATAAACACATGACAATCATAACTTTCCAGCCCTGAAAAATTCTGCCCATGCTCAACATATTTTGAGAGATTTGAAACGTACACATCAGAAAACCTAACATCAGATGCCACCCACTTGAACAATACCGCCTTCGCTTCTGATGACAATCTGGAAATAGAAACTGGGATTTTTTCATTACTTTTTATATGCAGCTCACTCCTAAAACATATTGCATGCAAGTCCAGCCCTGAGTTTTTGTTATATTTAGTCTTTCCTGGGACATTCAGTATTAATGATGTCGTCGAAGAAGTTTTTCTTTATATGCATGACATCAAGATTGTGCCGCAGAAGCAGATCTTCCTAATATGGAAGTTCCCAAAATATACTCTTCTTGTGCCTATTATGTTGATTTCCGTAATCATCAGCCATATTGACGGAAATATACCAATTACCCCCTTTGTGAACTTTTTCTAGTGCACCATAATAATCAATATCCTACTCGATTTCTTTTCCAGGCGAAATAGTGGACTGTTGTCCTGTACAGTAACTATTGACCCGAACAATGTATTGTTCCTTCAGTACGGATGGTTAAAGAGAAAAAATCGCCAGTGCCAATCAAACGAACATGTCTTCATACCAAGATTTACCTGAAATTTTCCTATCTTATCCATACAATAAGGACACGATATATAGTCTCCCATGAGTTGTCTACCTTGATAGCATCTGTACGCTGCAAAGTCACTGATGGTTTACAGAAGAACTGCTAGCATTGTAAAAAAATTTATTAAAGAACAATCACACACCTACACCTATGTTGACCACAATACCTTCAATTCTTCAATCAAAGACTGTAGAAAAACATCAAGTGATCACTTTGGATGCTTAATGCCTGGTATTAATATACACATGAAAATAAATTATTTTGCATACACATCTCTGGTGGAAGGGTTGTATGGTGTAAATTTTACTGGCCAGAGCGAGTATTGTCTTCCAGACATTCCAAAAGGATTAGATCCATCTATGTAAAGCCCAAGATAAACCGTGTGTGAGTTCCTAGAAAAATTAGGGTATACCAAATTCAAGTGTTTCCACGCTTGTTTGAGGGATGATCTCACCATCTGTCTGAGTATGTTCAACATGTCATCTCATCGTTCCTCCAGTAATATAATCTCTTCAGCATATCAGTAATAGGTAAGTACCATATTCGTTGCTGTGGTACCCTATTCCACCCACGTCCTTACGGTTTATATCAGGTTTCTTGCAAAATCAAAACTTCAACAGCACTGCATCTTTCATCTAGTATATCATACAGTTTCCTATGCACACACCTATCATCTCTGAAGGTAAGGCTATAAACCAGTTTCTGAATTTCTTAATAAGAATCAGCAGACAAGTTATCTTCTAGCAAATAGTCTTTAACAAATTTGGCTCATGCATCCAGAAAAACTTCAAGTAAATTATAATCAGCTTTGATAATCATCATCCCAGTTGTCGATGACAATTTAGAAAGATATTCTCTACAACCTTCATAGATTGGCTGATTCGCAGCATCTAGCATTTCATAAAACCTTTTAGCATCCAAGTTGGGTTCTTCTACATTATCTACTACTTCTCTAGCAACTTTTGAGGTTGTTTCACAAAATGCATATGTAACCATATCATGCATCCTATCATGATCTACAGTCTGATCCTCCTGATGGTAACTAGTTTTAATATGCAAATGACTCGGCTCACTAGTACCAACATCTTTAAATGATGACTGCTGTTACTAGCTTCATTTTTATCATGACCCTCTCCATTTTGAAACCAAATGTAATAACGTGGGGGTGGGGGTGGGGTAAATCCTTATTTACTAAATGGTTCCAAACCTTTCAGTAAGACAAACTTGGTATGCTTGCACTTATGATAAGAACATAACATCTACAGTTTCCTGCGTGAGTAGTGTATTTCCGGCCTGGTACATGTATATCTCCATCCCGCTGAGAAATTTATCTCTCACCATTCTATTGAAATCTTTATTTGTATACATCCAACTACTTAACTCGTAGATATTGCCACCAAATGTCTTTTTGAAACTGTTTTTTCGTTTTTTTTCTTTGTGGTTCTTCACATGAGAAGAGATGCTTATTTATAGGAAATTTTTCGAGTTTTGTTAAGTAGTATGTAACGAAGAATTTATAACCACATGTGTTTTACAATGCATTAATGGCCATTCAAACACCAAATTCCTTACCAGGCACACACACAATAAGCACGTTTTCACCAACCATCTATAATAACTATTATTTTTTCGTTACACGGTTGCAAAATTTTTGGATGTAATAAAGTTGTAACTTAACGACTACGTTACGACTAATGGTGAGCATCGTCCTTAAACCGTCGTAAACCTATATCGAGTTTACGACAAATTTAAATCGTTGGTTATTAACGACAAATTTACAATGAAATATATTTCATTGTAACATAGTCGTAACAGTGACATAGATTTTACGAGCACTATTATTTTGTCATCATCGTTATCCGCACGTTTTCTTGTAGTGGAATCGATAATGGAGATTCATTATGGTATGCATGGATCATTGCAGTCTTATCCACAGAAGAAAGCATTATGGGAAGATGAAAACTTGGGATCTATTGGTTTCAATTAATGCTAGTATATATAAGATAGAGTCATCTAAAGCAATAGAGACAAAAGAACATGATCATTTGTGCATCATAAGCAATGACCTTCTTGCAGGTCCTAGAGTAAGAGTTGTGTCTCATGCCTTACTTAACTAGCGTTCAAATCCAGCCAATTCCGTAGAAGGTCAATCAGTTTTGCATAACTATGTCAAACTTTTCCATGAAACTACGTCGAATATGCCAACAAAGTGAGAAAAAGTGATATAAACCCAGCACAAAAGCATCAAATATACCATGATAATGAAATATAAAGAAAGTAACCAAGACCAATATTCCGATCATTAAAGAGAGTGAGACATGGTATCAGTGAAAAACGCAGCATATCCTAAGTCATTATTTACTGAATATTTATTTATTTGGTAATTTACCATGATAAAGAATAAATTCAATCTTAAGTATTTATAGTAAAAGTCAATCCAATGATTCCAAGCACTAATAATCATTATGCTTAATCTAAGTACAATCATTAAGTAAATAACCAAAAAATCAAGTAACAAGTGAATAATCTGTTAAGAATAAACACAATCAAGTAACACAAACTTTCAATCAAGAAGAACGATAGGGTCTACAGGTTACATGTATTATGCATTTTACTTTAAGTGATTAACATCCAATCTAAGATGACAATCTATCTATCAATCAATAAATTTTCTTCATAATCATATACTAGTTCTTTCTCAAACAATTAATATCTATGTTATTATGCATTAAGAATTAAATTATTTTGTCTTAACACACTTAAACAAGCATTTGAATCAAGTCTAATAATTAGAGACAGACATAGATGAAAATGTACGGGTCACATGCCCCTATCTTTTTTTTTTTATATTCCTTTTATAATATATTCAAGGGATTTTTGCAAATTTGACTCAAAACTCAAAGTCAAACACAAAACTAACCTTTCTTGTTTTTTGATTTTTGATTTGTCTTATTCACCCCATCTGTTCACATTATTTACGAAAATGCCATTACACTTTTTTCTTTTCTTTTTTTTGAAAATTATTTTTTTACTCTCTCAACCTCATCATCTTCAAGTATTTACAAGATTGACATTGCCATCAATACCCTAACTACCATGAACAACCAGTTTGAAGCTCTTAATACACCAAAAATCGATTTACACTCTCTCTTTCTCAATTGTTATGAACTAAAAACAACATCTCTTTCACTTTGTCTCCATATTCATACAAAAAACCCAAGCTTTTGATTCAAATTTTTTTATGGTTGATAGAGCCATTTAAGCATACAATTCTTGGTGGGTTACTTTCATTTGATATTCTGGGTGGTTGGAGAAGACTTTGT
>CAKOAT010106377.1:0-68224 GCA_932364175.1 Eruca vesicaria subsp. sativa | reverse complement strand
GGAAAATAAAATTTTTAAAAATTTTAGGCGGGAATATTAGTACGACTTACTTGTAAGTCGTCTGTGTAAAATTATTTACCAGACGACTGATATTTCAGTTGTCCAGACCCTAAACCCTAAACCCTAAACTAAATTGACTAAATTAACTAATTAACCACGTTATAAAATCAAATTATACTTAAATAGTGTTTACTATACAAAGAATAAACACACTTAGGTAAATTTTTAATTTTTCAAAAAAAACATTTATGCTTTCGAAAATCTAACCCTAAGAAACACATACAATACTACAACATATATTGGTGAAACCTAAACTAAAGAATATCATGACTCACTACTTTCACTAATCTATGCTGAAAACAACTAACTTTTGTTATATCTTAATTTATATCTCTTAAGACATATGTTAATTACATAATCCCAATTTTTCATTTATCAAGATATTTATTACAGAATTTTTAAATTATTTTTAAGAAAAACTGTCCGAGACGACTTTAAGTTAAGTCGTCTGGACGACTTTAAGTTAAGTCGTCTGGACGACTTTAAGTTAAGTCGTCTGGACGACTTTAAGTTAAGTCGTCTGGACGACTTTAAGTTAAGTCGTCTGGGCAGACGACTTACGAGGGCTAGAAACGTAAAAAAAATACCATTTTTTTGTTTGTTCACAAGGGGTTGGTTGTAATTTCAATAGCCTTTAAAGTTACTTTTGCATTTGATTCAAGTTTGAGTTTACTTTTGCATTTCAAATCAAGTTTTGAGTCATATTTGGCAATTTTCCCTATATTCAATTCATGTAATTTACATGTTCCTCTAATCCTATAACTATGAAAAAAAATTTTGTGTCCCTGTCTAAATGAATTCCTACGTCCGTCACTGTTAATAACTACATAACAATCCTAACATCAAACTTTTTTTGGTTATTCAAACTAGTTAAAATGAAAAAGTAGCAGAAAATGTCCTGCGTACGGTGGAGCTGGTTTCTGTACCCGGGCTGGTTTGCTGGTTTGAATTTGAGATCTGGTTCGACACTGCTCGTGCATAATCTGTTTTTTGATTTCCGTCAATTTTAAGAGAGTAAGCAATGGATCTCAAGTTTTGAATATAGAACTTCATAAATCTAGGTTATATCATTTTCGCAAGTAAATAAAGAAAGAATAATGAGGGAAAAGAACTAGTGCTGATTTATTGCGTAGAGATAATTTATTAGCTGTAAGACCACCATTATTGCGATCCACGCGAGTTTTAAGGGAGTGAAAACCCCACACCAAGCTTAAAAACGGAGCCAAAGGATGCTAAACAAGAGCTGCCTTTAGTGGATTTTCTCAACTGTTCGTGGCTCCACTAATACATGACGGCCGATAATTAGTTATATTTTAATTTTTTTTATTAAAAAAATTGAAAAAAATAGAAATAATAAGAACCCCATAGAGGGGTTTAGCGATAGAGATGACCTAACTTAGCGGATCATCTATTCTATTAAAATATAGTCATTCTTTTTATCTACTGATACAAGTTGTCATTTAAATTTGGACCATTTCTAGAGTGTTACAAATAATACAAGTTATATAGCTGATTGAACCGCATTACTTAAATTAAATCGGCGGTTATTTATGAAATAGAGTTTTGGGCTTACTTTTTTTAATGACATTTGATTGTTTAGTTTTTGGGCTTAGTATTAAAGAAAAACTCCAAAAAACATTAAATAAACTTTCCACCTTAATGGATCAAAAATCAATTACTATTTTCAGGCCTAAAAATATTTAATATTTTCAACAAAACAAAATTATCTATTATTAATCACTTATTTAAATCATGTACTTTAAAACATGTTAATATTTTTTAGCCCAAAAATATTTAATATTTCAACAAAACAAAATTATCTATTATTAATCACTTATTTAAATCATGTACTTTAAAACATGTTAATATTTTTTATTTTAAATAACAATCACTCTACCTTGATAAATTTTAATGGTAATTTTTAAATAATTTATTGTTTTATTTTTTTTAAAATAATTTACAGATTAAAAAAAAAATGTAAAGCAAAACCAAAAACCAAATCTAAAAACTAAAATCCAAAACCGAAAGCTGAAAACGCAAGTTATATTTTTTGCTTTTTTTATTTACAAAATAAACTATTTCAAAATTTTTAGAAAATTATTTTGTCATCTTTTCAGTTTTAAATTACATGTTCGATTAATTGAGATTTATTTGTTGGTAATATCAGTTCAAACTAACTCAGCGGGTCTTAAAATTAAAAACTCAAACCAAAAGCTGAAAATCAAAAATAGAAACTTAAAAACTAAAAACCAAAAACCAAAATTTAAAACAAAATCTAAAAATAAAAACTGAAACTAAAATCTAATGAGAAACAACTATCACCACAAATTTTGGTAAACTAATTTTATACCAAAACATTATTTAAATTAAGACGAAACCCAATTATATAAATTTTTAATCAAAACATTCTTCAAAATCTAGTTTATCTTAAAAAGAGAGAGAGGGTCTCTTTAACTTATTAGCCGCAACTTTGGTCTCTCACCTGCAAAAACGATTCAAGAAGAGAGTATAGAAGAGAGTAGCAATTTCGTGAATATGTTAATCGTGTAGTGTTCAGAGACTTTTATATTTAGTCAAAAAGGCAAGTAACCCTCTTTACCAATTATAACTGACCAAAACTTTAATTGATAACTTAAGCCTTGAAATTTAAAAGACATCGCTTCTACATCATTACTTATCAGGTAGAAGTACCTGCAAGAAACCGTCTCAAGTATCTTCAAATTTACACCATACACTGGTCTGATATGACTTTAGCAGTAACGCAACATCAAAGTTATACCAATTATATGCTTGAGCCGATCATATGATATAACTAGAATTATTAAAGCAAGATATACCTCTGTTACAGAACAATAAACTAATTGTTTATCGAGTATTCACAACTCTCTGCATACTACAATAACTTAATGAATTGGAAAGTGTAAGAGAGCTGGAAATGGGCACGAGAAAGTCCTTCATCACAAATCTTCATTTTGCTATCAGCATTAGCGATGATGTTCTTAGGATTCAGAACCTTATGGAAATCATGGCTATACACACAAACATGGAGCCAAAAGAAACACTGTTATCTTAGCTCAAATGAGAAAATAAACAAAACTTTAGAGGAAATTTAAAGTGCTATAATCATAGTTTGAGAGGGAAACAAAAAACCTTACTTGAATGCATAAGCCACGAAGAAGTTGGTACAAGAAGAGTTGATGATGCTAAGGAATGAGCTCACCAACGATGTAGACCGGAGAAGGACGCTGTGGAGGGAGAGGGAAATATTTCTACCGGCGGAGGAGGCTATTTTGGAAGGTGACGAGTTCGATGAGATGGAGGAGACGCGGAGACGATTTTGTCTAGAGAGAAGTAATTGGGAATTTTTTTTTTTTTGTCAACTGGATGTCATTGATTGATATCGCCCAAAACGGGCCGGATTACAAGTTATCGGACTTTTACAATGATGATTCAAAGGATTTATTAAAGCATTAAGGCCCACAAGAGATTCAGTGGTGAGATCCACGTGTGAGGCTTTGATCAACCAAAGACCACGTTGCCTGTGACGTGTCTATCATGAAGGACTTCTTCGACTATCACGCTTTCCGAGTCTGCTCCGCCGTCTGCTGCACCGGAATCTCCACCTCTGTTTCGTTTCAATCCTTCTTCTCCGATTTAGCACCGATAACCATATAACTCTCTTTTGTCTATACCGACGCCCATGATTGAAGATCTTACATCTCCAGTTAATTAAAGCTGGGATTGCTCAAATCGATCCAGAAGTAATCCTTTGTTGGACCGCCTAAGCGCCAAACTCTACTGAACCACCTTTGAATCAATCGAGTATAATCCGTCTACCTCATCATCCTTTCCACTAAGAACGCTTAACCCATAACCGAGTCACCGGTAAATAATCAGGTAAAGACTGATTTCATTGAAAAGGACTCCGAGCAAACTTTTGAAGAAGATGAACATACACAAGCTAATCGGGATATTTTTGAAGTTCGCAAAAGAGAGAGGATGAAGAATCCCGTTTGAAGATCGGGAACTTTATTATTTTCAAGTTAAGTGAGATAATAAATAAGAACCATGAAGAAAAGCTCAAAACTTAACTTGAAGAGACACAACAAAATCGCCACAGCGAAGGATATAATCTGCTACCGGAAAAAAAGATCGGCTATAACCGAAGATTTACAAACCAAAAAACAAAAAACTGAGCTCTCTCCCTCTCTAATCAAACTCAATCCTTTGAAAGATATGTATCGGATAAGAGGTATTGAGTTTTGAGAGAGAAACCTCTCTCTATAAGAGGAGAGAGAAGCTTGAAGTAATTGGGAATTAGGTTTACGAATCCTTTTTCTATTTAATTTCCGTCATTTTTAATTTTTATTATGTTACATAATTCCTTATGATTTTGTTTATATATATATAAATGTAATTTAGGGATATAACAGGGATTTTCTTTTATTATTGTACTGATGATTTCCGGTTATAACAAATAACTAGGTGATTTTCCCGTGCTCATGCACGGACATAAATACTTATAAAATAAATATATTATAATAATTTATTGATATTTACTTTAAATTTTAAATTAATTTATAATTTGTAGGTATAATTTATATTAATAATACTATATTAATTTAATTATATATATAATTTAGATATGTTATATTTTGTCAGTTTTATTGTTTTTACGGTTGATTTAGTTATCATTTGGATATATTAGATTTCATCTATTTCTTTGAATTCAATTATAATTTTTTTTATCCTAAATATATTAATTTTTTGATTAATTGTCTTATTTGCATTTATGCAGGCTGTTATCTTAGAAATATAAGTATATCTAGTAAGATTATGTATAACTTAAGTTTTTTGTGCTTAGAAAGAAAAAAACTAAAAACTAAACTGTATGATTCTAAATTATATACATAAGTAACTAATACATTTTTGGAAGCTTATGAACACATATCAATATTTACAATATTTGTATTGATTGCATGAAAAACTGAAATTTATTTTAAATAGTTTTAAAAATAAGGATTCTGATTTGTTTAAGTATTTTGCTTATGGTTATATTAAGTTCCACAAACATTAAACAGAAAATTAAAAAGCAAAAGAGTTATTAAGAAAACATATAATTTTAACAATTAAAATATATTATATCTACTTCGTTAAATTATATAGTGTTATGATATTTTAAAATAATTTTAGTTATTTAATAAAAAATGTTTATTATTAAAATTTATTTTTAGTTTTGTTTTTAATATCTGTTAAAATATGCAGTACAAATGTTATTGTTTTTGAGAAATTATATTATATAAGTAAAATAGAATTTATATGTTTTGTTGTATTGTGAGATATCATAGTCAAATAAATATACTAAATATATATATATATATATATATATATATATATTTTAAGAATACAAATTATAAAAAACAATTCAATTAAACATATATCAGTTTATGTTACTTAATTATTTTATGTAATCATCTAATAAAATAGATAGATATATACCAAAAAAAAAATAACTACTTTGAATATATATATATATTATTGTTTAAAATTATTTTTTTAGAGAAAAAATTATTTCTTTTTCTAATATCAAGATTAGTTGTGTGAAATTTTTTTATATAATCACATTATATACCAATATTGTTTTTCATATAAGAAGATATATATATGATGTATTTTATTACTTCAAAAGTATATTTTATGTTATTTAAAATATATTTAAATTAAATATTACTATATTGTGAACTTTCCTTTTTTATGAAACCATATTTCTATATACTTATATTTTCGTTGTAAATAGTTTTGTAAACTTTATAAATGTTTCCTTTTATTTTATTTTATTATTTGGAAAATTTTGAAAATGAAATAATAATATTTAAATATATTTTTAATTCATTAGGGGTATCATAGTAATCAACCATCGTGAAAGTTAACATGAGCGCGACACATAAGAAAGTGACTTCTCAAATAATATTATAGAGATTTCTTTTTTTTTTGTAAAAGAAATTTCATAAAAAAATAAAAATGTGAGTTGAATTCTTTGAAATTTGTAAACACAAAGTAAGGAATGATACAAACCAATTTATATTTTTACTAATTTAATAGTTTAAAATTGATTGTAATATGTATAAAAAATATATATATTCAAATGTAAATGCTGATTTTTTTAGTTTAACTAAAACTTATACGAATACCCGGGCGTAATCTGTAAAAATCTCTAGTTTTCGTAATGTAAAGATAACACTTGTTTAAAATGAATTTGAAAATAAAATATTCTATACAAAGATAGTTAAATCTAGATCTTATAAGTAAGTTGGATAATCAGTCTCTTTCCTTTTCTTTCTCTCAAACTTATCCGCATTTTCGTTGCTAGGGTTTGATTTTCTAGCAGTGGCGCGTTTCTGGTGTCACCGTTGAAAAAAGTTTCGGTTTTGTTTTGTTTTTTTTTTCTGGCTCAACATCAACTATTTCATTCACCAATAAATTTGGTATAAAGTTTTGTTCACACTGGTTCTACCACACATACAACAATGCATCTTAACAACACCCTGGAACACTCACTAGGTGATTTCTCACTCGGATCCAGCGCAACTTAGAGTACAATGTTGTATTTTCACCACTGCGACAACGAGATCATCCCCAGACCCGGAATGAACCGTCTCTTAAACCAATATATTCTACCACTAAGAAAAACAAGATATAAAGCTAGTTCCCACACCTTCAATCTATCTAATCCTGAGAATTCCAATAACTGTCAATAGTAGCTGGTGTCAAGGATGGGAGTGAAAACGCATGACCAACTATATCTACACCGACCGGTGCTTATCCGCATTCCAAATGGACCGAAAGCAAGGAAAAACACGCATTGCATCTTGAAGGTGAAAGGACGATCAACACTGTGGCAATCCATAACCAAAGCTTCCGGACCCCGCTTGATCAATCATACACCAAGAAAGGCGGGCTGAGATATTGGCACCAACCGCGCTTAAGCTTGAAACACTGCCACACCAAAGACGAGGCAAAACTACCGGAGATGTCTTTATCGCGGTACTGCGAATGCTTTGCCTCGTAACGTGAAAGCCACTGAGACGTCGAACACTTCCGTTGACCAAGCGAAAGGTGGAAATCTCTTCACGTCCTGTCTCTGAGAACCAGAGCAATCAGCTTCTTCTACAGGTAGCTAGTTTTCCGTTGTCGTAGCACCGTTTGTCCTAGTAGAGCTCCTTAGCTTCCAGCCTTCAGACGAACCATAGACGATCCTTCTTGTTGCGGGAATCAAAGGCACACACACCTCCATAGAAACAATAGATTGACACATCAATCGTTTAATCTCGGAGCACGCCTCCAAAGATAAAAATCTTCAAAGTCCACTAGGGCGTGAGGATGACTAAAACATTGCCAAAGCTCAGGTCTGCTTCACTTGCCATCACACGCGCCGCTTCACTTCCGGATCTGAACCTCAAGCTAACCCATCTGTCCAGCTTCCAGATCTGCAAGAGAAGAGACAGAATCGAAGCCACGCGCCGCCACATCAAAGTTGGGAGTCGACTTTCAAAGGGAAAACGAAACGTCGGCTCATCCAAACAAACCCTAAGACGCCGACTCCCCTCGGAGCTTTGATATAGTGTGTTTTTGACATAAAATTAGTACTTTCTACTAATGGTTTTTAATGGTTTTATCGAGTCTTTCTAGTTGTTTGAAGTTATTACAGGTTGAAGAGTTCCATAGATAAGGAGAACGATCGTGTGAAAAGAAAAAAAAAAAGAAAAGAACCTGTTTCGAAGGTTTTCTTGATATGAATAGTCTGGCAAGATATTCTCGTTTGACCGGAACAGCTTGACAAACTGTTCCCCGACGATCTAGGAAATAAAGATTCTATTTCCAGATTTGTCCTAGTTTTCCCTATTTTTCTCTTCTGCCGCCTGTGCTTACTATATATTCCCCTTTTTATTTTCCTAGGCTTTTTACCTTAGTTTTACGCAAGAGAGACTTGAGAGCTTTGATTTGAGCAATTGCTACTTGTAAGGGAGACGGCTTCATCTATCTCCTTGAGAAGATCATCCTGAACCCTCGTATTTCTTATTTATTTTACATGCAGTATTATTCAGAAATCATGCTCTGTTCTTGTGTTATGTCTGAGTAGTCACCAAGTTAGTTTAGGGTTCTAGGGTTGGTTTCGTTGGCTGAGCTTAGATAAGTTAACCTAAGATTGTCTACATTCATATTCTTACCTTAATGCTTGCATCGAATTGATCACTTGTTGCATGAACCATGATTAATTGATTTAGCTAACCGTTGATTGATAATCTGATACGAATTGAATGAGCTTAACACCCCTAGTCAGCGAGAGTAGATACTAGGGTGTTCTGTGAACTTATCAGACTTGATCTCTAAAGCTTGCTGTCTTGTCTTGATCCAATCGACAGTTTAGGTATCAAGGGAAATCAGCACAGGCAATCAACACCACGACAGTGGGTTGATTCAACAGAGTGATCCGAGTTTAGACTAGCATATATCAAACTTGAATAGTAGCTTGGCTTGCGAACTCCATTCCTGTTAGGAAACCCTAGACTAGCGCCTTTAACCTCTTGAAAACAACCTTGTTTGTTACTTGCTTTTTAAGTTATTTCTTTTACTTTAAAAACCCCTTTTGTTTTAGCTATATTTTGATCCTATAAAGATAAAGTGTAGACTGGTCCTCTGGAATTGAATCTAAACGTATTACAACAACACTGTTAACTTGACAGTAGACAAAGATCCAATTTTAGTGTATCAAGTTTTGGCGCCGTTGCGATGGGGACCAAATTTGTATCTTTATTTTTCGGTTATTTATTTAGTCTAAAACTTCTAATTTGCTTATCCTTTTTTAATTGCAGGCTGATGAACCAAGTGCATGACCAGTAGACATACTCGGAGAAACGCACAAGGAGAGTTAGTCACGCTTTCAAATCAGGAGCTAGCAAGGTTAGAAAGAAAAAATCGTCAACAACAAAGACCGACCAACGTCAACATGGGCGACTACGGTACACCAGAACAAGTAGCAGCCTCCATGCAACAGATGCGTCAAGAGATGCAACAAATGCAGGAAGCAATGGCTGCACAACAACTAGCTGCTCAACAGGCAGCACGTGTGGAACAACCTGTTCCGATCGGAGAACGAAACCTACCGCGTAACATTCCTGCAACGCGTTCTCCTATCGCTCCACCAGCATGCCAAAGAGCGGACTTCGAAATCAAACCTGGCATGATCAATCTGGTCTAGAGAAAGATGTTCCATGGGTTACCAGCTGAAATACCAATGGAACACATTGAAGCTTTTGAAGAGATTTGCGGTTTCACTCGTGCAAACGGTGTGCCACCAGATTTCATCAAGTGCATGTTGTTTCCATTATCTTTAGCAGATAAGGCTTCAAGATGGCTCAAATCTTTGCCAACGGGGTCCCTCACTTCATGAGAACAAGTCAGAGCAGCCTTTCTAGATCACTTCTACACCAAGGCGAAAACAGCTGCGTTGAGAAACAAGATCACATCCTTGAAGCAGCTCTTTAGTGAGCCATTTAATGAAGCGTGGGAGCGTTTCAACGACATCCTCCGAGACTGTCCGCATCACGGTTTCGATGATGACCACGTTCTTGAAATCTTCTACGATGGGGTTGCATGGGAGTTCCGTTATGCTTTGAATGCTGCTAGCAACAGAGATTTTATGACTCAAACTACTGAAGGAGCGAATGCCTTAATAGAAAACATGGCAGCTAGTGCGTCAAACAAAAACGAAGAGATTGACAGCTCCAAGAAGGTGAACAGCATGGACACTAAGAAGATTGGTGATATAGCCGCTAAGATGGACCAGCTGCTCAAACATAAACATAATCAAATCTACGTCCTGGAGGAAGCTTCTCTTGACCCAACATCCGCTGACACATCAACTGAAGCAGGAACACTAGATGCAGACCAACAGGAGGTCAGCTATGTTAATTGTCAAGGATGGCAGATCAAGAACTTCCATCCAAATCCTAATGTGAGGAACAATCAGCACCTTTTCTCATACAAGAACAATTCAGAAAATCCAAACGACAGACCTCAAGGAAACCAACCTCAGAACTCCAGATATCAGAAACCGTTTGCACAGAATCAGAATGGAAAGATGTTTGTCCTCAGCCAAGCTCAGAACCACTATCAGAATCGACAGACCAATCCGCAAACTAATTCAGCAAACGTGAGCAGTCCGCCGGATGAACTAAAGGGGATGATGTAACAGCTCCTGCAAGATCAGCACATTCAAGGGAAGGCTCTGAATCAGGTCACCAATGAGATCAACACTAAGATGGGTAACATGTTCACGGAATTAAACTCCAAGTATGATGCTGTAGCGAGTCACATAAGGAAAATGGATGTTCAGATTGCCCAAACTGCTGAAGCTGTTAAGAGACAACAGGGAACACTCCCTGGGAAGACAGACAAGAACCCCAAGGACTGTAATGCGGTTGAGTTAAGAAGCGGAAAACAACTACCAGGACCAATCACAAAGAAACTCACTGCAAAAGAGAAAGGAAAGCAGAAAGAAGGTGAACACCCTAGGCTCGAGGAAACTCACGAAGATGAACACGACGTGGAACAGCCGACTGTCACAGAACCCGTAGCTCCTGCTACACAAGTACCACCTGTTCCCACTCGCGTGTATAGTCCGAAGGTTGCTTACTCCGTTCCTGCAAAGAAATCACGAAAGGATTGCGAAGAGATGAAGTGCAAAAAGATGCTAGAAGACTTGACAGTTAAGCTACCCCTTACGGATGCGATTCAAATGATTCCTTCGATGCGCAGCCTTGTAAAGGGATTAGTTTCTGGCAAGATCTCCGCAGATAACGATGTGATGCTAATGTCTAAAGAATGCAGTGCAGTTCTTCAGAACAGACCGATCAAAAAGTTAGACGATCCTGGAAAGTTTGTCCTCTCTGTTCAGATTGGAAAATCAGTGTTCGCTTGTTCACTATGTGATCTCGGATCAAGCGTAAACCTCATGCCCTACTCAGTTGCGAAACGTCTAGGTCTAACCGATTTCAAGCAAACCCGCATACAACTGGTGTTCGCAGATAGATCAGCCAAACTCCCAGTAGGTATTCTTGAAGATTTGCAGGTAAGGATCGGCAACACCACCGTTCCAGCTGACTTCGTTGTTCTAGAACTCGAAGATGAACCAAAGGATCCGCTCAATTGGGTAGGCCTTTCTTATGCACGGTTGGTGCAATAATTGATGTACGCAATGGGAGAATCGATCTTCAACTGGGAGATATCATGATCAACTTCGAGATGGATCAACTGCTTAAACGACCTATGCTGGATAATCAGAATTACGCTGTAGATGAGAATGAAGCTCTGACACCTCATGAAGGAATGATCGGGGAGATTCTAGCGGATGATCCTTTGGAGGTAGCTCTGATACGGGCTGAATCTGACCAGAACACATGCAATGTTGATGCTGATGGGTACGAGAAGATGCTAGACACGGCCAAAAGCATTGAGAAGCTTGTCGCTTTTCTAAGTCTAAGGGAGAGCAATCCAATTCCACCAGAAGGAGCAACCGCTCCTAAACAAGAAAACAAGCCGACCACCCTGCTCGATGATTCTTGGAGCGAACTCAAGGCCCCAAAGATGGAATTGAAATCCCTTCCAGCGGGACTCAGGTACGCGTTTCTAGGCCCTAACTCCACATATCCAGTCATAGTAAACTCTGAGCTTAATAACATAGAGACTGCTAAGCTATTGTGTGAACTAAGGAAGTACCGAAAAGCCTTAGGGTATTCTTTAGACGATATTCCCGGTATTTCACCTGATTTGTGCATGCATAGAATACATCTAGAAGATGAATCCATGACTTCTATAGAGCATCAGAGGCGGTTGAACCCAAATCTGAAAGATGTTGTTAAGGGATAATGAAACTTCTAGAAGCTGGTGTAATCTATGCGATTTCAGATAGTAAATGGGTTAGTCCAGTTCATGTAGTTCCTAAGAAAGGAGGAATCACTGTGGTAGCTAATGAAAGAAATGAATTAATACCTACTAGGACTGTAACATGACATCGTATGTGTATTGATTTTCGAAAGTTAAATGCGGCTACTCGCAAGGATCATTTTCCTTTACCTTTCATTGATCAGATGCTTGAACGTTTGGCTAACCACCCATATTACTGCTTTTTAGATGGCTATTCAGGTTTCTTTCAGATTCCTATCCATCCAGATGATCAGGAGAAAACGACCTTCACATGTCCTTATGGAACATTCGCCTATAGGAGAATGCCATTTGGACTGTGCAACGCCCCTGCCACTTTCCAGAGATGCATGATGTCGATCTTTACTGACCTTATCGAAGACATTATGGAAGTCTTCATGGATGACTTCAGTGTTAATGGAAACTCTTTTTCTGTTTGTTTGTCTAATCTCTGCAGGGTGCTCCAGCGATGTCAAGACAAGCATTTGGTGCTCAATTGGGAGAGATGTCATTTTATGGTGCGTGATGGAATCGTGCTCGGCCACAGGATTTCAGAGAAAGGGATTGAGGTGGATAAAGCTAAAATCGAAGTCATGATGAGCCTACAACCTCCGAACTCAGTCAAAGGAATCAGGAGTTTTCTTGGACATGCTGGTTTCTACAGGCGGTTCATTAAAGACTTCTCCAAAATTGCACGACCCCTCACCAGGCTTCTCTGCAAGGAAACGAAGTTCGAATTTGATAGCGAGTGCTTGGCCGCTTTTCATACAATCAAAGGAGCCTTAGTGAGTGCACCAATCGTGCAACCACCAGACTGGGAGCTACCTTTTACAATCATGACCGATGCAAGCGATTTTGCAGTTGGAGCAGTGTTAGGCCAGAGAATAGATAAGAAGCTCCACGTAATCTATTATGCCAGCAGAACACTCGATGAAGCTCAATGCCGCTATGCAACTACAGAAAAAGAACTTATAGCCATCGTTTTTGCCTTTGAAAAGTTTCGATCTTATCTGGTGAGGTCTAAAGTGATTGTTCACACAGACCATGCCGCATTGAGATACCTGCTTACGAAGAAGGATGCAAAACCCAGACTGCTCCGATGGATTCTTCTACTCCAAGAATTCGACCTTGAGATCAAAGACAAGAAGGGGATTGAAAACGGCGTAGCAGATCACCTTTCACGGATGAAGATTGATGAAGATACCGCTCTTCATGATAGTCTACCAGTGGAGCATGTCTACTCAATCAGCTCGGAATACGCGATGGAGCAACCACTCCAATCAGCTTGTTCACCAGCACCGGAAAAGCTAGTCTGCGCTATCAACAAGCAACATCCCCACCTTCCATGGTTCGCTGAGATTGCTAATTACCTTGCTGCAGAGAAAGAACCAGTGAAGTTTACGGGTAATGACAAAAGGAAGTTTCTAAGAAGTGCCAGACACTATTTCTGGGATGAACCATATTTGTACCGAAATTGCAGGATGGAGTGTTCCGACGGTGTGTGTCAGAAGTTGAGATTCCAGGGATTCTTTTCCACTGTCACGGTTCCTCCTATGCAGGGCATTTTGCAACTTTCAAGACAGTCTCAAAGATTCTCCAGGCTGGATTCTGGTGGCCCACAATGTTCCAGGACGCTCACGCCTATATCTCCAGATGCGACTCATGCCAGCGACAAGGGAACATAAGCAAAACGAATGAGATGCCCCAGAATTTTATCTTGGAAATTGAGATATTCGATTGTTGGGGAATCGATTTCATGGGACCATTGCCAACATATTTCACCAACGAATACATACTAGTTGCAGTTGATTACGTCTCCAAGTGGGTGGAAGCTCTGGCTAGTCCCACCAATGACGCAAAGGTAGTGATCAAGATGTTCAAAGCCACTATCTTCCCCAGATTTGGCGTACCCCATGTGGTAATAAGTGATGGAGGAAGCCACTTCATCAACAAGATCTTTGCCACTCTCTTGAAGAAGAATGGAGTCCAACACAAGGTCGCCACACCATATCATCCTCAGACCAGTGGCCAGGTGGAAGTGTCAAACAGGCAGATCAAGATCATTTTGCAGAAAACAGTCAATACAAATCGTAAGGACTGGTCGCTCAAGCTGGATGACGCTCTCTGGGCATACAGAACAGCTTACAAGACACCAATCGGGACCATTCCCTACAATTTAGTGTATGGTAAGGCGTGCCATCTTCCAGTAGAGTTGGAGTACAAAGCTGCATGGGCTGTGAAACTGCTCAACTTCGACATAAAACCAGCAGCAGAAAGGCGATCCGTGCAAATCCATGAGTTGGAAGAACTAAGACATCTCGCCTATGAGAGTTCGAAAATCTACAAGGAGCGTACAAAAGCCTACCATGATAAGCGAATCATCAGAAGAGACTTTAAACCAAAAGATCAGGTGCTCCTTTTCAATTCCAGATTGAAACTGTTCCCTGGAAAGCTACGATCAAGATGGTCCGGCCCGTTCACCATCAAGGAGGTTCGCCCTTACGGAGCTATTGTGCTGTTGGACACAAAAGGCGACGAATTTGTTGTCAATGGTCAACATCTCAAACCTTATCTTGCTGAGACAACCATCGCAGAAGGTGAAGAAATTCCCCTTGGCGATCCTGCTCTAGCCTAACAAACTAGCCCAGTGGGTTGCCTCCCACCAAGCGCTTGGTTTAAGTTTGGGGAACAACCGATTGATTTCGATTAGGCATGCATGCATTCGATTTTGATTTCATCATATCGGTTATTTTCTCTGTTCTATCTCTTGTGGGGTACTAGGAGAAGTTCGGTAGAAGAGAACACACTGAAAAATTCCGACTTCCTCCTATTTATCCCATTAGAATTGTGCTAACTATTCAGTTCACCTGTTCTTGCAGATGCCTCCGAGGAGAACCAAGGCCAGTGCAAAGCCACCGACTCGGACTCTCCGTGACGACCCGGCTGATGACATGATTCCCCCCACCTACCCGTGGCCACGCATGGAGAACACTGAGATCTCCCTCTCTGATCCTCACATTCCGGACTCTTCTGAAGAGAGGTGGGATATTGGCGCTTCTCGCCGATACAATGACCTTCTCCGCATCTCTATCCTTCCAACGCGTTTCGTCAACGCCATGGACTTGCAAGCGCTTGATCTCCAAGAAGATTTTCACGGGGCCTTACATGCCATGGGAATAGCCGATCTCTGCTACATCTCTCACCACCTCTACCCTGATCTGGTGCGACAAGTCCTGGCCACTGCAACGCTTACCTTCTCCAGGCCCGACTATCCCTGTTTCGGAGAAGCCTATTTCACTTTCTTCGCTGAAGGTGTCAAGCGCTCAATCTCCTTGGCCACAATTGGAGAGATTTTTGACATGTCTGAGGAGTACATGGGCATATCCTTTCCCAAGAAATTTGCACCAGAGCAGGCATTTTGGAAGTTCATTGCGACTGGGGAATTCAAATCGCGCACAGCTAGTCAGTCTCACATCCGTAAACCTGTCTTGCGCATCACTGCCAAGGTCCTGAGCAACTTGCTCTTCACTAAGGACCAGACTTCTAAGGTGCACCGAGGGGAACTCCAGATGCTATTTGCAGGTGTTGCTGATGAGCTTCGCGATGCTAACTTGGATATTCCGATTGCCACAATGACGACCAGCCCGAGTTATGTGCTTGTTCAGATGTTTGAGGACAATAAGGCAAGAGTGCAAAAGAGGACCCTTAAGAAGGATCATCCGGCAGTTTGCTCACTCCGATTTTTAACCACCTGGGGCTTGATCTCACCAAGTACACATGCAATGAGACCCCCGCCTTCATCGACACCTCCTACCTAGTCAACTGCCAGATTATGCGTGATGAGACCACGTATAGCTTCTTGGGTAGAAACAGGAGCATCCTCTACTGCAAGCTCCCTAACCAGGACATCACTTCACTCAGCGATGTGCAGAACATCTGTTTCGACCCGGATCCCCACCACTTGTGCCCTGATCCGAGATCGCCTATTCCGCAGACTCCTATGGAAGACGTGGAGTTCGTCGGTACAACTGGATACGGCACCAACTCTTATGACCTGGGTCCGCTCGCAGATGACGCAGATGATGCAGCATACTGTCGGTGGATGGTTGACTCACAGCGCAAGAACAACAGCCTCCTGAAGCGTGTTCTGAAACTACTGACCGGCGGTTGTATGGGAGCACCTACAACATCTGCGCCTCGACACGAAGCACCTGCAGCAACCACCCACCGCCCCGGAAAGGAACCCGCAGGAACAACGGCTGGAGGGGATGAGACCCCATTTGCTACACCTCGTCATCGGAACAGGCGCTACCCCGGCCAATCCGACAGCGATGAAACTGACTAGGCAGTCTCCTAGCTCTATCACCATTGTCTTATCCATCTAAACTCTTTTTCTTTTTCTTTTTATTTTGGCCTTTCTTCGATTTATTTTCTCCCCAGGGATGGTGAGAAGTAAGTCTGGGGGAGGCAAGTATCTGCTACTAATCGTTTGCTTTGTTTCTTATTTTTGAGTCAGTCCGCTTTGAGTCATTTTGATGTTTTAATCGAGTCAGTCCAAACTTTGTGGGAATCAGGACCTTGTTTTATGATGTTTTGATTAACCACCCTCGTGCTTTAATTCATCTTATTCAGTGACCTTAGCAGAAGGCAACAAACACACATGCAGATCCAGAACACCCTGACTTTACATCAACCTGTTCTCCAGAAGCTTTCAGCTTGTCGAGGTTACTCTGAAAGGACTTAACTCCATCTAACTTGAACTTAATCTTGACTATAATTCTTCTTGTTGTGGGCATTAAATTAGGGTTTAACGTGATTAACACTCATGACATCTTATTCTTTCTATTCATCTTGTTGATCCTGAGTGGCTAGCTCATCTTTAGCTAGTACCCACCTTGAAATCTTTAAGCCTTTATTTCGCCCTCATTCATTTGCTTTTCAGTATCTTATGTGCAGATATGTGCAAAAGGGCCGGAGAGGAAAGGATCGACACAGTCTCTTACTCGTTAATGCTACAGAGTGTTCTGTGAGAGAACAGGTGAAATCAGGGAGCAACCGCTCCGCCGCCATTGATCTACCATAAGAGAAGAGAAGGCAAAAAGAAACAAGAATGAGTATAAAGTCAAGAAGTCCAGTGGCACGTCAAAAATCACCAATGTTACCTCCTGCTTCGTCACCATCACCAGTGTTATCTTCATGCAAAAAAAAAAAAAAAAAAAAAAAACTTATTTTCATTAGAATTAGGTGATGGAGGAGGAGAAGATTTCCAAGATAGATGGAAGCCACTGAGAAATTCGAGTAAAAGAGAGTGTGCAAAAAGTTGAAGAGATAAAGACCATGCAGATGATCGACTGTTCCACAAGAAGAACAGACGTTTGATCGGATCAACTGTGCAAGAGGAAGAGTAGGCAAAAACGAGTAGGGGCTGTGGACATCAATGGATCTATCCTCTCTTGCAATTTTTCGCGATATCCTGCATCCTCTGCGAAAATGGTAACCCCTAAACACTGATTAGCCTCACTTAAACACTTAAAAGGCATGTTTCATACCTAGACCGTTTTTCCCTTAAATAATGCCTACAATGAGAAGCTCACACTACTCTTAATTGAATGTAAGGAGTTTTGTCTGGAAGGAGTGATCTTTGCAGGTCTGAGATACAAAGTATGGAATCGCTTGAACAGCTTGTCAGTGGGGGTTTTTGGAGAAGAATGTGATGTCTTAGCCAAGCTGCTTATATGGTTCAGAGATTCGTGGTTAATGTATGGTTGCTGAGAATGAGCGAGTTCCCACTCTTTTAAACGTCTCTCCCTGTTTTGGATACTTGGCTTGTTCGAGGACAAACAAGGATCTAAGTCTGAGGGAGTTGATATAGTGTGTTTTTGACATAAAATTAGTACTTTCTACTAATGGTTTTTAATGGTTTTTATCGAGTCTTTCTAGTTGTTTGAAGTTATTACAGGTTGAAGAGTTCCAAAGATGAGGAGAACGATCGTTTGAAAAGAAAAGAGAAGAAAAGAACCTGTTTCGAAGGTTTTCTTGATATGAACAGTCTGGCAAGATATTCTCGTGTGACCGGAACAGCTTGACAAACTATTCCCCGACGATCTAGGAAATAAAGATTCTATTTCGGGATTTGCCCTAGTTTTCCCTATTTTTCTCTTCTGCCGCCTGTAGCTTACTATATATTCCCCTTTTTATTTTCCTAGGCTTTTTACCTTAGTTTTTACGCAAGAGAGACTTGAGAGCTTTGATTTGAGCAATTGCTACTTGTAAGGGAGACGGCTTCATCTATCTCCTTGAGAAGATCATCCTGAACCCTCTGATTTCTTATACATGCAGTATTATTCAGAAATCATGCTCTGTTCTTGTGTTATGTCTGAGTAGTCACCAAGTTAGTTTAGGGTTCTAGGGTTGGTTTCGTTGGCTGAGCTTAGATAAGTTAACCTAAGATTGTCTACATTCATATTCTTACCTTAATGCTTGCATCGAATTGATCACTTGTTGCATGAACCAGGATTAATTGATTTAGTTAACCGTTGATTGATAATCTGATACGAATTGAATGAGCTTAACATCCCTAGTCAGCGAGAGTAGATACTAGGGTGTTCTGTGAACTTATCGGACTTGATCTTTAAAGCTTGTTGTCTTGTCTTGATCCAAACGACAGTTTAGGTATCAAGGGAAATCAGCAAAGGCAATCAACACCACGACAGTGGGTTGATTCAACAGAGTGATCTGAGTTTAGACTAGCATATATCGAACTTGAATAGTAGCTCGGCTTGCGAACTCCATTCCCGTTAGGAAACCCTAGTCTAGCGCCTTTAACCTCTTGAAAACAACCTTGTTTGTTACTTGCTTTTTAAGTTATTGCTTTTACTTTAAAAACCCCTTTTGTTTTAGCTATATTTTGATCCTATAAAGATAAAGTGTAGACTAGTCCTCTGGAATTGAATCTAAACGTATTACAACTACATTGTTAACTTGATAGTGTACAAAGATCCAATTTTAATGTATCAAGCTTTCTCCACATCCGACTCGCTGCCGCTCCATAGATCCGCTGTTGCCTTGTCTAGCTACACCTCGCCGCGGACAGAGCAGAGCTAGGAGCTTCAATCGAACTCCAAAATCGTCGAGCATCTCGCTGATGGGATCAGAGGAAGATCCAGAGGAGAGCAAATAAAAAACAAGGAGAGGGAAGAGAGATGCCTCCGACGCCGGGAATGGGCTCCGACCGTAGGAGGACCTCCGTAATAGATTAGGTTTTTTAGAGGATAGAGAGTTGGGGTGTCGGGATCGTTTTCTGAAAGTTTCGGTTTTGTTTATAGTTTCAACTGTTTTTTTCTGCTTTTCTTGATTTAATTATGTCATTGTTCATTTTTTTCTTGCTCATCTTTTAGCTTTTTGTCTCTTTTGTTTGAGCCAAATTAAACTTTGGTTTGGAACCTTATGAACTTACATTTGCTTCTTTGGGGGTTTGCTTCTTTTTTTTTTGTAGATCTGATTATTTTGTTGATGCAGTACTGTGATCTCCAGATTTGTTCTCCTCGTGTTCCAGATTTGGTCGGAGCTTCTTGGTTTTATTGGCGCGTGTTGTTTGTGGGTCCTCTCTCTAATTCATGTTCTTGCGGTTCAGAGTGACCTTTTCACCAATTTGTGGCTGAAACATCTACTATTCACATTTGTTTAGTTTTTCTCCTTTTCACCTTTGTGCTAGTTGTAGGGGTGACTGGTGATAGATATGGGTGCTCTACACAGCCATAATTATTTTTAGATAAATAAAATCAAAGCAATTAAGCTTTATTGATAAAATCCAAAGCTGCAGTCCAAAATCTTTAATGAGAAATATACTGGCTCTAGAAATCAGTTTTTATACAGCTTTAAGTTTAGTGTTTTTAACTCTTTTTAAAAAATATCTACAGTAATAAAATCTTAAGCTAAAGTTACAAAATCTAAAACTTAGATATCAAAGAAAAAAATCTAAAGTCACAGTTGCTACCAATTAACCCGGTAGAATACAAGTTGTCGTTTGATATCTTCGACTTTGTAGAGTTTATTACTTTTTTTGGTTGTTTTGGGTTTGTGTTCTTGTGGCTCTTCTAGGCTCCGAGTGTAACAACCCTGTCCCTAGGATCCTACTTTTAACCATAACAACATTTCTCTTAAATCCAATACTTCCTTTATTTCAATCTTAATCGTCTTACAAACAACTAGGTTCAATGAAAACCGAATAACATAACCATAGTTTAAGAAAACGTAGTGAACCCTTTAAAACGAAACTGAAATAGATGGCACCATCCCGACTTCTACNACATGCCAAACCGGCACTCGCCAAACCGGCACGCCAAACCGGCACATGCTAAAACAGCACTCGCCAAACCGGCACATGCCAAACCGGCACTCGCCAAACCGGCACGCCAAACCGGCACATGCTAAAACAGCACTCGCCAAACCGGCACATGCCAAACTGGCACTTCGTCACCCTACGACACAAACTCATATCTCATCGACGACATCCTAACGCCCTAGTCTCATCAACATTCATTCTTAACCAGATTCATTCTTAACACCATTCATTCTTATCACGCAACCGGTTATCCTTTAACATCCTATTATGATCTAGGTTCTTTTATTCACATCATCAATCAACGCAACTTTTCATCACATCAACACAAACAAACAACTAGATCTAGGTTAACATTAACAAAGGACTAACTCCCTGAGGTATTATAAAACATGAGAGAAGTCCACGACCGGGTCCTCACCTTAGCCTTTCTCGATGACGCGGATTCAGATCTAGGAGCAGAAGAAGAAAACCAAACAACACCACCACAGATCTGTACTCTCACACTCAATAGAAGATGGAAGAAGGGATTAAGAACTAGATCCGTCACACCCAGTGACAAACCATGGAGATGAAGAAAGGAAAACACAAGATCTGAGGCTTACCTTTCAGATCTAACTAACAAGGAGAACGATGATGAGGAAGAAGAAGCTGGTGAGGAGAGAGAGAGAGGAGAGAGAGACGCACAGAGAGAGAAGAAGGCTGACGGCTAGGGCTTTCGGTCTCCCGGAATCTCTGCAGAGCTTCGCTACAAGTTTCTGGATGAGAAGAGGGGAGGGGCTGCAGCTCTATTTATAAGAAAACATAGGGAACCCTAGGTTTTTGGACAAGTGGGCCGTAGAGGAGCCCATTAGTATTCCCAAAATTTTTAGGCCCGGTACTGGGTTGTTACAATCTCCCCCACTTAATAGAATTCGTCCCCGAATTCTGCGCGTCAGAACTCAAACTACAAACATCCCAACCAACAAGGGCATCACGTGTCACTTGTTCACTAACGGTTCCTGTAAAGGCTCACTAAACGTACAGAGATCCCTCATCATTTTAAATTCCATCCACTCTTCTAAGTCATCATTTCCTTGCGGTTCACAAACTCACCCATACTCTGCTTATAGTTACGGTTAAACGTATTCTTGCTGCTGGCTTCTGAATGTCTTCTAGAGTACTTCTACCCTCATTTACTCGCCCCACATGTGGTATCATCGCGAAATCAAAACATCTGTTGTGGTGTGCTGCTGGCTTGCCCCCACGCCTCCGCTGCGCTACTCTGATTTTCCTTGCTCCCCATGGTCTTTCGTCCAGGCATCCCCATCCGTGGGTTCAACCATCCACTAGTGTCCCTTGATCCAACTTGGCAGCAGCCTTATGTTCCTCCTAGCTCTTATCGGCTATTCCACTTGCTCCATGGTTCGATAAGTATCTTTTAAACTTGTCCTTAACTCTCCCCCACTTCGATCAAGCGTATAGGGTTCCTAAACCACCGTCTCTATTGCCCTCGAATAACACGCTAGGACTTCACTACTAGACTTGGGTGCACTCTACTTCTACTAATCATTTTTTTTGCAAGAAGTTATGCATAAAAACATACCGTGATCATTTCAGCTCATTGATGATCCCTAGCAACAAACATCCTCGGCTCTGATGCTTGCCTCTTGGGTGGTGGTGGTAATGTCCCATCCGCTACTCTTGTCTTATGAACTCCACAATCTTTTACTATGTGACCTTGACGTTTGCAGCGAAGACATCTAGTATCCGATTGTTGTTTAAGCGGGCAATTCTTCTTAAGATGTCCCAACTGCTTGCACCGAAAACACACCCCATGCCAACACTCGCCCAGGTGCTTCTTCCCACAACTTCCACATAGCTGCTTAGGTGGAACTACGGTTCCTTCACTTGAGATTTTCCAAGTCCTTTTCACAGTTGTTGCATGCCCTCTCTTAGCTTGCTTACGTTCTTCTTCCAGCCCGGCTTCCTGTTCTGATGCCTTTTCGATCAGCTCGTTTATGTTCTGGTATACTCGAACGTTGCAACTGTTCTTAAGTTCAATCCGCATACCTTTTAAGAATCTTCGTACCAGTTCTCGCTTTCCCATGTGATGCCCCGCAAACCTTCTCAGCCTGTTAAACTCTTCGCCATACTCTCTCACACTCCGGTTTCCTTGTTTTATATCCTGGAATTGACCCTCCATTCGATCAAGCGCTTCCCGTGGAAAGTATTTCTGGTTAAATTCTTCAAGGAAGTATGTCCAAGTCAGATCGTGATCTCCTTGCGCGTCTTCCACTATGCCTTCCCACCACACTAGGGCATCATCCTTTAAATGATGGACAGCCAGATCTTTGCGAAATTCCATTGGGCACCTTGCTGAGTCAAAGTTTCTGACTAACTGCCTCCTCCAATTGTCAGCTTCAATTGCATCTGCCTTTCCGCTGAAGAGTTCCGTCTGCATGTTCTTCATGTGTTTCATCATGTCCCAATACGAGGGTCCTTCTCCTTGCACTCCCACATGCAGTGGTGGAGGTGGATGTTTCACGGTGTTTCCCGTTGGCGATTGTGCAGCTCCAACTTCTATCGGACCATCATTCCTTGGCGTTCGCCCTTGGTAGACCTCTCGGTACATCTGCAACTCCTCCAAAACTGCAACATCCAGCACCACTTGACCCTTCTTTGGAACCTTTCTTGATGTGTCTCTCAACTCTGGCTCTATATCAATACAACTTTCACTCAAACTTATAGCATCTGATTTAGTCTTAGTAGCACGATGAGCTGTTCTTTGGGTGGTGGTCATTGCCAATGTAACCTTGCTATTCTTTGGTGGTATCCTGATACAACAACTGGCGTGTCAGATTCTTGTCGCAAAAGAGTTCACTAAACTCGTCAAGTAAGCGAGGAGCTTCGGTCTGAATGGTGCCTTTATATTAATCTTTTGAAAACCCCCATTTAGTAAAACGTTTGAAAACTCTTTTGAAACCCGTATATAAACACTTACAATCTACACCTACCCACCCGGGACAGCACCGGATGAGTTTAACCCCCGCTCTGATACCAATTGTAACAACCCTGTCCCTAGGATCCTACTTTTAACCATAACAACATTTCTCTTAAATCCAATACTTCCTTTATTTCAATCTTAATCGTCTTACAAACAACTAGGTTCAATGAAAACCGAATAACATAACCATAGTTTAAGAAAACGTAGTGAACCCTTTAAAACGAAACTGAAATAGATGGCACCATCCCGACTTCTACNACGCCTTCACCATTCTCTATATTCTCTACCGATTCGGTACGCCAAACCGGCACACCAAACCGGCACATGCCAAACCGGCACTCGCCAAACCGGCACATGCTAAAACAGCACTCGCCAAACCGGCACATGCCAAACCGGCACTCGCCAAACCGGCACGCCAAACCGGCACATGCTAAAACAGCACTCGCCAAACCGGCACTCGCCAAACCGGCACGCCAAACCGGCACATGCTAAAACAGCACTCGCCAAACCGGCACATGCCAAACTGGCACTTCGTCACCTTACGACACAAACTCATATCTCATCGACGACATCCTAACGCCCTAGTCTCATCAACATTCATTCTTAACCAGATTCATTCTTAACACCATTCATTCTTATCACGCAACCGGTTATCCTTTAACATCCTATTATGATCTAGGTTCTTTTATTCACATCATCAATCAACGCAACTTTTCATCACATCAACACAAACAAACAACTAGATCTAGGTTAACATTAACAAAGGACTAACTCCCTGAGGTATTATAAAACATGAGAGAAGTCCACGACCGGGTCCTCACCTTAGCCTTTCTCGATGACGCGGATTCAGATCTAGGAGCAGAAGAAGAAAACCGAACAACACCACCACAGATCTGTACTCTCACACTCAATAGAAGATGGAAGAAGGGATTAAGAACTAGATCCGTCACACCCAGTGACAAACCATGGAGATGAAGAAAGGAAAACACAAGATCTGAGGCTTACCTTTCAGATCTAACTAACAAGGAGAACGATGATGAGGAAGAAGAAGCTGGTGAGGAGAGAGAGAGAGGAGAGAGAGATGCACAGAGAGAAAAGAAGGCTGACGGCTAGGGCTTTCGGTCTCCCGGAATCTCTGCAGAGCTTCGCTACAAGTTTCTGGATGAGAAGAGGGGAGGGGCTGCAGCTCTATTTATAAGAAAACATAGGGAACCCTAGGTTTTTGGACAAGTGGGCCGTAGAGGAGCCCATTAGTATTCCCAAAATTTTTAGGCCCGGTACTGGGTTGTTACACCGAGAACCAGTGTTAGTCGCAATAGAAAAAGTTTCTGGCGTGGTGTTGTATTTTTCTTGAAGTTCTGTCCTGAATGTGGATGAAATTTAATAGTGAGTAGTTATTTAATTTAATTTGGTTTCAGTTTAATCTTTCCGTGGGATTGCAGGCTGTGTCTCTTTATTCTTAAAACTTTGTCTCTAGAGATATGTAGCCTGCCGATTTCGTGTTCGAACCCGAATCTTACCTTTGTATGATGATATTTTACAGTATTTGTTTAATGAAAGTTTAGTGTTTAACAAAAAAATAAATAGGAAAATATATGAAGAAATCAATTAAATGAATGTAGAATATTATGGAAAAATAAGAGGAGGATTAAATCAACATGCAATTATGTGCACTTGACTACTTGTGTCTTGTGTAAGAATCTTTCTGAGAAACAACGTGATGAAGGTGTTAGCAAATTAAAACAAAAATCAACTAATGAAATCGTCATCTTTTTATTTAGCAACTATATGTTGATATAACATGTTTTGATCGAATAACGGTCCTATATATTTCTGATTTATTTTGTTTATCCCAAAGTATTACCATTCTTTCATAACTGAACATTGTCATTTAGGTTGGGTCTCTGTATTTGGTTTATTCAATTGCTTTGTGTGGCATGTAAAAATGAATATGATCCACAAACAGGGATATATATTTTGTTTAAAGGGCTTATTTGTGAACTAGCTATGTTTTGAGTATAAATTAGGTAAATGTCATTGATTTTGACCTAATGTAATGTTTGTCATTTGTACCATAAAGTGTTAGGTTTTGTCCTTCTTCTTTACAGATATTAGATAAGTATGTTGGAAAGAATAACGTGTCCAATGAAATATTACGCCAAGAGCATTTTGAAAATTACTCTAAATAAAAGATAGAAAAACAGTCCACGTATACTTTTATTAACCACATATATATACATGAATGTTCTATTCCATATAACTCAATTAGTATAGGATTATAACTACACCTACAATTTTTAAATACTAAACATATTTGAATCACTATCCCTAAACACTAAACTTTATCTTAATCTTACTACACCCTTATATACTAAATTTAAAATCTAATTAATAAACTTTAAATCCAAATATAAACCATATCCCAAAATTCAGGTAGAAAGGAACAAAGCAAATAACATAGTACATATTGATAAATTAATAAAATGTTTATGATTGCATGGAAAAAGTTATGTTGACTCTAACCATATCCTCTCACCTTCTAAATACTAAACCCTAAACTTTAATCACTAAACCCTTGTCCCAATATGAATCCTAAACTGAAATATAAACTCTCAACCCAAATATAAACCATAGTCCAAAACTCAGTACATCTTGGTGAATTTATAGAATGTCTATGACTGCATAGAAGAAGTTATGTTGACTCTAACAATACCCTCACACCTTCTAAATACTAAACCCTAAACTTTAAATTCACTAAACCCTTATCCTAATATGAATCATAAACTCAAATATAAACTCTAAACATAAATATAAATTCTCAACCTAAATATAAACCATTGCCCAGAACTCAGATAGAATAGAACAAAGAAAATAACATAGTACATATTGGTGAATTTATGGAATGTCTATGAATGCATAGAAGAAGTTATGTTGACTTTAATGGAATGTATGGAATGTACTAAACCCTAAATTTTAATTTCTAAACCCTTACCCCAATATGAAACCTAAACCCAACAAACCCTAACCCCAAATATAAACCATAAACCCAAACAACATGGAACAAAGTAAATTACATAGTACATATTAGTAAAATTATGAAATATCTAAGATCACAAGAAAGAAGTTCATCTTAATTAACCCTAACCATATCTCCTCACCCTCTAAATACTAAACCCTAAACTCTAATCACTAAAACATTACCCAAATATAAACCATAAACGTATCCACTAATACTAAACTCTAAACTTATCCACTAATCACTAACCAATACACGGACAATATAAACCCTTATCCAACACTATGTAACAGAGATTGAAATAGTAGTTCACCTTTTTGGTGCTTATAAGATTGATTTTTATTCAATTGTATGTTAGATTACATAGAAACCAGAAATAAATATTTTAATAAAATAATTGTGTTACATAGAAGCTAACGTGTGCATGATATAATATAATGAACAAACATCATAGAGAAGGTATGGAATCCCATCTTCAAGACTCTTCCAAAAAGTGATGCATTAAACATAGCCAAGCCATCATCCTCTAGTGCACTCTTGATCACCTCAATCCAACAGAGATTGAAATAGTAGTTCACCTTTTTATTTCCAGTTAGTTCAAATCTTGTCTCAAACAATCTACTTGGAAGACCTAAATCATCCATACCAAACATGGCGAAAGAACGTAATAGTAGCAACAATTAGTGAATAAATTTATTATATTTTATGTAGGAAGGGAATTTTTATGGCAAACATCAAAATTGTTGATAAGGAATTATAAAATACAACGTTTTTCGCATGCTATTCCATTTCACATAGAATCATATGAATCTAAAATTTATTCTATTCCATCTTATATATAATTTTTTGATAGAGCTCAGTTGATATCTAGACGAAGAGAAACATATGTGTTGTTCCATTTTGAATAGAATAGGCCTAACAAATTATTGATAAAAAATTCTAAAGTACATACGTTGCAGATCATGCTGTTCCATCTGAAATTGAATATTCCTAATAGATCGCATGCTATGTCCAAATAAAATAACTTATGTTGCTAATAGATCAAAGTAAAAAAACACCGAGAACTTACAGCCGGTTCGAAGATCTGAGAATAATTGGCTTGGTTAAGTTGGAGAGAAAGGGTGTGTTACTAACCGCTATTGAAACTCTAACACATAACTCAAAACGCAACATGATTGAAAATGGAGGACAAAGGAGATGGAAAAGCTTTTGATTGCATGCGGAGAGGAAGTGGTGGAGCAGATCGTTAACAGAGACCTTTTGACTTCAAGATAGTTATCAAAAAGTAAAAAGGAAAAGATGTGAACATGAGCAAGACACGATTTACTTTTGTGTGGTGAATAATTAATTTTTAATTAATATTTTTAGCAAGTTCAGCCAGTTGAGTAAAAGGGTAGTTTAGTATTAATATGTATATATAACAGTGTGTATATGTCTGTTAGGGAAAATGGCTAATAAGTGAATTACAGTTTTTTTCATGGTTATAGGCCCCAATTTCCCTTGTTTAAATAAGGTGTTTATACAAGATGGAAAAAATATTGAGACAAGCTAGAAGTTAAGATAATAATAGAAAAAATAGTCAAAGAGTTAGAACGAGTCGTCATTCTCTCTGTCTCATTTTATCCTTCTTCTTCCTTTTCCCTTTTTAAGAGTTATCTCCCATTATTCTGAGATCTTCTTCTTAGATCATCATCATATCTTCAGCTTTGTACAATCGTCGTCGGGTTGTTGAAAGCTACGTTCAACTTGGTGACTATTCTCCTTTTTCCTACCTCACTGAGCTATCCCATCGTGTGTTGCCACAAGTTGCTTGACCGAGCAAGTAAGATGACAGTTGTGTTTGAACCGAGTTTGGTGATAACAAGTGATAAGGGTTTTTAAGCCTTAGAGAAAATCAATGTAATAAGGTAAGTAGAGTGTCAATCCAATCCTGAGAGCTAATGAACAAAGAGAATGCAAGACATTTCCAAATCTAAATGCAATCAATGAGGGTTTTTTTATAAGGTAACAAGTAACTAGCAATGTAAGTAAACAAGAGTAACTAAAGCTTTGTTTCAAAGAAATAGGAGAACCTATGGGTAAAGGTATTGACTTTGGGTGATCAAGTTACTATCTAGGGTGAGGTTTCAAGCAATCATTCATATCCTATAGGTCAAGACACAATCCTAAGCTAGTCCTTGGTCAAGGTAAAAGCTCATTTGCTATCAATCTCTAAACACAAATGGTCATTAGTCTAAATCAATCAAGCAATCATTGAGAACAAGTCTACTAACCATCTAAGCCTTCCTATCATGAAGTGTTCTTGGTTAAGCAAGGAAAAAACATTATTACTTTGGTTCAGGTATTTCATCATACACCTTGTAGGCAGGAAATGCCTAATGATCTAGTTTAGAAGGATTAGGTCTAATCTAGCATTGAGAATAAGTAATAAGAATAGGAAAATAAGGATCTAACACTAATCACCCTAGATCATCACTTAATCACCCTAATCACCCTAACCCATAAGCTCAAGGAGAGTCTACTCACTAATCTTCATGTTTAATCTTAAACCCATGATGGATAGAAGACTAATCATGATTAGAAGAAAAGATAGAATCAAATTACTCAAGAAACAAAGATTATATTAAACAAGGATTAAACTTTCCAATGTGTTTTTGAGAGAAAAGAAGATAAGTTCTAAACTTAGGTCTCCAATGTATTTATAGAAGCCTAAAAACGAGCATAAAAGTTGGGTCTTTTCGTCTGTAGCAACATGCTCGTAGCGACATGCTCTGGTCGCTACAGCACATAGAATTTTCTGGGGATTTTCTCGTAGCGACATGCTCCAGTCGCTACAGACTCTCGGCTCTCTTCCTAGCGACATGCTCTGGTCGCTACAGCTCTAGTCGCTACAGAGTTGATATGCATCCAGTAGATAGATCATAACTTCTTCAATACAGCTCCAAATGACTTGAAACCACTTCCATTAGAAAGATAACTCAATTTCCCATGTCTTTCCAAAATATGAGCTTAAAAGGTTATCTTTAAGGTATCCATCAATGTTCATCTTTAACCCTCTTTTGGATCACAATGCTCCCAAACACCTCCATTCATTCCATGGCACATTCCAATACCTAATAAGGACATATGAATGCAATATGGACCTAAAGATGTCTAAACCTTAATCTATATGATGATTTATGTACAAAATGAAATGCTAAAACTATGAAAATATGCCTCATATCAACTCCCCCAAACTACTCCTTTACTTGTCCTCAAGTAATTAATTAAGATCAAAGGAAGAGAGAAGGAAAATGGGAACTCAAAACCAAAGGATACACTTCTTATATTCAACACCACATCCTAGATAAGCATAACCTATAGCATAAGCAATCTCAATTATTACACTTTATCTTCACAAGGCATATCAAGACTCTTTCTTTTAGACAAGTTCTTTTTATGCTCTTGTTTATTTTGGCCTTTCCTCTATTTATTTTCTCACCAGGGATGGTGAGAAGTAAGTCTGGGGGAGGCGATTATCTGCTACTATCGTTTGTTTCTTGTTTTTGAGTCCTTTTGATTTTTTTATCGAGTCAGTCCAAACTTTGTGGGAATTAGGACCTCTTTTATATGTTTGTTAACCACCCTCGTGCTTTAATTCATCTTATTCAGTGACTTAGCAGAAGCGACAGACACACATGCAGATCCAGAACACCCTGACTTTACATCAACCTGTTCTCCAGAAGCTTTCAGCTTGTCGAGGTTACTCTGAAAGGACTTAACTCCATCTAACTTGAACTTATTATTGACTATAATTCTTCTTGTTGTGGGCATTAGATTAGGGACTAACGTGATTAACACTCAGGACTTCTTATTATTTTCATCCATCTTGCTGATCCTGAGTGGCTAGCTCATCTTTAGCTAGTACCCACCTTGAAACCCTTAAGCCTTTATTCCGCCCTCATGCATTTGTTATTCAGTATCTTATATGCAGATATGTGCAAAAGGGCCGGAGAGGAAAGGATCGACACAGTCTCTTACTCGTTAATGCTACAGAGTGTTCTGTGAGAGAACAAGCGAAATCAGGGAGCAACCGCTCCGCCGCCATTGATCTACCATAAGAGAAGAGAAGGCAAAAAGAAACAAGAATGAGTATAAAGTCAAGAAGTCCAGTGGCACGTCAAAATCCCCAATGTTACCTCCTTCTTCGTCACCATCACAATCCAGAAAAAATAAATAAATAAAGAAATATATATACTATTACTTTATTATTTTCATCAGAATAAGGTGATGGAGGAGGGGAAGATCACAAAGAAACATGTGCCACTGAGAAAGTCAAGAAAAAGAGAGTATACAAAATTTGAAGAGGTAAAGACCATGCAGATGACCGACTGTTCCACAAGAAGAACAAGCATTTGATCGGATCGATTGTGCAAGAGGAAAGGTACGCAAAAACGAGTAAGGGGCTGTGGACATCAATGGATCTATCTTCTCTTGCAATTTTGCGCGATATCCTGCATGCTCTTCAAAAAGTTGGTAACCCTTAAACACTGATTAGCCTCACGTAAACACTTAAAAGGCATGTTTCATACCTAGACCGTTTTTCCCTTAAATAATGCCTATAATGAGAAGCTCACACCACTCTTAATTGAATGTAAGGAGTTTTGTCTGGAAGGAGTGATTTTCGCAGGTCTGGGATATAGAGTATGGAATCGCTTGAACAGCTTGTCAGTGGAGTTTTGGAGAAGGATGTGTTGTCTTAGCCAAACTGCTTATATGGTTCAGAGATTCGTGGTTAATGTATGGTTGCTGAGAATGAGCGAGTTCCCACTCTTTTAAACGTCTCTCCCTGTTTTGGATACTTGGCTTGTTCGAGGACGAACAAGGATCTAAGTCTGGGGGAGTTGATATAGTGTGTTTTTGACATAGAATAAGTACTCTCTACTAATGGTTTTTATAGTTTTATCGAGTCTTTCTAGTTGTTTTGAGTCATTACAGGTTGAAGAGTTCTATAGATGAGGAGAATGATCGTGTGGAAAAAAAAGAGAAGAAAAGCACCTAACTTGAAGGTTTTCTTGACGTGAACAGCCGGGCAAGATGTTCTCGTGTGACCAGAGCAGCTTGACAGACTGTTCCCCGACGTTCTAAGAAATAAAGATTCTATTTCGGGATTTGCCCTAGTTTTCCCTATTTTTCTCTTATGCCGCCTGTGACTTAATATATATATATTTCCCTTTAGGTTTTCCTAGGCTATTTACCTTAGTTTTTACGCAAGAAAGACTTGAGAACTTTGATTTGAGCGATTGCTACTTGTAAGGGAGAATGCTTCATCTATCTCCTTGAGAAGATCATCCTGAACCCTCTGATTTCTTATTTATATTTACATGCAGTATTATTCAGAAATCATGCTCTGTTCTTGTGTTATGTCTGAGTAGTCACCAAGTTAGTTTAGGGTTCTAGGGTTGGTTTCGTGAGCTGAGCTTAGATAAGTTAACCTAAGATTGTCTACATTCATATTCTTATCTTAATGCTTGCACCAATCTGATCACTTGTTGCATGAACTAGGATTGATCGATTTAGCTAACCGTTGATTGATAATCCGACACGGATTGAATGAGCTTAACATCCCTAGCCAGCGAGAGTAGATACGAGGGTGTTTTGTGAACTTATCGGACTTGATCTCTAAAGCTTGATGTCTTGTCTTGATCCAAACGACAGTTTAGGTATCACGGCAGATCTGCAAAAGCAATCAACACCACGACAGTGGGTTGATTCAAACAGAGTGATCCGAGTTTAGACTAGCACATATCAAACTTGAATAGCAGCTCGGCTTGCAATTTCCATACCCGTTAGGAAACCCTAGACTAGCGTCCTTAACCTATTGAAAACAACTCCGTTTGTTACTTGCTTTTTAGCTATATTTTGATCCTATAAAGATAAAGTGTAGACTGGTCCTCTTGAATTGAATCTAAACATATTACAACCACACTGTTAACTTGACGGTAGACAAACATCCAATTTTAGTGTATCACTTAGAAACTTATGATTTATTCTCGACAAGTTCGGTTTCTATGACTGGCGCTCAATTACTAGACGAACTCTCCCAGGCAGTTTGATTTCTTCTCCAGCTCTATCAATTGAACTACGTTTGACTTTATCCTCGAAAAGGGTACGTAGGCAGCCTTTCATAAGGTTCAGTCCGAAATCAATTAAACCCCTTTTTCTTATCTTTTTGTCTTTTGTTATCGAGCTGCGACTCAACTAAGTTTAGGGTTTTTATGTTTATAGAACTAGGTAACTCGCTGACGGCTCATGCGGCCAAAGCCTTTATAATCTCTTGTAGTGATCACAATGCTCTTACGCGAATTCGAAATAAGATGTACATTCTTTAAAAATTCGTTTTATCATGTTTTTCGTATTTTCCGTATTTATTTGGTTACTTGTCGTTGGCTCTCGCAGAGATTCGGATCCTCTGGAAAATTAGGGTTTTCCTAAGTTTCCTTATTTTACGAAATTGACAGTGCGAATTTCGGTTCCCACAGACTGCACGGCTCAGCTCGCCCAGTCGGCGAGCTAGTTTGGCTTGGTCAGCTCTCCGGCTCGGTGAGCTGGACGGTCCCGGACAGCTTTGCCGTTTTGGGGAGTTGGACGTTACGGCCATTTTTGCTAACTTGGCCAATCGGACAATCGTGGATTATTTTATTCGATTTTCCAATGATTTCCAAGATGACAATTGTTAAGTTTACGGAATTTCTTTATTCGAAAAATCCTTAGAATTCTTCTCTATTCTTAACTTTGCAGAAAGTTTTTGTCGTTGATTCTGTCGTAACCGATTGACCCCAACAACGCCAAGGTTGTATCACTGTAGGAGATTGCCAAGGCGATAAATCGTGAGGTTGTTCTACGAGCTCATATTGACAAGCAACAAACTTCTATGGGTGCTAGAATCTCCTAGATTAAGCAATATTATGGTCATCTCTGTAGCTAAACTATGGTCCCAATACATTCATATTATCTTGTTCTTAAAAATACCCTTTGTATTCATTAGTTACTCTTGATCTTATTCTCAATAAAACATATACTTTCCATAGTTAATTGTAGCTTAAGCTTTTCTTTAAATTACTTAGACAAGTTTTCATAAATTATATACCGAATTTCTGAGTAGATTTTTCAACAAATTAAACTTTTTTGTTGTTACCCTTTTTTGCTTATTCTATTATTATTTTTTCACTTGGTTATCATGCAAATCGCTGTGAATATAACCTATTATTTTATTTACAAGATATTTAAGAATTGGTTTTTAATTTTTTCAAGTAAAAGTTAAAAGGTGAATTTTTATCTTCCGCTAAAACTTCATCCAAAAACCTCCCACTAAATATGCTCTAATAATTAGCTGTCTTTGCGAGAATATTCATAAAATACTAAATTTTCAGTGATATACTAGATTATTGACCCGCACTTAAAAAACATGGGTACCTTTTTCTTGTTTTATCTATGGAATTTTTTTCTTTGATGATATAAAATATTATTATCTAATATAACTCTTAAAATTCAAAGCAGATTTAATTTATTGTTATCATCAATATCTATGTAAATGTATTGTATGTAATTGTGTAGTTTTAGTTTGGAAAAACAATATCAATTAATTACGCTTGGTGCTGGGAAGCGGGTAAAACTTGTCCCGCCTGACCCGCAAAGAAAATATATTTTTTCTGTATCCATTCCCATTAATTTTGCAGGTAACCTGCGAGACCTGCAGATAATTATTAAATAATAAAAAAATAATTATTTTTCAATTTTCTAAAAACTAATATTAAATAGTATATTTTAAATAATTTTAAATATATTTATAAAAATAATTATTTTTAACGAGATTTAGTATATTTTGAAATATAAACTTTAAAAAAAATTCTATTGCGGATTACCGGATACCGCAATTGAAATTCGAACAATCCGCACCCATCCCACGTAAAATACCTTTGACCCGCATCCATAGTTTAAACTTTTCAAATCGATCGACCTGTCTTTAGGGTCAAATGGAGTGGGATCCACAGACTAATATCAAATTTTCAGCTCTAACTAAACCAATTAAGGCTAATATGTTTATTGTTGAAAGAAACTTCATAAATAATTAGATGGTGAATTTAGTCTACTAATGAAATCTATTGTTATATTGTTTTTAGGCCCAAAAACCAAAAGACTATATTGCCATTAAAAATTTGTTCATATTATTTAAAAATAATTTTGGAAAACTAAAAAAAAAACTCAAGGGAATAATCTCTTTTAGTGGTATTGGTTTTAAATTAGACAGAAAGGCCGACAACATGAGAATTTGGGTCGCACTATTTTTATTTCAAACAAAACAGTAATTGATTTTATATTTTGTGTAGTGATGCTAGTTAATGGATTGTTAGTACCATCCAAAATAACATATGTTCCCCATGTCATTTTTCTTAATTTTGTCACAGTAACATAATGCTAAAAAGTATAAAAGGATAAGGAAATTAAAAACGAAACAAAGTAACTCCTGAAAATATATTTTACTAATATACTATTATGGTAGTACAACGATTGTCAACATATTTTTATTACACAATCATAATAATCTTGAAAAGTAACTCTATTGTTAGGTTTTACATCTTTGTTGCGTGTATTCACCGCAAACTCACAGAGTTATCTCAAAAAATTTCATTCGTGATGATCCATTCGAGCTTGAGGAAGAAATGTAAATGGACGGATACGAACCGAATTATTTCATATTTCGAAAAGTCAGATCCTTGCAAGCTGCACAGCATAAATATGTAATTGACTTTTCTTTGCTTTGTACGAGCAAATAAAATTTAGAAGACATGCGATAGTATGAATATTTGTGAAACCTTAAGAGGATAAACATTCCTCGAACGGTTCACGTGTTCCTAATTCCACATTTGAATCTTCTTATTACTCAGACCGGAAACTCTCGAATCCTGAATTCTGATAATATTTGGGAGTTCATTTCACGAACATGAACATTTATGCATCCATGTTTAAGGAAACATCTTATAAATAGGGGAAAACAAATATACTACAAAAGTTACAAAAATAAATAAAAATACCATGTATTATTATTGTACTAGATATAGACCCGTGCGTTGCATGAATTTTATTTGATGTTTTAGTATTTATAAAATATATAAAAATAATAATTCATATTATAATTTGAGGATTTGATTTGCATATGTTGTGTGAGATTTATTTTAGAAATTAAGAATTTGTCTTCCCATAAAGTTCCGGTTAGTATTTGTATTTTAATCAACACATATTTATTTGATACTTTAATTTAATAAATAACAGAAAATAATAAATTATTTTATATTTTAGAATTACTTTTGTATATGTTGTGTAAAATATTTCAGAATTTAAAATTTGTTTACCCATATAAATTGTTATTGATATTTGTATTTTAATAATCATGGCACATAAGTGAATTTTTTTTAACTTTATACGTAACGCTAAATAAAATACTCATACCTAAAAGTTTAAACCAAGTCTAATTCAAATTAAAAATTAGAGTGAAATAAAAAAAATTGAAAGTTAAATAAATTTAATCAAGTTAATGACAATATCATACACATATCATACACTTGTTATGTACCAATTCAATGTTTGTTTTAACTTAGTATATGTCATTCTTATTGTTTAAATATATTCTTATGTTTACTGGTTAACGTTTTATTTGATGCTTTAATATTTATAAATATATAAAAATAATAATTCATGTTATAGTTTGAGGATTTGGTTTGCATATGTTGTGTGAGATTTATTTTAGAAATTAAGAATTTGTTTTCCCATAAAGTTTTGGTTAGTATTTGTATATTAATCAACACATATTGTATTTGATGTTTTAATTTAACAAAGAACATAAAATAATAAATTATTTTATATTTTAGGATTAATTTTATATATGTTGTGTGAGATATTTCAGAATTAAAATTTGTTTACCCATATAAATTGCTGTTAATATTTATATTTTAATAATCATGGCACACAAGCGAGTTGTTTTTAACTTTATACTTAAGAATAGAGAAAATACTCATACCTAAAAGCTTAAACCAAGTCTAATTCAAATTAAACATTATAGTGAAATAAAAAAAAATTGAAAGTTAAATTAGGTCAATCAAGTTAATTGATAATATCATACACATATCATACACTTGTTATGTACCAATTCAATGTTTGTTTTAACTTAGTATATGTTATTCTTATTGTTTAAATATATTCTGATATTATTGGTCATTTTAGTGAAATTTTTATTGTCATTGTAAGATTTTTTTAACTTTTTATCCATTTGTGACCATCAATAATTTTTGGTTACACGATTTTGAATTTTTGATTATTCAACCATAGAAATAATTTGATCATCACTTTTATCATGTAATTAGTGATAATAAAACCGTCAATACATGTATCTTATAGCCACAAAAATTTATGTGCATGTTGAACACTATGAATAACAATTGTGTGAATAACCGTTTATAATAAAACATAATTTTTTAACCATAGTTTTTATGAAAACGAAAACTATAATTTTGTGATGCTAAATCCTAAAATAAATAAATAAATTATTTTCTTATATACTGTAATAAGGTTAAAGAAGACGATCTTAGAGATAATTAAAGAAGTTTTTCTAATTTCATTTTAACTATATGACATTTAATATCATTTGATATTTAAGGTATAGTATTTCAAACAATTTCTTTAGTTTTTTCAGTTTTTGGATTTATAACTTTTTTATGTGTACTTAATTTATAGTTATTTCGAATTACTTCTTTCTCATTTCCAACTAACAAACCGTTTTATTAAAATTGTCTGTTATTAAATAATTTTCTGAATTCATTTTAATAATATATTCATAATAACATTTTAATAAAATGAATTATAAATACTATATATTAAAACACAGATGTAATAAGATGACGATAAGACTTGATTTAATTTTGACTAAATACATATAAAGATCAGTTACGGTGATAATAATGATAATCTATTTTTATCACTAAACACAAAAAATACCAAACATGTGTTTGATTTTTGTATGACCAAACACATACAAAAACCAATATAAAGACTAATTATAACAAACTCCTATTTTTTGTTAATTAAATTGTTTTAGTATCATGTTTATCATCAAAGCCTTTATGTTTACTGTTAAATATTTTTGTTAAATTTTCATTGTCTTATGATTTTAAAAAAGAGAACATTATATTCTATAAATTCTTTTATTTATAACTTAAAAATGATATCAAATACTATTTTACATATTCATTTAATATTTTAGAAATTAAATATTACTATGATACAATCATTTACAATTATCTTTTATTAAGAATTTCAAAAAATTAGATTATAATCAAATAATTATTTCAATACTATTAAATGATTTTAAAACTACTATTTTTCAACTCGTATCACTACTATTTTTACAGTTAGGTTTTTTTAATTAAATAATTTAACAATCAGACATAAGCACAATGGTACATAAAGATAACAAATTCACACTGGCATTAACTTACCTACAACATCATAAATAATTTTATATTGTCGATAAACACAAACACACATAAGCATAATAGACACATTAACTTACATACAATATCAAAATACTACATACAAAGACATAAGTATAACTATTGCAATAACAAACGTATGACAAATATGACAACAATAAAAATCATCACCAGTTTAAGCATAAAAGAACATAAAAAATATTTGAAATAATTATTCTACAAAAATTATTTGTTTAGAATTTGAAAAAAAAAGAAAAACTACTATTAAAGATTCTTTCATATTTTTTTCTGTTCAAGATTTTAGAAAATGATAATCACTATCAAATATGTTTTCCAGTTAACATTTCTTCAAGATTTAGCAAACTTTTTTTTATTAAATTTTTTTAAAGTAAAATGGTGTAGCAAAATTGCTATTAAATAATTTCAAAAAAGTGTAAAAATCGCTTTCATTTTATATATGTTTTGTTAATCATGAAATTTTTTAACATATATAAAAATTTTATACAGAAAATTACTATCAAATAATCTTTTACAGTAATTGTTTAGGATTTGAGAAATAGAAAATGACTGTTAAAAATTCTTTCATAATTTTCTTATGTTCAAGATTTTAGAGACGGGCAATTACTATAAAAAGTTTTTTAATTACCTTTTCTTCAGGATTTTGGAAAAGAAAAATTAGTATCAAATAAATTATTTTGCAAATTTGTTTTGTTCAAAACTTTTTAAAAGAACATGGTTTAGAAAAATTTCTATTATTTTTTAAAAATTACTTTTAGTAGTAAAAATCATTTTCATCATCTTCATATATATATTTTTTTAATCATGATAGATTTTAACATATATAAAAATTTTAAAAGGGAAATTACTATCAAATAATATTTTTAGGATTTTAGAAAATGTAAAGTGGTAATAAATAAATTATTTTAAGAATATTTTTTGTTTAGGGTTTGTAGAAAAAGGAAAACTATAATTAAACACTCTTTACGTTTTTTTTACTTTTAAACTATATTTAAAATTATTATTCTCAAAATTTGTTTTTATGATTTTAAATCTATTTCTTTAGGATTTTTAAAAGAAAAACTAAAATTAAAAACGTTTATCTTTTTTAATTTTTTTAAAAAAAATTAAAATTAATATCTTCAAAATTATGTTTTACTATCTTAGTATATATATATTTGTAATCATAAAATATTTTAATGCATGTGATAATATTAAAAGGAAAATTATTATCAAATATTTTTTTTGTAAATATCTTTTATACAGGAATTAAAAATGGAAAATTACTATTACATAATATTTCTAAATTATTTTTTAACAAATTTGTTGTCATTATCTAAATAATTATATATATATATATATATATATATATTAATTATGAGATAATTTAACACATGTCACAATCTTAAATATATAATTATCATGTGTTATTATTTTGTTAATTAGTAATTTTGAAAAACCAAACTTATATAATAAAATATGTTAAATATAAGATACGTGACGTCAAAAGGCCGCATCACATAGATGTCGTATGAGCTATACATATGCCAATCAAAAGCTACTAGCGAGTTTTTGTGGGATAGCTCAGCGTTTATGATCCACATACATTAATGCAAAGTCACATCAACAAATACTTCGATTCTACATCAAAATAATATGGCATATATTCTAATTTTTTATAATATATGATATTTTAGTATCCGAAAACCAGGAATTCAAATTTCAGTTACAAGTTTATCTCAACCAAAAAGATCTAATTAGTAACATTGTCTAACTAGCTTCGTTCAACACCACACTAACGCGTTCCGCTAGATGACTCCGAACATCCTCGATTATCAATTACTGTTCTCAATCATTGATGGTATTCACAAGTACGTGGCCTTTACCTTGTTGCCTTGGTTGCCGGTGAAATTCTCATGCCATCATCGGAATAGCTGGCTCTTGACGATTTCCTCAAACTTGATTTCTCCACTGACATGAAGCTCAAATGCCGAAAAGAAGGAGACATAGATGTACATACCAATGTCTCGAGATTCCACGGCCGAGATGAGAATGCACGATGATTCAAGAACCACCAAGACAAAACCACCCGCTAAAATAGGCTGTGATGACATCAAGACCGAGTTCGATAGCTCCAAAACCTGCAAAAGAAGGGGTGATAAACCTGCACAGGTGAACAAAGACCCACCGAAGCACTGGGATTGTCCACCGCCCACCAAGCCTCCCCGCCGCTAGTACCCGACTGACCCAACCGGAGTAGCAGAACGACGCCCTAGCCCTAACAAGAGAACCTCAATTGGTCTTCTATGCGCTTGAAAGCCACAATCCGTTGGAGAGACGAAGCGGAGCAGACAAGTCAAAATGAAACAATCCAGAACGAGTCGCGATATATGTCCCAGACAAAACAAGAACCCGGACAGTGAGGGAACCAAACAAATGGAAGAGAGCCTCTGAAGAAGAAGGAAGCTCCGCCATAGACGATGAGACTTCCCGCAATACAGAAGCCCCCTTACGCTTAGACCCCAGACAACCGACAACCACACAGCCACCAGGAAGGTCGGGGCGCGCACCGAAACAACCACCATCTCTTACACTGAGCGGAGAAAGAAACTCCATCACCAAGACAAGACACCAAGTCTCGCTTAAGGAGACGTCGCCGCACCACTCCACAACAGCAACACCGCTACTCTAAACATATAAGAAACAGAGGATAGAGCCTGGATCTTACGCTCATGCGCCACCAACACAAATGATTCCAGCCAGATCTACAAAAAGGAAAACAAGAACCGCCTTTGTCAAAACATAAAATCCGACTCACCGAACCCAAAACCACTGACAAATCGTTGGTTCCAGAAGTGAGCTTCAAGACCACCGGAAATCGCCCTTCCCAGAGAAGAGCTAGGGTTCCGCCGCAAAACCATCTCTCAAAACACCAAACATATCGCAGCCAAATGAGAAGAGGAGAAGGAAAACAAAATGAAAACAATGAGGAGGAGTGATGAGCTCCCGCGACGGCGAAGAGCTCAGGAAAGCTTCTTTCTTTTAGTCTTTGAGAGAGGTTAGGAGAAGAGAGAAGAGTTCAAATATGTTATTACTTATTCGATTTACGGTTGGCATAGATTCTAGATCATCTCTAAATATTTTGTTATTTACAACCTAAGATAGAAAAACTATATAATAAAAAGAAGATTTATTCTAATGTATGTTTTTAAAATAACAATTTCTAAATATAAAAAATGGAGAAGGCTATTTCTACTTCTATAAATAGAGAAAAACATGGCAAACTCTATTTCATAAAAAAAAATATATAAGTGAGTTGGAGTAGTTTTATTTCTAAATATTATTACAGAGACAAATATAAAGATGTGTTAGAAATGCTCTTGATATGCCTATTTATTTTAGCTTCTCAGTTGAGGTAGTTTTTTATAATGCTTAACTTTCAAAAATATTAAGTTCTATTATAGTTAAATACATAAGCCAATTAAAACCCACTTAAAATTTATCTTCTTCTTTTCTAACACTGATTTTCTATTTTTTAATATTGGTTTTCAGTAAAATCTAAAAGAACAAATTTTAAAATACACCCACATATAGGATGATAAAATAAGCCGGAAAAATAATAATACCTAAAAACCAAAAAAAAAAAAAATCCAGAAGGCATCAATTCAAAGGTAAATCTGAATAATATGAAAAGGTCTTTGGTTTGGGACAAGACATCAATAGACGAAAACAATAAAAATAACATACATGAAATCATGGTCGGGATAAAACATTAATTGACGAGACATGTTAATGATCATCAAAGATGATGACCACCCATGTTAACCTAATCAAGCTTCCTTTGATAGCAGGTGGTAGAGCCATATTGGTCACTTGCTCCCACCATAAGCTTGAAACCGGTGAAAGCGAGTCAGACTGATGGTGATTGCATTAGCAGCTTGGTTACTCTCTGTTGTAAGATTGAGACGCCATACTTCAATCATGGATAAACAAGCCTTAATGTAAAAAATGGAGTAGATATGAGGGTAAAGATAGGGGTTAAGCAAAACTGTTCTTGTTCCCTCCGATGATACTTCAAAGATGGCACTATTCCAACAAAGGGTTTTCATGCAATCTACCGCTCACAACATTGAGTATAATTCTGCTTCCTCCCTTGAGGAAATTACTGACTAGGATCTTCGTTTTTGGAGAAGCATTTGATCTTGCGAGCTATGAAAAATTCATACAGCACCACATTTAGTTTGTGGGTCAATCCATGATATACCAGCATTACATTTCAGGATTTCTTCTGGTGGCTTACACCAACCTGGGTGTGTGGATGGATAGTTTATTTTGTAAACTTGATTTTAAATGAACGTAAGATCTTTAATATCCAGACTAATCAGATAATAGAACAATAAAGAAGATTACTGTAATACTTCGATTCATCGTTGCGGAAATCTTCGTGAGCAGCTTTGATTATGGAAGATGATTTCTTGATCGTCAACCAAGAATTTATGTTTATTCTTGATCTTAAACCAAGAGTTTATGTTTCTCACCCCCTTGCCTAAAACCTTTCATTATGTGTTGCCTTAACTATTTTTTTGATGTGTCTTTGTGATGGTTCAAAAGCGTTATAGGTGGGGAGAGGGATCAAAAACTTTCTCACCATATTTTGATGACTTTATTGAAAGTTTCGTCTTTAATCTAAACCATCCATCAAGGTTAAGTAACGACAAGTGTTTAGACTTCTAAAATCGTTCTTTCATACAATGAACTTGTTCTCCTTTGATGCATTGAATTACTTCAAATGCTTTCTTACAATGACACATGTTTCATGAGTCATCAAGTGAGAAACTAAAATCCTTTATTTATTATTTTATTAGTTACTAAGTGTCATTAGAGTTTAACAATATCTTCTCAATAAATTAGGTTTACCATAGATCACATCATGGAAAAATATATTCATTCATAAACATACATATGTCTTGCATAAATATTTCTTACATTCTCCCGCTTGATCGTTGTTATAACTCATTATAGTTTCTTATTAAGTCTCATATGACCGACATTATTTGTTAAACCTTTGCTTTCATTTGGTCATCATAATGTTTTAGCTACTAAGTGTCATTGGAGTTAACAATGTCTTCTCAATAAATTAGTTTTACCATAAACCACATCATGGAAAAATATATTCATTCTTAACATATATATGTCTTGCATAAATATTTCTTACATTCTCCCACTTGGTCATTGGTATTACTCATAATAGTTTCTTATTGAGAATCATATGACCGACATTACTTGTTAAACATTTTCTTTCATTTGGTCATAATAATGTTTTAGCTACTAAATTTCCCTAGAGTTTAACATCTTATTAGGTACTAAGTGTCTTTAGAGTTTAACAATCTCTTCTCAATAAATTAGGTTTACCATAGACCACATCATGGAAAAATATCATTCATAAACATATTATGCCTTGCATAAATATTTCTTACATTCTCCCACTTGATCGTTGGTATAACTCATTATAGTTTCCTATTGAGAATCATATGACCGAAATTATTTGTTAAACCTTTGCTTTCATTTGGTCATCATAATGTTTTAGCTAATCTAGCAAACAGTGAGAGTCATGGCGGGCACATAATATTTTGTAACATGATTCCTTCCATGCACCACTGCATTGCTTACTATCATAGTTAGACCATAAGTAAGAGTTATCATAATGGTCCATTTTATGTCTTATATAAAGGCTCATGCCATTTTCATAAATCCAACCACAAATAATTGGTGTGCATATTGGAAACAGAATACAAGAGATTCAAAATTCATTATGAAGTCATATATATTGTCAAATATATACTAAATATAACCAAACAACTTTAATAGCTATCCACTAGATCCGTAATTTCAAGATATTCTTAATGTCTTTGAACGTAAAGATTACGTAAGTATGTTTGTAACCATAAGTTTAGTGCATATATGCATAATGAAAATTTTTATCTTTTAACATCTTACTTTAATGACATATATCAATCTTAATGTACATACACTTGGATCCCTTACATATCGTGTCTTACTTACATATATGATTACATATTTTATTATCACATAAAGAGTCGAAACTTTACAGTCTCAAAATTAAAGATAATTTTGTATTCATAATAACTTTAAAACCTCATAAAATTCCCACATACTCAGCCTCCTTACTGCACGTTTAAATAAATTACAACTATAAGCTTTTCCATAATAAGGCATCTCATTTGATGAGATATACATTGTTAAAATTGTAATGCTTAAAACCATTATGTCCACTGAAATCTGAGTTTGAAAATCCAACCACTTGTGGGTGTGTTGATTTCTTATATGTGAACAAGTGATTTCTTGTTTCTTTAGGTATCTCAAATTTTTATTTTTAGCTTTCCATTTCTTTAAGTCCCCTTTCATTGTGAGGATATTGTGTATCCTTTTATGCATAGGAATATTAGAAGAGCACTTCATCATCTCAAATATCTCAAGAACTTTATAAATATATATACTTACTGAGAGAACCGTAACATATCAAGTGATCGATAATGGATATTTACATTTCAGTCACAAAGGTTTTTTTCATTAACATTTAAAGTTCTTAAAGAGATTCTTTTAAATTTCATGTAATAGACCAAGATGACTATTTCCCAAGAAGAAATCATTAACATACAAAAATTATGAACTTACTCCCACTGATTTGGAGTTATATACATGGATTTATGTTTTCTTAGAAACCAAACTCTTTAATGTTTCAGAAAACTTTGGATACCATTACCTTAAGATTTACTTCAGTCCATAAATTGATTTCTTTTTGTTTGTAGATTGTGTCTTCTTCTATGCTTCGATTATGAAGCCTTTAGGTTGACGCATACTTCTTATAGATCACCATTAAGAAATTCAATTATTTCATCCGTGCTGGAACTCAATATCATAACGTGCTACCAAGACCATGATAATTCTTAGAGTCTTATATGAAAAATTTTGTTTTGTATAAAACATGCATAAAATTCTTAATTTAATTCTATACGATATATGTATATGAAATTTTATTTATTCATGATTTCTTATTTCAGAGATAAAAATAGAATACACACATATACTGTATGATTCAAGATTTCCGAAATATCTCATGTCAGATTTATACCAAAAAAAAATTAAACCTTATTTAGATCTAATTTTCATTACATAAGTATAGATCTACTTTCATTCTTTAACTCATAAATCTATTATATTTTACGGATTTTCTAGATGTTTATAACCATTAGATCTGATACCACACATGTAAACATGATTTTACATGAACCTTAAGATCTTTAACATCTAGAGTAATCACTAATAGAATTATAAAGAGGAATGTCGGAATAACTCCATTCACCATTGCGAAAATCTTCTTGAGCAGCTTTGATTATGGAAGATGAGTTCTTGATCTTCAACCAAGAGTTTCTATTTCTCTCCCCTTGCTTAAACCTTTCATTATGTGTTGCCTTAAGGATTTTCTTGATGTGTCTTTGTGGTGGTCCAAAGGCCACTATTTATAGGTGGGAAGAGGGACAAAAACTTTTCTCACCAAGTTTTGATGACTTCATTGGCATATTTTTCTTTAATCTCAACCATACATAAAGGTTAAATAATGGTGTTAAGACTTGTAGAATCGTTCTTTCATACAATGAACTTGTTCTCCTTTGATGCATTAAATTTACTTCAAATGCTTTTCTACAATCACACATGTTTCATGAGTCATCAAGTGAGAAACCTTCTAGAATAAAGCACTTGTCTATTAGTTAATTATCATCATTAGAAACTAAACTCTTTTAATTACCAAGTGTCATTAACAATCCCTTCTCAATAAAATAGGTTTACTATTAGACCACATCATGGAAAAGAAATATTCATTCATAAAAATATATATATGTCTTGCATAAATATTTCTTACATATTTATGTAGCCGAATCAATAGTATTTAACCAAATGGAAGCATACTCATACTCTTTTGATACAATTTCAGAAGGTTCCATAGACACATATTCAAAAATCGGGGAGTTTCTTGCCTTCCAAAGGTGCCACAATATCCACATCACACTCTTTTCATGCTTATGTCGATATTTTTTATTAGAAAAAAAATCATATGGTGCATGTTCAAGAAGGTCGAATTGATTGGCAGACATAATGCATGAGGGCCTTACCTTCCACATGTTGCTCCATAATTTCTTTTCGAGGAGACGTTCACGAAGTCAGAGTATGGATCTATAGCATTGAATCCAATAACTCGTACCTGCTCTTTGTAGTATAATCCCAAATTTTGTGTTCCCCATACAATGGAATCCTCACAATGAGTAGCTTGTCTTAGAAGCATGATTTTGTTAATATCAGCCGCTGTAAATGTCGAAGCAACAACTCTCGTTTCCATCTCCTTGTTTGGCTAATCTTAAGATCTTAAACCTTGAGAAAAAATATCAACATTACTAATTTACTGCCCTCTATACATTGGCGGTTATGGTGCATTGTCAATACTCCAATTTTCTGCCCAAACATTTGAAGTAGTACCATCGCCTATCTACCTAAATATTCCTTCTTTCAGAAATTCCCGACCATGCATGATACTCCTCCAAACAAACAAGAGGTGAAAAATCCCGATGGTCCACTGAGAAGAAGTTAATTTCTTCCCATCAAAGGTTCATATGAGCTTTAGGCGGTTCTCAGGCGCTCAAGGTTCACCTTTTGATGATCAGCAATATGTGCATAGATTAGAAGTTTATTCTTCAGCATATGACACTGAGATTTTTTCATGTGAGGTGAAGAAAATGAAAGAATGTGTGCAAATCTACGGCTTTGAACACATCACTGTCGTACTGGAGTCGCACAACCACCTTAAACATTATCTTATAGGACGAAGATCAATTAAGGCACAAATGGATTTGTCATTAATGGAACAATATTCATATACTTTTCTTGTGATAGGAAAATGAAAATTGTAGATTGGAGAGGGTTGGTTAAAGGAAAAACGAGAGATAGAGGGAAGGAGAATCTCCAAACTAATACAATGCGTTATAAGTAAAGAAGAGAAGTAGAATGATTTTATTTTTTACTTCATGAATAATGACATTTTTATATAGAGATACAATATGAGGTTTTAACTTGGGGAACAAGTATAACTTGGAAAACAAATAAACCTTGAAAAACAAGTATATTTTTGACTTTTCATAATGGAATCACATAATAGTTGTAACATGTTGCAAAATGCAGACAAATATTGTTTTATTCTATGGAGAGAGAGGGGACTTTTAAGAAAATAATATCCGGGAGATACCACTTAACCTAAAAGAGAGAAAAAAAATAATGTTCTGAGACATTCATTTGTAACATTATCAAACATGTAAATTATCAAAAAATTGTTATGATATTGGTAGGTTAATTAAAGTTTATTTATTTTTTTAACACTTTTACTTCATTCAAAAATGTAAATTACAAGGGTAATACAAGGATCCACAGCAAAAAAAAAAGAGGGGCTTAACAAAAAAAAATTCTAAGCCAAGATGGAAAATCCACAGCAATGCATGATTAATATAGATTCTTGGAGATTACACTTGTAGCAATAAGGTTTGTGCCAAGGATATTCTGATGAGAATCCAAGCAGCTCCACATTGATGTCTATCTTTATCCCAAGCAGAAGCAATATCACAAATATAATCCTTTTTTCCTTTCAATGTCAATGGATTTTTCATGTTTTTCTGCAGCTTTTATGAAATACCAGGGATCAACTTCTTCGAAGATATCTCTAACAAATGAAGAATCTAGAGCTAATTTTCCTTTTAAAAAAAAGGTGTTACGGTTTTTCTAGATTGACCACAGGATCCAAGAGCCGCTTCTTCTGATGTGTTAAGGGATGAGTTGATTGTTCCTTGTCGTTAAAACATAGAAAATGTTGGAATAGACTGAGAAAGAATCAAACCCATCAGTAGGATGAGGGGAGTTGCTATTTGTCCAAATTTTTCTTGCAACGGTGCTAGTAAAATGGACATGATTTAATATTCACCCTCCATTCCACAGATCTGAATATGAGTATCAATTTTCATACCTCTGTCAATAAAATTGTCTGCAACTGGAACTGCTCCACTGATGACCTTCCACAAGAAAACTTTAATTTTTGGGGCAGTATCTAAAGACCAAATGACGTCTTTGATACCATTCAAGGATGGTAGCATTCCTCCTTCTACAAAAGCATATGTCATGGATTCTCTTTCTGCTAGCCAATAACCTGATCTTGCAATATATTCTCCAAAATGAATGTGATTCCAAATGAAAAAGTCTGGAGAGAAATGACTGGCTTTATTTTCAGGATAATCTTGATGTCTTGAGGATAAAAGAGATCTCCCAATAGGTTGAGATTCCAATGATGAGAATTAGCATGTAGAAGATCCCTACTCTTAGGTTTAATTCGATGAAGATGTTCTTTATTAGCAGGATTCACATTCTATCACCATCAACCAGCCAAAGAGTTGTTCAAACCGCAAGGGATTTACCATCTCCAACCATGTATCTCGGACCTTTTTCTAACAACTCTCTACCATAGAGAAGAATTTTCCAAGCATAAGAGGGTCTAGAAGATAAAGGGGCAGATAAAAAAAGTTTTTACGGGAAATATCTACTCTTTAAAATCTACTAAGAAGGGATGAAGGAGATTCTCCAAGCTTGTTAGGCCAAGAGAGCTTGATTAAAAATTTATATATCCTTAAATCTTACCCCTCCACGTTCCTTTAGTACACAGAGCTTATTCCAACTGAGTCAATGAATTTTTCCTTTATATCTTGAGAACACCACCAGAAAGTAGCCATTCCAGATGTGAGAATCTTGCAAGTTGTTTTTGGAAGCCTAAAACAACTCATTGCATGAATTGGCGTTGCCAAATCCATTGATTTCAAAATGATCTCCTTACCAGCTTGAGAGAGAAACTTGGTATACCAACCAGACATTCAACCTTTCATCTTGTCTTGAATATAATCAAGTAGTTCAACCTTAGAATCACTAAAACATTCAGGAAGACCTAAGTAAGTGCCAGCTCTACCTTCTGAAATTATTTCCAATGCGGTCTGAATTTGCTCTTTCAAATTCTAGTCAATGTTTTTTTCCAAAAGTGAGAGAGGACGTTCAAGATCAATCACTTTCTCTGTAGATTCTTCATATTTGTTGAAATCTCTTGAAAGACATGACACTGGGAAAGATCAGCCTTGAAGAGAAACAGACTATAGTCTGCAAAACACAAATGATGAATCACCGGTCCTTCATTAGAGAATTAGTTGCATTGTAAAGAGCCATTGTCTGAGTCTTGAATGAACAAATGAGATGGACCTTCAGCGCAGAGGAAAAAAAATAGGGAGAGATTGGATCACCTTGCCTTAAACCATGTTTCAGATAGATGAAACCATGAGATTGACCGTTAATGAAAAAAAGAGTACTTAACAGTTGAAACACAAGCCCTAACCCAAGATACCCATTTACCATCATAACCTAGAGATGATAAAAGGGCTTCCAAGTAGTTCCATTCAACTCTTTCGAAGGCTTTAGACATATCAGTTTTGGCAGCCATAAAATTCTTAGAGACATAATCACGAATTCTAATACTGTGAATTGCTTATTGCGCCATAATGATGTTATCAGAGATTAACCTATCTGAAACAAAGGCTGATTGAGTCGGGGAGACTATATCAGGGAGACATGACTTGAGCCTTGAAGCGAGGATCTTATAAATTGTCTTATACATCACCGAACAGAGACTGATTGGCCTGAGGTCAGTCATTAATGTATCATTTTGTCTTCTTAGGGATAAGACAGATCTGAGTGTAGTTCCATTCAGTAAGTATGATTCCAGTATCAAAAAAAAAAAAATTGAAGAACTTCCTTTGTAAGTTGAGTACCTACAATTTCCCAATAAGACTGGAAAAAGAAGCCCGACATCCCATCCGCTCCAGAAGCACTATCGGGCTTAATAGAGAAAGTTGCTTCTTTGACCTCTTCTGGAGTGACCTTCTGAGTACGAGAATGATGCATTCTTTCAGTGACTCTAGGAGTAAGGTCCCTCAATAAGAACCTATAATCTTCAGAGTTTGAAGATTGAAAATATCCTTGAAATAATACACTGCTACCTGACCTTTAGAAGCTTCATATCTTTGAGCATTACCATTCTTATCAAAAAGCTTGACAATCTCATTTTTTGCTCTAGAAGTTTTAACCGCAGAATGAAAAAAATTAGCATTACCATCACCATAAAGGATCCATTCATCCTTACTTTTTTGCTTCCAAAACTTTTCATTGTCTCTATAGGCCATCAGAAGATCTTTCTTAAGGGTATCAATCCTAAGAAATGAAGGATCCATAGAAGATTTCTCAAGCTCCAAATCCTTTTGAAGTTTTGTGATCTAAATTTAAGAATTCGCAGTGTTGTCTTTCTTCCATCTACTAAGAACTTTTCTACATTGCTTGAGACGGGAAGAAACAGGAAGGGCCTATGATTTTCAGACGAGTTCCAAGCGTTCTGAATAGTTTCCAAGACTAAAGGCTTGTGGAACATACGTTTATCAAAGAAAAAAGATCCCATATAAGGCTCTTGAAAAGACACTAATTTTTTCACCACCAGTCTATGATCAGATCCTCTCTTAGTTAGAAAGGATTGATTAGAAGCGGGAAATTTATTAAACCATTCCTTATTACCAAACGCTATGTCTAACTTGCATTAAATCCATAGTTTCCCCCTTTTACCACCCCAAGTAAGACCGTTCCCGGTACAAGGAAGTTAAGACATACCACATATATTAAGCATACCCGAAAACGGAAAAAAAAAATAGTTATCACTTCTTATTGGACCACCAGTCTTCTCTGAGTTGTTTAAAATCTCTTAAAGTCACAAACCATACACCAACTACTTTTTTATTGACTCCAAAACGAATTAGATGCTCCCAAACAATATCACGAAGACTAATAATAGGGTTTCCGTAAACACAAGACAAGTGAAACTGCTTACCTTCATATATAATTTGTACATCCAAAATATTTTTGTATGCATACAGAATAGTTACATCAAAACTGTTTTTCCAAAAAATAGCAAGACCACCAACAATATTTACATGGTCAACAGTGTACAAACGATCATAGCCTAGCCAAGCTTGAAGATCTACTAGAGTATTCTGAGGATTCATAGTTTCATTAGAAAAAATAGCTCAGGAAAATACATACTACGCAATAACATGAGTCTTTGAACTATCAGTTCTTTAGGAAGCCCTACTCCCCGATAGTTCCAACTTACGATACTCATATTAGGCGTTGGACGGTCCCTCACGCGGAACCATCATTGATGCATTGCGCTTAGCTGCTTTGGATGCACCTGCCAATTCTTCTCCTGCCTTCCTTTTTCTTCTTCGGACCTTCTTCATTAGACTTCAGATCAAATAGATTCTCGATAATCTTTGTGAGCTTCTACTAGGAGCAGGAATTTTTCTGAATCTTCCAGGTCTTTTTCTACCTTTCTCCTTAATCTCAGAAATTCCAGAAGAACTAGTTAAAGGAGAGTTAAATTGTTTACCTGTTGAGCTCTGAGATGTAGGCAAAAAGAGCCTGCATAACACATTGGTTGTAGAGTTAACCAAAGTATGTCCTGCTGAGATTGCTGCTGACATTAGCTGAGGACCTTGATGAGCAATTGAGAGAGAATTAAAAAAAAAAGAGGAATCTGTATCAAAATCGAATACAATCCTTTCCCTTTATTCGGGTCAGATGTGATGGTTGGTGAAGATACCAGTTGTAGCATAGTCTTCTGAATAATCGGGATCTTCTCTGCTTCCTTGACTGAAGAGATTACCATTTTCTCTTGGATTGATCTGTCTTAATTGCTTGATACTATTATATAATTGTGCATTTCCTGGAGAACCTATGGGGCAATGTGAGGTCGACCAGATAGAGGATTGATTCCTACTTAACTCTCATGTAAAACACCATACTAAGGATCTGTTTCATAGAGGACCTTGTGACCTTACTGTGATGAAGGGGTTTTGCTTACTTGGGGACCAAAACCTCCTTGTTGATTAGCTAGAAAAGGACATCTCTCCTTTGCATGTGTAAGCCGTTGAAAATGATTACAACGTTTTTGAACTTTTTCGTAGAAATAGTAGATTATGGTTTGATCCCCTCCAGGTAAGTTAAGAACTCTTGTTTCTTCAAGGGTTTAGACACATCCAAGTGGATCTTAACCCGAACATAGTCTTGTCTCCGAGGCTTTAGAGAATCTAAAGCTACTTCTTTGACAAGCCCGATCAGTTTACCCAGATCGAAATGGCTGCTTCCGTGTAGTGAATGACCGGAATATTACTAATCCGGTCCCAAATTGAAACATATTGAAGATAATATGGTGGAGGTTTTGCGATCCATCTTCCTATTGCGAGACCCCAATCCTTGTATGTATGCATTCCCATTATGTTATCGTTCATCGTTGACCAGTGTAATTGTCCTAAACTATTGAGTTGAATGGTACAAACAATAGGTTTACTTTTGTTGCTCTAAAATCAAGACTGTAGGTATTTGACTAAAGCTTTCTATTTTAAAAAGTAAACTTCCAAATCAATAAATATAAGTCTCTAGAAAAATTGATTTTCAATTTAATATGTTTTAAGTTTTGGACGATTGGTTCATATTTCTTCTAAAGCATAGTTGGTAAATCAAGTTGGTTTCTGAAGCACCTTATCGTATGACCATGGAATAATTACTAGAGGAATTCGGTGGACAGATTTTGGAAGTTGTCAGCGGAGTTTTCAGAGAGCTTGGAGAACCAAGTCAGAGTCGGTCCACTGAGACTTTGACGAATAGCTGACAGTATCCGGCATCCCTCTTCTCATCACTAAAGTGTGCTCGTTCCATGTATATATTGACCGCAGTCTTATGATCGCTAGGATTTGAGTTGCTTGAGAAAGATGAGATCCTCAGATTATCCGTATGGCGGATCTTAACACCAGTAATTTTCTTTGTAAAAAGGGTTTTTAGGGTCGCAAGCTTGGGCACGTTTGATTTTGGGGGCGAGCTCATTACTTTTTTGATTTTATGTGATATTCTGCATCATATTATGGATATCGGCTATTTTTCTATTTTTTGTTTGGTCGGCTCCTCGAGTTGTAGGGTTGTTGGTGTGAAAGAGTTGCTTTCTAGTTGTCTCCGACTCATCGTTGTTGACGGCAGGTACTATGATGGTGGTGGTTATGACATTAAGGTGATCATTTGTTGCTTTGTTTTCTACGTCTTTTTGAGAAAGATGCTCCATCATGTATTTCATCATGGTGGTGATGTCCGTTGTCGGCAGGGTAACCCTATGCCGACGGGATCATTCCGTACATCTTTGATCTTTCTTGGCGCTTCTTTCTAATTCTTCATCGATGTCGCCAATTATATAATTTGAGTTTGCATGTACAAGATTTATGTACAAATTCTATGATGAGTTATTTGAAAGACATTTATTCAATGATCAAAAACTATTACAAGAGAAGAGACTAACATTCTTATCAAAAGATCAACTCAGCAAGAACAACGTAAACTCTGAAAACTCTAATTTTGTGTCAGATTGCTCATGTATGTGCATGTCCTCCTCAGTCCTCGGCCTTGTTCCTTTTATACTCGCCTTATTGAAGCTTCCCTTCAAGTTGGCTTAACATAATACCACCCTTAAGATATTTGGACCGAGTTTTGTTGACTCGGCTGATCTTGTCCAACTGATGTAATCTACGGGTGGGCAAAAAACCCAAACCAATCCTAACTGAACCAATCCAACCAAATTTAAACCGACTCAAGCCAACCCGTGTTCTTTACATAACCCAATTGGTTAATTTACTCAACCCAAATGGTTTTAGTTAAACCAAACCAAACCGATAACCTAATATACTTTATCTACAAATAAATTATACATATATCTATATAATTTACTAGTTAACAATATGTATGTATATTAACATATTGTGATTCTTTTAGTTAAAGACTTAAAAAAAAATTTCTTTTTTTTTAAACTTCCATATTTAAAAAAAAAATCCCAAATATGATGCAAATAATAGAATTAAATAAATTCTCTAATTCTAACCTAAAGATTGTACTAAAATCAAAACCTAAAGATTGTTCTAATATCAAAACCTAAAGATTATAAGCATCAAAAGTCTCATCTAGGCCGGGTATCAATAGTTTCAGTTCATGTCTACGACTTGATTTTATACGAGCTATAAATTTAATATTCAGATTTTTAGTTTTGAGATATATTGTTTTAGTAATGGATTTCTTAGCTAACAAATATTTTATAATCTAACTTTTTATAATCTGATTACTTTTTAATCAAACTAATACCAACATTTTTTAACAAAATTGAAATACACTGAACTAAACAAAATCATGATAAAGTAAACCGAATTAAATCTGAACCAAGACAAACAAATGAAACCCAAACGAAACCCAACCAAAACTACTTCGGTTTTGATTGGGTGGAGTTTTATAAAACCTAAATTAACCAAACCAAACCGATGTCAAATCGGATCCAATATTAAACCGAAATGCCTATAATCCATCTCCAATATTACGTTAGATAAATAGATTCCTTGTTCTACCTAAAAACATATCAATCTTAGATTCTTATAAAATATTTAATAAGAAATACAGAAAGGTAAAGGATATTGCTAAAATGATACCTAAAACGATACTGAGATCCGATAAACAATACCCAAACTGGAAAGCTAGTCATATAAGAATACGACGATGTGGTTTTGGCGTTAGCGAAAGATTAAAAACTTAATTATCTCATAAATAAAGTTGAAATAGAATATGCAAATTATTACATATTGATCAAATATATAGAGATAAAAAATTCATGACCTAAAGGATATTTATGCGATCAATGATAAAAAAAAAAAAAGATAAAGAGGCTAAGAACACATTAATTAATCATATCGTATAAGATCACGTAGAATAATTATCAATCGTATCGTATAAGAATCACGTAGAATTGTGTTAGTGCATTTTATACTATTAATGATAAGTTGTTATCACAATATGCCACAAAACTCCTAACACAGTTGCGAAAGAAAAGATAAAAAGCGAAATCCACACTGTGTTTTGGGGATTTTTTTTTGAGAGAATTAGGGAAATATCCATAATGGAGACCTTAATTAGTGGTTTGCCCATGATGGGACATAACAACAAAATTTCATACAATTATGCTTTGGTTGGACGTTAAAGTCCCTCCTACATTCTCAACTCCTCTGCGATGCAATTATTATTCTGACACTTTCTTTCTTCTCCTCTCTTACACTCTCTTTTCTTTTTTATTATATTCTTTTTTCTTCCATATTTTTTCATCAAAATTTTTTTTATTCATTAAAAACTAATTGACACAGGAAACAAAATAATTTTTATTCATTAAAAACTAATTAAGACACGAAATAAAATATTGATTTGTTTAATTACATCACAGATTGAGAAAATCATCATTGCAATATCTTTAAAATCACTGATTGTTAACAAATATGTTATCTGTAACAAATAATGTAAATGTTAATAGATGTGTTAGCTGTTAACAAATACATGTACCAGATGTGTTAGCTGTTAATAAATTTGTTAACAGTTAATGTCTCTGTTAACACATCTGATACATGTATTTGTTGACAGCTAACACATCTGTTAACGGCTACAAAAATTGTTAACATTTAATGTCTCTGTTAATAAAGAGATAATGTATAATTTTTCATTTTCCTATCACAATGAGTAAATATAAAAAAATCAAAGTTATTCTTCAAAACCACATAGGAAATAAATATATATATATATATATATATATATATATATATATATATATATTTGAATGAGTGAAAAAATATTTAGAAGAGAGAAGGACAAAGAGAAAAATAATAGGAGAGTTTGAGAATGGGGAAAAAATGAAATCGCATGAAAGAGAGAGTATGAGGAAAGAAAGTGTCAGAAGAGAGAGAGAGAGTGGTGAGAGTAAAATCAGAGAGAGACAAAGGGCCTTTTGGTCACTATAATTAATTACATCACATCATGTGTATTTGCCTAATTAGAGGTCCAAAAAGGATATGTGAGCAAATAATCTCTTTTTTTTTGACTAAAGTATTTAGGGTTTTTAGCATTGGATAAATAACACACAACCACAACAAAACAAATGTATAACTCTTCAGTTCAAAAAAAAAACAAATGTATAACTAATACAATTTTTGTAGCAAAAAAAATTATAACATCTTTTTGGGGGGTAAAATGTTAAGATCTATAAAGATTTTGTTGTACTCGAATAAACCTAAGTTAGATATTTACCCGATTCATTATGTACGTTTTACACCACAAATTTTCTAATTATATGTACCAGTGGTAAGTCTTAAGGCTCGCTTTCAAATCAAGACCTAAATTTCTATTTGTCTTCTTTGTCTTAATTTAATATTAGTTAATATCGCATGCGAGGTTTTATGCAACTTGACATCACCTTTGTCTGTACAGAGATTAATCAATAACATGAACAGTAAAGTAAGTAGTAGACGCACTTTCGAAAGAACAAACAAAATCAGGCAAGACTTTACAATAAGACGACACTGACAACAATGTTTATAGAATGTCACGAAAGGAAAAGTATGATAATCAAAATCTGCAAATGCCCTTACTTGATAACCACCACATACACACAAAAACCAAGTTGACAAGTCGTCTACTAACTCGTGGTTGATCGTTTGATGAGTTGAACTATGAACTTAACTTTTATTAAAATTTACAAAAACGGAAAACACATTTGGTTAGAAAGTGTAACTTGTGAAAAATGTACCAAACTAAACCAAAGTAGAGCTAATGTAGATATATTCATAAACAGGGGCGGGGCTATTAACAACCTAGGGAGGTCAGCTGACCCCAGTGCAATTGTTAATTTCTTCACTAGTTATAGTAATTTTCTTTAAGTGACCTCCTAATTAATTTGTGTCTGACCCTGTTTTATTTTTAACTTCTCATTTCTTGACAAAAAAGGACACTTTTATTTCATTTTTTTATGAGGAAAAGGAAAGTCGAACAATCTATGTCCTCAACTTTCTGTTTTTCGTGTAGAGTATTAACTATGGCATCTTTTATTAATTGCAAAATGAAATTGTATCCATTTTCAAATTTCCAACCTTGAAATAAATTGTAAGTTTGAGTTTTCAATAAGAACTAAGAAGATAACTTAGTTTGTACGGTTTCAGTTCCAAAATAATGTGTGTTTTAGTTTCTTACTATTCTTAAAAAATATAATAAATTGTGATCATAAATATATTATTTTGTGATTATTTATTGTTGATAAATTTTAATACATTAAAACTTAGTGACACAATTGACGCATTACATTTATCATGCACAGAAAATGTAAAAACAAAAATATCTTTCAGAATTTTTTTTTCTAAAACATAGATCGGTTTGAAATAGGGAGAGTATATTTTCGAAATGTGGGTTTAAAAGTATATATCTTTACTAAAATGTAACTTATTTTAAATGATAAAACTATTTTCAAAAATTTAATTAAAATTCATAGACATTGTGAATATTTAATTTAATTTTATTCTATATAAGTATATTAATTAATTATTTTAAAATAAATTCTGTCTCCGATAAAATATAATCATGGGTACAAGGCAAGTACTTAAAATTTTGAGGCTTGTTATTTGCCTTGACTTGTTCAAGTAATTTGATTTAGTATTTGTACTTGACTTGCTTGAACCACGTATTCGTTTATCAAGTACACGAAGAAAGATAATAATATTTGTAAGTTAACTTGGCTTATTCTTATCAAAATCAAATACTTGTCTATAAAATACTTGATTAAATACAAGTACTTCAAATAAAAATACATGAAATAATAGTTTTTAACAATTAACTAGTACTTTTTAATGAGTAATAAGTACATTTTAACGAGTAACATGTATCTTTAATAAGTAATAAGTATTTCTATACGATTAATAAGCATTTTCTAATGAATAACAGATAAAAAAATTTAATAACTTATAGATAATAAGTATTGAAACGAGTAATAAGGAAAGTATTAAAAAAAATAACGATACTTGGTATTTAATTTTAATTTGCAAGTAATAAAATTTGTTGATTTTATTTGATTTGACGGTGTCAAATATTTGATTTTTCAAAATGAATACGAGACAAGTATAATGAGTACAAAAAAGTAGTAAGTAATCATAAACAGAAATAATGTCTTCGAAGAAGGAGGTGGAAGAAAATGAAATAAAATGATTTTTCAGAAAAAGAATAAAAATAACTTCAGAAATAATGTATCCTAAGAAGGAGGTGGAAGAAGATGAAATAAAATGATTTTTCAGAAAAAGAAAAAAAAACTTGTTCTGGAAAAAATATGTTAATAACTCTTTTTATAGATAATCTAGAAGAATCAGTCTCGGGTTTCATTTGATTGATATTGTCATCGTGTGTCGCCTCAGCTCATTAGATCTGATGCGAGTTAATCGGTAACTACAAACTGGAAATCCATTATTGTGGAGAATATTACTCTAGAAGACACAATATCAGTTATCAATTTCACTAAAAGACACATATAACATATAGGACACTTATAGAGAATAAATTGACTAAAATATCCCTAACTAAGTGAACAAAATAATATCTCTCCTTAGCATAAAAATACCATTCAAATATCTATTTTCTTTGTTTTTTCTCTTTTTAAGTCATAATCTTATCATTCTCTCTCTCGACATCTCTTTGATAATGAACCCTAATACCAAAATCGAGCCCTAATAACGATGATACCAAATCGATCTCTAATATCGATCCTTAATTTTCCAGAAATCAAACCCCTAATACCGAAATCGAACTCTGAAACCAAACCCTAATCTTCTCAACCTCTATTCTCGAGCAGACATCTGTCTGGGTTCTACACCGCCGCAAGTTCTTTTACGCTTCCTTTGTCTCACAGATCTCCTACATGGAAGGTGAGGTTTCAACTTCTAAAGCAATTACTTGAGCCTAGTTGATCTTCTCAGTCTAAATCTCAACTTTTTGCATCTTGTTTAAAACTTTATGAGAACACAGAAGACCACTTCCTCCCTAAGAGGCTTTTCATAACTTAGATTTCCATGTCACTGTTTGAAGCAACTAGAGCAATTACTTGAGTCTAGTTGGTCTCCTTTGTTTCCGCTTCCACCTCTGTGTCCACTTCAGCCGCTTTGGATCACAGACAATCCGATATGGAAGGTTAGATTATGATTTCAAAGGCAATTACTAAAGTCTAGTATGTTTTCTCTTTCTAAATCCAAAATTCTTTACATATTATTTAAATTTTTGCAGAGAACGAGAAAAATCATAGCTTTCATCCGTCATGTACTCCGTAGTTGTGGTCGGCAGAGTTATGGTCAGTCCAGAGTTGTGGTCGGCAGAGTTATGGCCAGTCCGGAGTTGTGATCGGCAGAGTTATGGTCAGGGTAATTGTGGTTCGAGAAATTGTTGTCTGGAGAATTGCGGTCAGGGGAATTGTGGATATGAGAATCTTTGTTAGGCGAGTTGTGATTTTGACCCATTTCTTCCGTTCAACATCTTCTTGATCTAGGAATTGGTCCATAATCCCTCGATTTCTTCTCCCTTTTGATAGTTTTCTCTTCTCTCTTTCTATCCAACAGTTCTATGTGTCATCTTCCACCTCTGTGTTCACTTCGGCTGCTTTGGTTCACAATTATGATTTCAAAAGTAGCTACTTAAGTATAGTATGTCTTCTTTTTTCTAAATCCAAAACTCTTTGCATGTTGTTTAAAATTTTGCATAAAATGGAGAAAAATCCTAGCTTTCATCCATCATGTACTCCAGAGTTATGGTCGGTAGAGTTGTGGTTAGGACAATTGTGGTCAAGAAAATTTTTGTTGGGAGAATTATGGTCAGGAAAATTGTGGACATGAGAATCTTTCTAAGGCAAGTTGTGGTTTTCGTGTTTTGTGGAGAGGTTATGCAGTTTTTAAGAAATTACGTTTTTATATTAATGGAGAAAAATCATGTGTCTATTAGTGTAAGTCTCTCATTATTGTGTCACGTGAGCGGTCTTACAAACTCCTCAAATTTGAATCGTCTATAAATTTATTCAACACATTTGACATAGAAACCTTATTTGAATTTTTAGAAGAAAAAAGATGATAGATAATTGCAAGGTTTTAAGAAAAAAAAAAAAGACAAAAAAATATGGTAGTTCAATTCATTATATAAAGATAATAATAGAATGAACAAGTTAAAATTCCTAGATCTAAGCAATTTATTTAAACTTGAATTGTAGTCTACATAAATAAGATATTTCTAATAACTACGAAGTTTTTAGTGAAAAATTAGAAGAAAAAAAACGTTCATTTAAAATTTGAAACTACACCTATTTATTAATTGTTTTGAAAAGTGCACTTATTTATGAGTTAAATGGCAAAACTATCTAATTCAATATTTATAATTATTTAATATCTGAATTAATATTTTTAAGCAATTATTTTTAAAAAGGATTCCTTTAAAAATTGTTCTAGAAACAAGTTCAACAATAATAAGTTATATATTACATATATACATATATATATATATATATATATATATATTTAAAAATAATAATACGTATAATTTCCTTACTAGATAAAAAACGTCACCACCAATCATCTTTCCTTTTAATTTTCAAATCACAGAGCATATATTTATCTTTGCTCTTAATCTCCATTCTTGAATCATTTGCAAGTTTTTTTGCATAAAATGTATAAAAGTAAAAGAAAACTTTATGTATTTGTTAGATTAAAAGTATTAACATTTCTGTATTGATTTCAAATATAGTTTTTTAATCAAAATCAGTATTAAAATGTGTATTTATATATGTGGGAAAGTGTAGTTTTTAAAAACAAAAAGGTATAATTTTAAAATTTTAAATAATAATAAATAAGGTAGTTTTCATATTTGAAATAGCTTTACAGAATTTTTCTTAAAACTGAAGAAAATGATTACGTATATACATGTACTTTAATTTTAATTAAAAACAAATTTTTTTTATTTAAATTTAAAAAAAAATCTAAATAGTTTTGAGAAACTTATCCATGTAGCTTAAGTTCTTTCCTAGTTTTGAGAAACTTATCCATGTAGCTTAAATTCTTTCCTAATACCTGGTCTAGGTTTTTTCCTAAAGTTTTCTCTATATTTGGGGTTTTCCCTTCAAATAATTGTATGGTATCAATTTAATTTTCTTATTTTTATTTTTTTAATTTATCAAAATTAATTTTCATAATAAATTGTGTTTATTTTGGGTTAGATTTAAATATCTTCAATTTTCAGTTTATATGGATTTAACTAAAACATTACTCCTTATGTTTCAATTTAGTTTTTACATATATTTTAAAGACACATTTAATTTTACATACTTTCTAGAAAAAACACAATTACTTATACACCTAACCACATTTCAACAAATAAAAAATAAAATAATAGATAAAGTTAATAAACTTTTCATTAAAATTATAAAATGACACTTATTTTGAAACATAAATTTTACTCTACAACGACAACAAAATTGAAATGGGAGAATTATTATATATACTTTGTTACAAAAAGTTTAGAAATTTTATCTTATATGGGTTAAAAATAAGACTACTAAACATAAGAAAATTTATATTCTCACTTCTCTTATTCATAAATTGATTAGATTTTCTATTTTATTTAAATGTTAAGATTACTTAATGATGTCAAAAGAAAATAAGTTATTCAAAAATTAGATCATTTCTAAAAATATAAAATATAAATAAGAACAAATCTCATAAAATGAGTTTTTTTTTACCGAAAGAGCATACAAACAGAAAAATAAATAAAAGGGGTTTTATTAAATAGTAACTCTTTTACCTTTATTTTCTAGATATACAAATATAAAAAATTGTTTTTTATTATTTTTTTAAATATATTTTTCCATTCGAACATGTTTATTAATTTTCTAACTTTGCAATTATGTTAAAATAATTATTTTAAATTTTAAATATAAATTTTATTTTAAATCCTCAAGTACACCCTTCGATTCTTAAACCTAAATCTGATTTATTAACTGTAAAAGTATAAATGTCTTTTACTTCTATGATAAAATATTGTTAGTCATTTTTGATCTTTGTGTCTTATATATTTATGATAAATACCTTTTTAGTGTTATCATATATAACTTCACTATAAATAATGTTACTAATGTTTTTAATATTAACAAATAAATAGTAGTATTTAGCACAAAAGTAAGTTGTCAGCACAAACTAATTTACTTTACTTAAAATCTCTAAAATGTAAGAAACACAATTATTATAGAAGTAAAAGACATTTATACTTTTAATCCATAACAAAATGCATAACGTTCACATGAAACCATTTAATCCTAAATGGATTTTCTATAACACTACACCAAAAATTACTAAACATAACAACAGATGTGAGAAAAAACACGTTAATAGACAAAAAATTGATTCGCAACAAAACATAGTTACATGGAAATCAAGGTATGGTAACTTATATAGTAAACCAATAACATAACTACGGCGTAAACTACAATCACATGAAATATAACATCCAACTTCAAATGGACAATAAGCCAAACTTAGCCCAAATAAATAAAGTTATTTTCATGTCCTATCATTCATTCATCAGTCATCTCAAATCGCCTACAATCAAAGAAAATTCACATGCAATTTGCTTCTACATTAAGGAAAATTAAGACTATAAAGAACTAGTGGTATTCCGGCGCTACTAGCCGGGTTCATATGTTTTATTATTTAATAAGTTCAAAAATTTTTGTAACCCTAAAATTATCAATATCTATAGATAAACTTTTACATTGTGTGTGTATGTTCTTTTAGTTGTTTCGTATGATGTTTTTGGGAGATGTTAAAATTAGATGGTCGATATGGGTTTCTAGCAAACATAGATTGAGCTGTTGTGGTTTGTAGTTGTTGGACATTCTTTATTTTTGTTGTTCAGTAGGATATATAGTTGTTTCTACTAAATAGTAAATTAGTCATTTGTTCTAGGGGAGATTGCATTATGCATTAAAGTACTATATCTTCAAAAGTATCTTAGTAGAAAGAGAGGTTTCTATTTCTAAATTTCCAGCATTTCTCTTCAGTTGTTTTATTGCTGATTTTTTAATTATAAATTTGTTATAATTTGCTAATTATAGTTTAATTTTAGGGCAATAGATATGTACTTTTATAATTTTACAGTCGTCTGATTTTCGTTGTTAGATATGCCGAAGAGAAAATAATAGGTTCTCATGATATTTGATTATGTAGTGAAGAATACGAATATCATGTGCGAAAGTAGGATAATCATTTATATCATTTACATTTTTTTTTGTTTGCTCCAATTATGGTTGTTCTCTTAGTGGCAATAGTCTTAATTTTCCTTAATGTATGAGCAAATTGCATGTGATTTTTTTTTGATTGTAGGTGATTTGAGATGACTGATGAAGGACTGACAAGACATGAAAACAACTTTATATATTTGGACCAAGTTTGGTTTATTGTCTATTTAAAGTTGAATGTTATATTTCATGTGAATGTAGTTTACGCCGTAGTTATGTTGTTGGTTTACTATATATGTTACCACACCTTGATTTCCATGTAACCATTTTTTTGTGGCAAATCATTTTTTAGTCTATTAACGTATTTTTTGTCACATATGTTGTTATGTTTAGTAATTTTTGGTGTAGTGTTATAGAAAATCCATTTGGGATTAAATGGTTTCATGTGAACGTTATGCATTTATCTTATTAAAGAAAAATGCAAATAAAAAATAGCCCTAAAACTTACAATTTATTTACAAATCAATATCATCGAAATACTAAATAACCCTAACTTTAAATAATTTTATTATGTAATTATTACGTCATTTCTTAAAATAATTATAATTAACAAAGAGTTAGAAAGCAATAAAATAAAATCAACACTATATTTATTTCGTAGGTTTCAACAGTATCACAAACAAACAGAATAGTCTAAAATTAAAATTAAAATATTGTGGCTAAAATCATGTTTTTATTATTTTGGTATATTTTCGTATAAATAATATTTTAATGAAAATTAAATATTATAAATGTAAAATAGAATAAAATATATATATATAAAAATATTTCAAATAGTATTAAAATTAGATATTTATATGAGATGATATGAAGTAAAAGATTCTTATAATTGAGTCTAATGTAAGAATCAATTAAAATCCAAATAAAATTAAAGATATTTTAATTAGACTTAAAATTATTCAACAAACTAAAGAATGACAAATGTCAACTTTTGCCCTCTATGGAGAAAAATGTCATATTTTAAATAGTATTAAAATTAGATATTTATATGAGATAATACAAAATAAAAAATTCTTATAATTGGGTATAATGTAAAAATCAATTAAAATCCAAATAAAATAAAGGATATTTATAATTAGACTTAAAAATTATTCAACAAATTATAGAATGACAAATGTCAACTTTTTACATTCTATGGAGAAAAAAAGTCTATTTTATTAATAAAAATATGTAAATTGGCAAGAAAATTATCGGTAACCGTATAGAACACACTTGGAATTGACTTAAACCATCGATCTCTTGCTTGTGAACCACTAAACCAATCATTTGAAAAGTTCAATGACCTTTCATTGACCACTAGGATGGAAACAGGAACAGCCGTGTACGTGAAGAGTCATTTTTGACATTTAATCACAAATAATCAAAGCAGCTGCATAATCCACTTCCAAATGGTCATTAAAGAAGCATAATTGGGATTATATAGACCACTGAAATCTTCAATTTATCAAATTTTATAAAGTCATCAATAGCTGTCCACAAAAACGAGACATGTCAGTCTACATATATATAGATTGATAAAATAAAAAAATATTATAAGTGGTGTAGAATTACCTAAATTTGAAGCTAAAAGCGTTATGAATTAAAGCTATTACTATAAAAACAATTTGCGGGGTATCAGATGATGGGTGATGCGTAAGTTTGAAAACTTATCTGATGATGACTTATTAAATAGAAAGTAAAACTAGTGGTGTACACAAAGAGCCAAGTGTACTAATTGAAAACGACGAGAACTCTAAACTAACACAAAAGGCATTGTAGTATGGAAGAATTAGGTCATGAATTGCTCTATATTTTTCTCTAAGATAGTCGATAATGTATTATGTAATGATGTACAAATGTCTGAAACAGTAAAATGTAATCATATCTCTGTTTCCTTAACTATAATTGATCCGTTTGAGTCATCATTAGGCTCTGGTGATTAGCTTATGAATTGAGTGGATAATTAGTCACACATATAATGATATAGTTACAGGTGAACAGTAAAGTATATACATGAATATATTAAATATACAAACCAATAGTTTGATAATGATAATGTCGTAAGTTATAATTTGGCATCTCCTAAAAATAACATATCGTCTGCACTATGCATTAGCTAAAAAAAAGAGCATTTTCAATTTTAATTATGTTACGGCCAAAATTTCATCTTTGAATAAAATCTTTTCAACTCTACTCTATTTTTATTTTTAAAATATAACAATTAATTATATTTATTATAACATTTTTATTCACAATTCTACTTATAATTTCAAATTATTAAGATTCAAATAAAATTTAATTCATGAATTCTTTCATATGTGATATTTCATTTTGGACCACCTCTTAGAAAATCATCACATTAGTTATTCTATCATTTAGTTTTCAAAATAAATACAATCACAAATATTTCTTAATAATATCTTAATAAACCAACAATATACTATCTTTTAGGAGAATCTCAAATTTAATTTTTACTGTGCTAAAATAAAAATATGTATTCAAAACCAATAAATGAAATATAATTAAATATACCAACTGATTTATAAAAGAATATTCTAACCTATTAATCTAATAATTATTAACAATATATATAATTACTTTGTAGGTTATTAACTATTTTGTAGGTATGTCATTAACCCAAAAAAATCATATGTTATGCAATCATAATATATGATTATACATACATATGATTGTGTATATAATTTTTAGTATTATTCTATGCAACCATAACATATGATAAATGATATTATTTTGATGATGTCAAAAAGTTATCACAATATGTTATTGTTCTTTAATATTATTAACATTTTTATCAAATTAATACATTCTAAAATATATTATAGAATTCGTTTATAATCATATAACTACATTAAAAATATTTAATAATATATATTTAATGTTATTTTCTAGAATGATGTTCAAACGTTAAATCTAAATTGAAAAATAATTTGAGATATCAATAAATTGTAATCCATATAATAGAAAAAAAAATATAACATATTTGTGAAACAAATGTATTTAAAAATATAGACGTATGAATATATATAATCAAATAATTACACTATTTCATATTTTTAGTTCGAAATTTGATTTGTTCAGACAATTACAGAAATAAATTAATTCTATTTTATCTAACCAAAACATCATTAAATATTCACCTAATCATAATTCAACAAATAAAAATGCTTATGGGAGAATAGAAAAAGTTATATAAAAGGAAAAAATGAATATACATGCATTAAAAATTGAAAAAGTCATCTTATGTGAAGTGAAAATAATTTTCTAAAATATCATATATTAGAAAAAAGTGAATATATTCTACAAACAAAAACACTATAAGACTTATGTTTTGTATAGAATTATCAAATTACGAGTTAATTATCTAAGATATCAATTTGATTATTTCACCATGCAAAACTGAATAAGCAACTGACAAAATTTATAAATTACTCATTTCAATTTGAGAATAACATCCGCGCGGTTGCGCGAATCAAAATCTAGTTAGACATTACAAATTGCTCTATTCTAACCATTTTATCCTAACCTAATTTGTGACAGTTTAAACAATGGATATTAAGCTGTTTTCACATTGTATTCTAACGAAGTCCCTTTGCTCTTTGCTTCAAAGGTGTACCAAAATTTACGTCGCTGAATTTTATAAGAAAAGAAATTCACAAATTCTCATATTGATTTGGACTCATCTTTAGATTAGACCAGGCCTTTACTTAGCCTAATCTAGTCCAATTCTTTAACTTTAGTCCATAGTCATCTGTTGAAATAGATAGTGTGATAAGTGAAGCCGATGATGTAATTTATCACACATGAACAGTTTGGCCTGTGTCTTTGTGGCAAGTGCATAGTGGACGGGACTGTGTTGTCCTTTTTATTTTTAGGGATTCTATTGGAGGTATTCTTAGGTTCACCCCCTAGGGTAAATCTAGAGGTTCACCAACCAATAGGATGGTGTTAGTTCAAATTTGATATTTTTTAAAAAAGGAAATAAAATCTTATTAAGTTATATTATGTTTTTAAAATAAAAATAAAAAAAAAATAAATGAAAAAATAATAATCTTAAAAAAAACGAAAAAAACTTAAAAAAATATTTAATACTAAAACACTAAAACCTAAACCCTAATCCTAAACCCTAAACCCTAACTAAACCCTAAACCCTAATCCTAAACCCTAAACCCTAAACCCTAAACCCTAAACCCTAAACCCTAAACCCTTGGGTAAATCATAAACCCTTTGGAAAAATCTTAATCATTGGATAAATTAATACTAACCAATTATACTGTTTTTTATTTATTTTTATCTTTTTATTTTAAACACATGTTTTTATTTTAAAGATATATTAAAAGATTTTTTGTTTTAATTTTTTTGCAATTATTACTGTTTTTATTTTATTTTTTATCTTTATTTTAAAACATAATATAATGTTAAAATATATTTTTAAAGAATTTTTTTCGTTTTTGTAAATAATATTATTCTTATTTATTTTTTTCTTGTTTTATTTTAAAAACATAATATAACTCTACAAGATTTTGTATCTATTTTTAAAAGATATCAAATATGGAAGAACACAATTCTATTGGTTGCTGAACCTAGAGGTTCATCCTAGGGGGTGAACCCAAGAATAAGTCATTCTATTGTCCAAAAATCCACTATTTTCCTATCGTTTGCATTCGTAGTCATTAACTAATCTATTAAATTAGAGTTCTCAACAAATTTATCAAATTATACATAGGGAAAATTGCCAAATATGACTCAAAACTTGATTTGAAATGCAAAAGTAAACCCAAACTTGAATCAAATGCAAAAGTAACTTAAAAGGCTATTGAAATTACAACCAACTCCTTGTGAACAAACAAAAAACGCGAATTTTTTTTACGTTTCTAGCCCTCGTAAGTCGTCTGCCCAGACGACTTTCAAATAAGTCGTC
>CAKOAT010106266.1:66670-86392 GCA_932364175.1 Eruca vesicaria subsp. sativa | reverse complement strand
TTTTTGTTTTAATGCATATTTGCATCATTAATTGACATATTATGAATACTAAATAGGTTTGAGACCTTATATGTTCTCATTTCTCTAGAAAATGGAGATTTTATAGGGGTTATGACACTAATTAGATCGAATATCAAGTTTAAATAAACTACGCGTTGGAAAGTTAGGTATGATGACCATGTACCATGAAAATATGTTTAAACTACATTAATTTACATTGAGAGTGTGGTTTGGTATTTTTTAACAGCACTAAAGTGTTTAAAATTATAGATAGCATTTATGAGAAAATTTAATTTTTTCAAAGGGGTTAACCCACATATTACAAGAAAAATTAGAAATTTTTTTATTTTTTTTTAATGCATATTTACATCATGAACTGACATATTATGAATATTAAAGAGGTTTGAGACTTTATATGTTCTCATTTTTCTAGAAAATATAGATTTTATAGGGATAAGTTCAGTGATTAGATCTTATATGAAGTTTAAATAAACTACCCGTTGGAAAAATAGGTATGATGACAATGTACCGTGAAATTATGTTTAGATTACATTAATATACATTGAGAGTTTGGTTTGGTATTTTTAAAAAGAACTAAAGTGTCTTAAAATTATAGGTAGTATTTATCAGAAAATTCAATTTTTTCAAAGGTATTAACCCACATATTTCAAAAAAATTAGAATTTTTTTATTCTTTTAACGCATATTTTCATCATACTCAGAATTAGTATGAAGATAAAAGAGGTTTGAGATCTTATTTGTTTCCCTTTCTCTACAAAATATAGATTTTATAAGGATAAAGTACACTAATTAGACAGTGTATGAAGTTTAAATAAATTACTCGTTGGAAAGTTAGAAATGATGACCATGTACCATGAAAATATGTTTAGCCTACATTAATATACATTGGGAATGTGGTTTGTTATTTTTGAACAACATTAAATTGTTTAAAAATTATAGATAGCATTTATCTGAGAATTCCATTTTTTCAAAGGTATTAACCCACATATTTCAAAAAATAACAAACCACAAATTTCGAAAAAAAATATTTTTGTTTTAATGCATATTTGCATCATTAATTGACATTTTATGAATATTAAATAGGTTTGAGACCTTATATGTTCTCATTTCTCAAGAAAATGGAGATTTTATAGGGGTTAGGACACTAATTAGATCGAATATCAAGTTTAAGTAAACTACGCGTTGGAAAGTTAGGTATGATGACCATGTACTATGAAAATATGTTTAGACTACATTAATATACATTTAGAGTGTGGTTTGGTATTTTTTAACAGCACTAAAGTGTTTAAAATTATAGATAGCATTTATGAGAAAATTTAATTGTTTCAAAGGTGTTAACCCACATATTACAAGAAAAATTAGAAATTTTTTTATTTTTGTTTTAATGCATATTTACATCATGAACTGACATATTATGAATATTAAAGAGGTTTGAGACTTTATATGTTCTCATTTTTCTAGAAAATATAGATTTTATAGGGATAAGTTCACTAATTAGATCTTATATGAAGTTTAAATAAACTACCCGTTGGAAAAATAGGTATGATGACAATGTACCGTGAAATTATGTTTAGACTACATTAATATACATTGAGAGTGTGGTTTGGTATTTTTACAAAGCACTAAAGTGTCTTAAAATTATAGGTAGTATTTATCAGAAAATTCAATTTTTTTCAAAGGTATTAACCCACATATTTCAAAAAAATTAGAATTTTTTTTATTTTTCTTTTAACGCATATTTTCATCATACTCAGAATTAGTATGAAGATAAAAGAGGTTTGAGATCTTATTTGTTTCCCTTTCTCTAGAAAATATAGATTTTATAAGGATAAAGTACTCTAATTAGACAGTGTATGAAGTTTAAATAAATTACTCGTTGGAAAGTTAGAAATGATGACCATGTACCATGAAAATATGTTTAGCCTACATTTATATACATTGGGAGTGTGGTTTGTTATTTTTAAACAACATTAAATTGTTTAAAAATTATAGATAGCATTTATCTGAGAATTCCATTTTTTCAAAGGTATTAACCCACATATTTCAAAAAATAACAAACCACATATTCCAAAAAAAAATATTTTTGTTTTAATGCATATTTTCATCATTAATTGATATTTTATGAATATTAAATAGGTTTGAGACCTTATATGTTCTCATTTCTCAAGAAAATGGAGATTCTATAGGGGTTAGGACACTAATTAGATCGAATATCAAGTTTAAGTAAACTACGCGTTGGAAAGTTAGGTATGATGACCATGTACCATGAAAATATGTTTAGAATACATTAATATACATTGAGAGTATGGTTTGGTATTTTTTAACAGCACTAAAGTGTTTAAAATTATAGATAATATTTATCAGAAAATTTAATTTTTTCAAAGGGGTTAACCCACATATTACAAGAAATATTAGAAATTTTTTATTTTATTTTTAATGCATATTTACATCATGAACTGACATATTATGAATATTAAAGAGGTTTGACACTTTATATGTTCTCATTTTTCAAGAAAAAAAAAGATTTTATATCGATAAGTTCACTGATTAGATCTTATATGAAGTTTAACTAAACTACTTGTTGGAAAATAGGTATGATGACCATGTACCCTAAAATTATGTTTAAAGTACATTAATATACATTGAGAGTGTGGTTTGGTATTTTTAAAAAGCACTAAAGTGTCTTAAAATTATAGGCAGTATTTATCAGAAAATTCCATTTTTCAAAGGTATTAACCCACATATTTCAATAAAAAATAAAAAAAATTATTTTTCTTTTAATGCATATTTTCATCATACTCAGAATTAGTATGAATATAAAGAGGTTTGAGATCTTATATGTTTTCCTTTCTCTAGAAAATATAGATTTTATAAGGATAAAGTACACTAATTAGACAGTGTATGAAATTTAAATAAATTACTCGTTGGAAAGTTAGAAATGATGACCATGTACCATGAAAATATGTTTAGCCTACATTAATATACATTGGGAGTGTTGTTTGTTATTGTTAAACAACATTAAATTGTTTAAAAATTATAGATAACACTTATCTGAGAATTCCATTTTTCAAAGGTATTAACACACATATTTCAAAAAAAAATTAAAATAATTATTTTTGTTTTACATTATATTTGCATCATTAATTGACATATTATGAATATTAAATAGGTTTGGGACCTTATATGTTCTCATTTCTCTAGAAAATGGAGATTTTATAGGGGTTGTGACACTAATTAGATCTAATATCAAGTTTAAACAAACTACGCATTGGAAAGTTAGATATGATGACCATGTACCATGAAAATATGTTTAGACTACATTAATATACATTGAGAGTGTGGTTTGGTATTTTTTAACAGCACTAAAGTGTTTAAAATTATAGATAGCATTTATCAGAAAATTTAATTTTTTTCAAAGGGGTTAACCCACATTACAAGAAATATTAGAAATTTTTTATTTTAGTTTTAATGCATATTTACATAATGAACTGACATATTATGAATATTAAAGAGGTTTGAGACTTTATATGTTCTCATTTTTCAAGAAAATAAATATTTTATATCGATAAGTTCACTGATTAGATCTTATATGAAGTTTAAATAAACTACCTGTTGGAAAATAGGTATGATGACCATGTACCGTAAAATTATGTTTAGACTACATTAATATACATTGAGAGTGTGGTTTGGTATTTTTTAAAAACACTAAAGTGTCTTAAAATTATAGGTAGTATTTATCAGAAATTTCCATTTTTCACAGGTATTAACCCACATATTTCAAAAAAAAAAAAAAAATTTATTTTTCTTTTAATGCATATTTTCATCATACTCAGAATTAGTATGAAGATAAAGAGGTTTGAGATCTTATATGTTTTCCTTTCTCTAGAAAATATAGATTTTATAAGGATAAAGTACACTAATTAGACAATGTATGAAGTTTATTTAAATTACTCGTTGAAAGTTAGAAATGATGACCATGTACCATCAAAATATGTTTAGCCTACATTAATATACATTGGGAGTGTTGTTTGTTATTTTTAAACAACATTAAATTGTTTAAAAATCATAGATAGTATTTATCTGAGAATTCCATTTTTTCAAAGGTATTAACACACATATTTCAAGAAAAATTAGAATTTTTTTTTATATTTGCTTTAATTTATATTTTCATCATGCACTGACATAGTATGAAGATTGAAGAGGGTTTAGACTTTACGTGTTCCCATTTCTCTAGAAAATAAAGATTTTATATGGGTTAGTACACTAATTAGATCTGAATGAAGTTAACATAAATTACTCGTTGGAAAATTAGAAATGATTAACATATACCATGAAATACATTGATTGTGTGGTTAAATATTTTTTTAGAAAAACACTGAAATGACTAAAAATTATCAAAAAACATTTATCGAACAATTCATTTTTTTCACTGGGGTTAACCCACATATTTCAAGAAAAATTAGAAAAAAGTTGTATATTTGTTTTAATTTATATTTTCTTCATGCACTGATATAGTATAAATATTGAAGAGGGATTAGGCCTTACGTGTTCCCATTTCTCTAGAAAATAGAGATTTATAAGGGTTAGTACACTAATTAGATAGTATATGAATGAAAATAAATTACTCGTTGGAAAGTTAAATTATGACCATGTACCATGAAAATATATTTAGCCTACATTAATATTCACTGAGAGTGTGGTTTTGTATTTTTAAACAACACTAAAGGATCTCGAAAATTATAGATAGCATTTATCGGAAAATTCAATTTTTTCGTAGGAGTTAACCCACATATTTCAAGAAAAAATAGAAAATTTGGTATTTTTTTTAATTCATATTTGCATCAATCACTGACATAGTATGACAATTAAAAAGGTTTGAGACCTTATGTGTTATTATTTCTCTAGAAAATAGAGATTTTATATGGGTTAGTACACTAATTAGGTCGATAAGAAGTTAAAATATATTACTTGTTGGAAAGTTAGAAATGATGACCGTATACCAGGAAAATACATTTATATTGTGGTTAGGTAATTTTTAAAAAAACACTGAAGTGTCTAAAAAAATTCAAAAAAACATTTAACAAACAATTCAATTTTTTCATAGGGGTTAACCCACATATTTCAAAAAAAAAAAAATAGAAATTTGGTATTTTTGTTTTAATGCATATTTGCATCAATTACTGACATAGTATGAAGATTAAAAAGGTTTGAGACCTTATGTGTTCTTCTTTCTTTAGAAAATAGAGATTTTATAGGGATTAATACACTAATTAGATCGTATATGAAGTTTAAATAAATTACTCGTTGGAAAGTCAGAAATGATTACCATATACCATGAAAATAAATTGATAGTGGGGTTAGGTATTTAAAAAAAAACAGTGAAGTGTCTAAAAGTTATCAAAAAAAAAATATCGAACAATTCAATTTTTCATAGGGGTTAACCCACATATTTCAAAAAACAAAACTTGGTATTTTTGTTTTAATGCATATTTGCATCAATTACTGACATAGTATAAAGATTAAAAAGGATTGAGACCTTATCCGTTCTTATTTCTTTAGAAAATAGAGATTTTTTAGGGACTAGTACACTAATTAGATCGTATATGAAGTTAAAATAAATTACTCATTGGAAAGTTAGAAATGATTACCGTATACCATGAAAATACATTGATAGTGTGGTTAGGTATTTTTAAAAAAAAAACACTGAAGGATTGAGACCTTATGCGTTCTTATTTCTTTAGAAAATAGAGACTTTTTAGGGACTGGTACACTAATTAGATCGTATATGAAGTTAAAATAAATTACTCATTAGAAAGTTAGAAATTATTACTGTATACCATGAAAATACATTGATAGTGTGGTTAGGTATTTTTAAAAAAAAAACACTGAAGGATTGAGACCTTATGCGTTCTTATTTCTTTAGAAAATAGAGACTTTTTAGGGACTGGTACACTAATTAGATCGTATATGAAGTTAAAATAAATTACTCATTAGAAAGTTAGAAATTATTACTGTATACCATGAAAATACATTGATAGTGTGGTTAGGTATTTTTTAAAAAAAAAACACTGAAGTGTCTAAAAATTATCAAAAAAAAATTATCGAACCATTCAATTTTTTCATAGAGTTTAAACCCACATATTTCAAGAAAAAATAGAAACAAAATTATATTTGTTTTGATTTATATTTTCATCATGCACTGATATAGTATAAATATTAAAGAGGGATTAGGCCTTACGTGTTCCCCATTTCTCTAGAAAATAGAGATTTTATTTGGGTTAGTGCACTTAGAACTGTATGAAATTAAAATAAATTACTCGTTGGAAAATTTGAACTGATGAGAATGTACCATGCAAATATGTTTAGCCTAAAAAGGTTTGAGACCTTATGTGTTCTTCTTTCTTTAGAAAATAGAGATTTTATAGGGATTAGTACACTAATTAGATCGTATATGAAGTTAAAATAAATTACTCGTTGGAAAGTTAGAAATGATGACCATATACCATGAAAAAACATTGATAGTGTGGTTAGGTATTTAAAAAAAAAAACACTGAAGTGTCTAAAAATATTCAAAAAACATTTATCGAACAATTGGATTTTTCATAGGGGTTAACCCATATATTTAAAAAAAAATAGAAATTTTGGTATTTTAGTTTTAATGCATTTTTGCATCAATTACTGACATATTATGAAGTTAAAATGGTTTGAGACCTTATGCCTTCTTCTTTCTTTAGAAAATCGAGATTTTATAGGGATTAGTACACTAATTATATCGTATATGAAGTTAAAAAAAAATTACTCATTGGAAAGTTAGAAATTATTACCATATACCATGAAAATACATTGACTGTGTGGTTAGGTATTTTTAAGAAAAAACACTGAAATGTCTAAAAGTTGTCAAAAAACATTTATCGAACAATTCAATTTTTTCATAGGGGTTAACCCATATATTTCAAGAAAAATTAGGAAAAAAATGTATATTTGTTTTAATTTATATTTTCATCATGCACTGATATAGTCAGAATATTAAAGAGGGATTAGGCCTTACGTGTTCCCATTTCTCTAGAAAATAAATATTTTATATGGGTTAGTGCACTAGTTAGATCTGTATGAAATTAAAATAAATTACTCGTTGGAAAATTTGAACTGACGACCATGTACCATGCAAATATGTTTAGCCTACACTAATATACATTTAGAGTGTGGTCTGGTAGTTTTAAAAAACACTAAAGTATCAAAAAGTTATCAAAAAACATTTACAGGAAAATTCAATTATTTTCATAGAGGTAAACCCACATATTTCCAAAAAATTAGAAAATTTTGTATTTTTGTTTTAATGCATATTTGAATCATGCACTGACATATTATAAAACTTGAATAGGTTTTAGACCTTATGTGTTCTCATTTCTCTAGAAGAAAGAGATTTATAGGGGTTAGTACAATAATTAGATCGTAAATGAATTAAAATAAATTACTCGTTGAAAAGTTAAATGATGACCATGTAGCATGAAAATATATTTAGCCTACATTAATATTCACTGAGAGTGTGGTTTTTTATTTTTAAACAACACTAAAGGGTCTCAAAAATTATATATTGTGGTTAGTTATTTTTACAAAAACACTGAAGTGTCTAAAAATTATGAAAAAAAACATTTATCGAACAATTCAATTTTTTCATAGGGTATTTCAAAAAAAAAATAGAAAATTTGGTATTTATGTTTTAATGCATATTTGAATTGATCACTGATATAGTATGATGATTAAAAATGTTTGAGACCTTATGTGTTATTATTTCTCTATAAAACAGAGATTTTATAGGGGTTAGTACACTAATTAGATCGTATATGAAGTTAAAATAAATTACTCGTTAGAAAGTTAGAAATGATGACCATATACTAAGAAATACATTTATATTGTGGTTAGGTATTTTTTACAAAAACACTGAAATGTCTGAAAATTATAAAAAAAAAAAAAACATTTATCAAACAATTCAATTTTTTCATAGGGGTTAACCTACATATTTAAAGAAAAAAACAAAAAATTTGGTATTTTTGTTTTAATGCATATTTGCATCAATTACTGACATATTATGAAGATTAAAAAGGTTTGCGATCTTATGATTTCTTATTCCTTTAGAAAATAGAGATTTTATAGGGATTAGTACACTATTTAGATCTTATACGAAGTTAAAATAAATTACTCGTTGGAAAATTAGAAATGATGACCATATGCCATGAAAATACATTGATAGTGTGGTTAGGTGTTTTTAAAAAAAAAACACTGAAGTGTCTAAAAATATTCAAAAAACATTTATTGAAGAGGTTTTAGACCTTACGTGTTCTCATTTCTCGGGGTTAGTATACTAATTAGATCGTGTAGGAAGTTAAAATAAAATACTCGTTGAAAATTTAGAAATGATGACCATGTACCATGCAAATATGTTTAGCCTACACTAATATACTTTGAGAGTGTGGTTTGGTAGTTTTAAACAACACTAAAGTGTCAAAAAAATATCAAAAATCATTTTTTAATAATTCAACTTTTTCATTGGGTAAACCCACATATTTCAAAAAAAATTAGAAAATTTTGTATTTTTGTTTTAATGCATATTTGCATCATGCACTGACATAGTATGAAGATTGAAGAGGTTTTAGACCTTACGTGTTCCCATATCTCTAGAAAATAGAGATTTATAGGGGTTAGTACACTAATTAGATCGTAAATGAATTAAAATAAATTACTTGTTGGAAAGTTAAATTATGACCATGTACCATGAAAATATATTTAGCCTACGTTAAAATACATTGATAGTGTGGTTAGGTATTTTTTAAAAACACTGTATTTTCTAAAAATTATCAAAAACATTTATCGGACAATTCAATTTTTTCATATAGGGGTTAACCCACATATTTCTTGGAAAATTTGGTATTTTTTTTAATGAATATTTGCATCATGCACTGACATAGTATGAAGATTGAAGAGGTTTTAGACCTTACTTGTTTCCATTTCTCTAGAAAATAGAGATTTATAGGAGTTAGTACACTAATTAGATCGTAAATGAATTAAAATAAATTACTCGTTGGAAAGTTAAATGATAACCATGTACCATTAAAATATATTTAGCCTACATTAATATAAATTGAGAGTGTGGTTTGGTATTTTTTAAACAAAACCAAAGTGTCTAAAAATTATAGATAGCATTTATTGGAAAATTCCATTTTTTCATAGGGGTTAACCCACATATTTCAAGAAAAATTAAAACAAATTGGTATTTTTGTTTTAATGCATATTTTTTATCAGTCACTAACATAGTATGAAGATTAAAATATATTTGAGACCTTATTTGTTTTTATTTCTCTAGAAAATAGAGTTGTTATCGAGATTAGTATATTAATTAAATTGTATATGAAGTTCAAATAATTTACTCGCTGTAAAGTTAGAAATTATGACAATGTAACATGAAAATGATTTTAGCCTTCATTAATATACATTGAGAGTGTGGTTTTGTATTTTTAAACAACACTAAAGTGTTTAAAAATTATAGATAGCATTAAACGGAAAATTCAATTTATTCATAGGGGTTAACCCACATATTTCAAAAAAAATTAGAGAATTTGGTATTTTTATTTTAATGCATATTCGCATTATGCATTGATATAGTATGAAGATTAAAGAGGTTTGTGAACTTATGGTTCTCGTTTCTCTATAAAATAGAGATTTATTGGGGTTAATATACTAATTAGATCGGATATGAAGTTTAAATAAATTAATTGTTAGAAATTTAGAAATGATGACTATATACCATGAAATTATTTTTTGCCTATATTAATTTAAATTAAGAGTGTGATTAGGTATTTTTTTAAAACACTAAAGTGTTTGCCACGTATAGGGTTTCTAACTGCTCCAAAACTCCTTATTTAGATAGCGGTTCTGTCTTAATTTCCTTTTTTCATTTATTCTTCTTGCTTTTTTTTGAAGAACCCATGTTAAGCATTTCTGATGGAGGTGTCTTATATCTCTGCACATTCGACGGGATATGCTATTGCCCTTTTCTTCTTTCTAATCAATACATTTTAAAATTGGTGATACAGTCACGAAGAAAAAATTACAATACTTAGTTATCGAGATCTTTCGAGAAAGACATTTCATTTCAAACAAATAGTCCTTTAGATATTTTCATGAGTATGCCAAATACATTTTCATATTCATGGCATGTGCAGTATAATCTATTTAGTGATATTGTTAAATATTCTTTATAGTCTTTTTGGTAAATTATAAATATTCATTAATGGATTTGAAAGTTCATATAAAAGTTACATAAGTCCCACAGGTAAAAACACGACTTATGAAATAAACTATCTACAGTAAAATCTCTATAAATTAATAATGTTAGGATTTTGAAAATTTATTAATTTATAAAGATATTAATTTACGAAAATTTCCTTATTTAGATTTTTTTATATTTTCCATTTTTATTTATAAAATACAAATATATAATTGATTTTAGCATATGTACATTATTTAAATTTTAGACATTTGACTTTTATATTATTTTATTATCTTATTTGGTGTACATTTTTATGTTTCATAGAATTGTTACATGGCTTTAGATATAATTTAACTAAATATTATGAAAACATATTGAAATGTTTAAAAAATAAAAGTATTTTTATAGTAAATATAAAACCCCTAACTAAATATTATCAAAATATATTGAAATGTTTAAAAAAATAAAAGTATTTTTATAGTAAATATAAAACCAACAATATAATGTTAGATTGTATTTATATAAAATTATATATAGCTAGATTATTAATTTATGATTTTAGTGAGATCATATATTTACATGGCAGTTTTATAAATATTATTATCTTATTATATTATCGATTTGTGTCATATTTTATACCGGCCCAAGTTAGGACCAGTGAAATTTATTAATTTATAGAGATTATTAATTTATCGAGTATTAATTTGTAGAGGTTCTACTTTACTCTATTAAAACAGAAGTACAAAAAAATGGTATTTTCTTAACTGATTACTTACATATTTTATTTCCTTTTAAATTAGTTATAACCAGTTCATTTATTATATTTTCCAAATAACTAGAACTACTTCATTTATTGTATTTTCAAACTTTGATAGAATTTGGATAGAATTTATTTTATATGTTAAACATAACAATTTGACAGATCTAAATGAAATTGCTCCATTTAGAATAAGAATTTGAAACGATTAACAATAAGTTTTTTTTATTTATTTATATAATCAATTAGAAATATGTATTAAGGTATCCGTTTGGATACAAATCGTTTATTTCAAACATCGGGTTTTAAATTTTTAAATTAGATTTTGTTCATGAATTAAAAATATTCAGATAACTAAGTACAATTAGTTATATGGCGAGACATTTAAATATATAACTCTAATCACAAAAAAAGAAATATTAATTTAAAAAAAAAATACTAATATACATACGAACGTGCGGATCAAAGTCTAGTAATCTAGGTAAGAAAAGGAATCTTAATACTAAAAACTATGATAGACCAATGCCAAAGCAGCTAAGAAAACGACGCCGCCAATCCACACGAAATCTAATCTCCTGACGACGTTTCAAAATACGAACCATGTTCTCCCGACGACGCTAATTAAGAGCTACTGAAATCTAAAGACTGAAGAGATTTCAACGCGAATCCAATAGGGACTGACGACACCTATTCTTTAAAGTTTCTTTACTATGTATTGTAATTGTCATTGCAGATTATGGAAAAGGGCCTCAAACGTGGTCCCTTGACCTTAATGTTTTTTAATTAACGTGTGTTCATTGTGTTAATTTCGTTGTTGTTTAGAGTACTTGTTTGGTGGCGTCGCTTTAGATAAGAAAAACAAATGATATATTACCAAAAGGAGAATAAAAGCCAAAATAGGTTCTTGGACAGTCTAATAAATTGGGACAATGATATATTGTGTTGTCATTTCGTTCGTAAAGATCCAAAATATTAAAAAAATTAGTGCTTATGGTGTGGAAAGAACAGAGCTAGCAAAAATATATATATATGAAAAAAGCGCAAACGACAATGAATTCTCCAACATGCATCGTTGCAAAAGGAAAAAAAATAAAGATGCAAATGCTCCAACGCGGAGATAAATTATTGATACCAAAGGCGTATATTTTTTTTATCTTTCACGTATATTCTGAGAACATAGAATAAAATCTATATATAACATTTGGTGTTTCGTATATTGTCCAAATTTTAGTGGAGACTAAGGGAATATATTGGGCCAATAATGAGCCACGAAATCGGTGGCAAGTTTATCCCCCTATGATCAATCCTTGTTGATGTTCGACTAGACGGCTTATTTGACTTTTTCGTTTATTTATAAGTTTTTGTTTGTCCATTTAGGGTTCGCGTATTAAAACTGAGTTAAATTAATCTCAAATATAGAACAAAAATGTATCACAAATTTTAATCCCTCAATGGCGAATCTTATATCAATATGCAGGAGAGGTTCTTCATTATAATAGTGTTTATTGGTAAGAATGAGTTATGTAATGTATTCATGTCATCATGTGTAGTTATGGTTAATCTAGCAAAATCATTGTTGTAAATCTGGTATAATCTTGTATCCGATTTAATATGAATGAATGAATGAAAGTGTTAGAAAAGGTTATAGAGAGGTTCTTGTCAGGCCTGGTTCTTGTGTTAGTTTTGATCAGGGGCGAAACTATAAAACACTGTCTATATATACCTTTATAACTCAGATTTTTTAACAGGAGAACAATTAAAAATATGTATAAAACTACATCAAATTTACAAATATATCTATGGTGGGCAGGTGCCCCTCTCACACTCTAGATTCCCCAACTCAAAGATGTCTATAACAAAAGAGTGGATACATATACGAGAAACATACTGATTATCGTTTCCTAAAACTGTTAGCAATATTATTGTTTAAGTATGCAGGAGCATGATTAGCAGTGCAAAATAAAACGATTTATATAGATTAACAAGAAACTTAGACCATTTTCAATAGGGATTTCCCTACTGGGTTTTAAATATATATTATATATATGTGTAAATAATTGTGAGATCCATAATTTTTGTGGAACTTCATAAATAAAGTTTTATAAAGATTTTTAAAAAATGAATTTTTATTTATGGAGTTCCAAAATTTTGTAGACCCCACAATTACTTAATACATATATAATATATACATAATACTATATTAACTTCAATGGAAAAAAACCTCCATATCAAAGGTGTTTTTATAATACTACTGTAAGGTAAAATGACGGAATAATAGTCCAATGATTGGTCATGTCCACTGTGGTTGTACGGAAGTTTCCTATGCCACCGTGTCATTCTTTTCTAGCCAGTAAATGATTCAAGTGAATCAATATACTCCATTGCATGAAATTTTGAATTTTTAAAACTAAAGCATCAAGTTGATTAACCATGTAACAAATTAAACATCAATATTTATATGATAGTACCATACATATAATAAGATTATCATAGATATAGAAAATAGAGCCAACATTTTGAAACTTTTCATTCTTAAATCAAACTTTTTTTTTGTTAACCGAGAGGTCCTAGACCGGATCCAGACTAATCCCTCGAGACCAGCAGCAACCACGTCATTTCCATCCTATAAGTAGTAGAATGGGTCTATATGGCCCAGCGTAGGAGTTGATCTGAGGGGAAAGTTTCAAACTCACGACTGTTAGGATCATTGTGAGCCGCCTCACACCACTCGATCACCAACGTCGGGTTAAATCAAAATAAATTACTGTTAAAATATATATAGGTCTAGACATATTTTAGTTTTCAAGCTCATATATCAATACATACAAAATGACATATATAAATGTGTAATTGTTCGCTTTATAATATGATACTTATTAAAGTGGCAACGGAAATTATATTTAACTAATACCATTTTGAGAAGAACAATTTAAATATATATATTCGATTGATTTTTTTTTGCTTTCATAATATTTCTAAAACAGAGGAAAAAACCAACAAAAGCATATTATCATTTTCTTTTCAGGACCATTTCTCTTTTGTCCAATTTGGACGCCTCAATATCATTTGTCTATATATTCATCCACTTGTCATTCAAACCCTAACACCCACACTGATCATAGATTCTCATTATTTTCCCACAACTTAAAAAAAAAAACATGTCCTTCGCCACACATCCTCACCGTCGCCACCTCATAGCAACCACCACAACCGCAAACGTAGAGTGCCATAAACAAGTCCGTTCATGGCGGCTCCTTCGCACCATCGTCCAGCTTCTCTTACCATCTTGCTACTGCACGCTCGTAGATGATAACCAAGAAGACAAATCTCACCGCCAAATCAAACCACGAACCTCTTCAGCTACCACAAAACCCTCCTCTTTCACCGGAACAATCTTTGGTTTCCGTCGTGGCAAAGTAAACTTCTGCATCCAAGCAAAAAACTCCAAAACCCTAAATCCAATAATTATCCTCTTAGAGCTCACCGTCCCAAGCGATGTATTAGCCCGCGAAATGCGAGGAGGCGTGCTAAGAATCGCTCTTGAATCAAACAATAACGATGGTTATGATTCATCTTCCTTTTCTCTTCTCACAACACCCTTATGGAACATGTATTGCAATGGTCGGAGAGTCGGTTTTGCTATCAAAAGAGAGCCTTCAAAAGACGAGCTAGCCGCGTTGAAGGTGCTTACTCCGGTGACTGAAGGAGCTGGAGTTGTTAACGGAGAAGAGATTAACCGAGATAAGAGTGATCATATGATGTACTTAAGAGCGAGTTTCAAACAAGTTTTTGGTTCGTTTGATTCGGAATCTTTTCATCTCATCGATCCACGTGGGATTATCGGACAAGAACTAAGTATCTTCTTTTTTAGATCGTCACGAAAATGATATTGGATCGCTTTGTTTTCTAGCATGGACATCAATCGGTGCACTTGAACACATTTATTGGTGGGTTTATTTTTTTCTTTCGTGTTAGGGCTTATCTGCGGAGAGGCAACTAAACCAGTTATCATCGTGGGTTTCGTATTATTTTTTTAGCTGTGCGTAATTTGATGAAAATGTAATAAGCATAGCTTTTGATGATCTCAGCTTTTGTGTGCAGTAGTGGTGACCATATGTATTCATGCGTTTCTTATAGTGCAAAATGCTTTTTAATCATCTAATACTATTTATCTTCACATTTTCTTTCTATTATTGTCAATAATTTGGTGGAATAAAGTTAATAGTTATTGGTCATCTTTATAAATAGAAAGTGCATACATAAGCAAACGTGAGAATTATTATACAACTCGCTACTAAATGAAAGTTTTTTTTAAAAAAAAAAAGAGAATTATTATATAACTAACAAAAAGTAATTATGCACGTTTAAGTTATTAGGTTATTTACAAACTAAGCATCTTATATATATATAATGTTCATGTATCAAAAAAATCTACCTAAGTATTATCTTTTATTAATTTGGGATATTCCGGACCTGTGGAATAACTCAAACTAATCTCCAAGATAAGTCTACCTAATTCTTAATAACATACTGTTATATATGTCTAGCTAGTCTGTATGACGAGAACATAACTTTTCTTCTATTTAGATAAAGAAAAGACTCGTGCGTGGGTTGAGAGGAGGTCACTGAGAGTCGAAACTTATATTGGGAGAATAACAAGAGTCCACGCGGCGAATCCATCACTACAAGAACACTGACATCTTCTTTTTAAAATAACAATATACATAGTACCCAAAATAATGTATTAGCTTGCAAAATTATCATGCGTGACTAAGTGACTTTATACTTTTGTTGTGCGTTAGGAGAAAATGGCAAGCTAGTTGTCGTAGCTGTTGTTGATTCCCTCTGTCTTTCCAATGTTCTTTTGTTTTTAGTCATAAGAAAGATCGATAATATCAACAACATTCTATATATTACTTCATTTTAATGCATCCACAATTTCTTACTCTTTTTATTTAAATTTGATTATCGAATTTTGAGTGGCACAAAATTTTGAACGTCCCATCATGGTAAAAACGTAATATTTACCAAACAAATGATTTCATGCTCTGTTTTGTTGTTCTATACGAATTAAACGCTATTCTTATAGCGTCTTGCTTGCTGCGGGCAGAGTTGATGGGTACACCATATATCAAACAGGCCTGTGCAAGTAAAGGGCTTTCAAATTAGAAATGGGCCCTCAGAACCCGGTGGAGGATTGGGTATTTGAGTTTTCAAACAGTGGCCATGTGAATAAATTTTCCAAGATTATGTTTTTTTTATTGTCGCGATCAATGTTCTAGAAGACAAAATACATCAAGAATCTAGTGGAATTAGTTGCTTTCATAGGATAACCAGCTCATCACCTAAGCTTCATATATAATTCTTATTTTAAAGAAACACCAACCCTTTTTTACTTTAGGCTTTTCTATTTTAAGATTTTAGATCGATACATACGAAATCATAATGTTAGTACTTAGTATGTCACTATTCAGATGACCAACCTGTACTAATATATAAGTTATATACACATTAACTAGTCCCAAAACTCCAAGAACCCTTTCTCTTTTATTTCACATATTGCTTTTGTGCTTTTTCGTTGTTTCTTCAACTACTCGTTAGATGATGTGCCCACAAATTTTGTTAGATATTTTTGTATATTGTATCGTTGAATTCTACAAAAAAGTATTGTTGGATCTGGAAGACTTGCAAACGTAAAATAAAAGAACTACTAGAAACATAATATCTTTATCCAAAAATCCTGACTCAAAATCGATCTGAAAATCAGGAATATCAAATCCGGTCAATTTAATCTAAATTTTAAAATGTTTTTTTTTCGAAAGATGAAAAATCGAAATCGAATCCGACTTGCATCGAAAACCGAATGAATATCAAAACATATCTAAATATATAAATATATATATATAATATTATTTATAGTTATACCTTTGATAATTGTAATACCTGAAATTAGAATTTTATATCAAACATATTAATTATTTTTGGTATTTATAGATAAAAATTGATGTTTTCAATACAAAATACTTAAATAACACTCCATTATTTTTGAACAAATAAATAACCAATTTAAATCATATATTGAATTTTTTGGGATATTAATTATTTTAGATAAATTAAAATAGTTTAGGTATAAAATATTAGAATCGAATAGTTTAATTCTTTCAATTAATATCCAAACCCATCCGAAATTGAGAGGACATGATTCAAATCTAATCTCATTTTTTGTAATATCTAAGTGAGTTCATTTTTAAAAATTCAAAAAAAAATTGATATCCGAATAGCTCATATTTATACCCAAAGACCTAGGCCTATAGTAGACAATTAAAATTAACCAAGAAGAGTAAAAGTGGTGGAAATGATTATCAACAAACTTGTAATGATTTGAGTTAAAATAGGGGTCATATTAAATTCGTAACCAGTAATGTTTTGCGAAATCATAGAATCTATCTTATTATTTAAAGAATTGCTTTTGTTTTCCTTTTTATATTGTATAAATTGCTAATATACGACTGCTGGACTAAAGTCATGCATTCAGAAATGAATGGGCTGGCTCGTTCTCGTTATCATGATCATTATAATCTTCCAGTGGAAGAACAGAAGTGAATGGGCAATATCGTTACAGAGACTGACAGCTATCTCATCAAAGCTCTGTCGCCTTTCACATTACACGAATTTTAATATATTCTGCAGCTTGTGAATATCCTTTGTACACGACACACTCTTCTCGTCTATCAAATTAAAATTACACTAAAATACATGTGTACAAAATTACCGAATCTACGTCAGTGGATAACGAGCAAACAAAAGAAATTCATCATGGCATACTACTTTTATATATCGCTGAGGTTGAATATGGTAGGACTTTAATCATGATCAAGTACCAAAGTTAAAATGCTAAAAAAAAAAATCAGCTACTATTCGATATTATCTATCTACATGAAATACAACCGTGTATATTTTTCTGATAACGACAACTAAATGTGTATGTGATTAACAAACTTAAAAAAAAAAAGAAAAAACAAACTTTTTTTTTTGTAACGCAAATATTAACAAACTAAAACCGTTATTTCACAAAGAACAAATTAAAAACATAAGTAGATGGTAAAACATAATCAATTTCTTACATAACTGTTAGGAATTGTTTTCTTTTGCAACCACTAAATTTGTTTTTTTTTTCTTTTTTTTGTAACTGACCACTAAATTGTTATTATATTACTTCAGATCAATTACAGCTAACACGCACATTTGCATCATATTCAAATGTATAGTGAGACATTGAGACCCTAACAAGAGTTGCAAACTCTATTATTTCTTTGTTTTTTCTTGCTAACCGAATATCATAATTTTATCGTGGTGGTCTAGAATAAAAATCGAAATGAATATGGATCCGAAGATCACTAGTTGGTTCACCATGGAACGGTTTTCAATCTCAGATGATATAATCTATATGTAAATTCTGCAGTAACCAAAACTTGAAGTTAGGGACCGACACTCTAGCTGAAGCTACTTTACCACTATCCATATTTTATTTCTTACTTACTATTTTCTCAATTATAATTCCGTCGATACAGTGTAAAAAGTGTTTTATAAACGTGAAAAGATAATACAGAGTAAAAACGTGGTTTGAAAGTTTTGTTTTTCAATACCGACACTCTACTAGTCTCGACTCTCCACACGTCACCCGTCACCTAATTAAATAAATAGCAACAGTAATATGTCATTTTATACAGATTAATAACACTAAATGTAACTTCTATTTCCTATTCGCAATGTAATATAATAAAAATGCTGACCCACATCGATACTAATTTAAAATCGTGTGGGTTTAAAGCAAAGCAATTTGCATGGCAAATTAGTGGACCGACTTCTTCGACTTTTATATTATTATATAGTATTTCTTTACGTGTATCTGCTGTATATATAACACCACCCATGACCCATGTCTATATTGTATTAAAATGAATGGTTGGTCCAGTGTATTAATATTACGATTGATTATGACATCTTAATTGGAAAATATCAACGCTACTGTAGAGACTCCGTCTCAACCTTACCAAAATCTATAGTTTATATTTTAAAATTTTTAACCATATCACTAATCAATCGAGGGAAAAAAACACACAAGTGAAAACGAATTAGTTAATACATATTCTAAGTCCATAATCACGGTTCAACGTTAACTATTAAATCCTTGCGGTAACTATGGCGTACATACTAAAATTTTATATGGTTTAATAATAGTAGTTCGATACCGGCTCCAGAGTAGCCGAGCTGACAAAAAAAATCATTAACTCATCAAGATCCCGGATCACACTCTCTTGAATAAACCGGTTTAGCCGGTGTATAACATTAACCATTGTAAATTGTTTTTCATAAAATTTTGATTGGTTTATAAACTTCCCTCTAAAATGCTTTAGAATAAACCAGGATTGCTTTAGAATAAACCAGGATGACTTCTAACTCAAGTGGTAAAAATTCAAAGCTGTAAATTTTGTCACTTGGATTCGAAACCCAGTTACTGAAAGATTTAACATACGAATCTTCTAGCGTCCGAAACCGAAGCGTCTGAAACCAAAGACCGTTATAAATAAGTCATATGACAACGTTCTGACAGGGTTATACTCAATTAGCAAAAAAAAAAAAAAAAAAAAAAATTTGGAATAACTCAAGACATCTCC
>CAKOAT010106266.1:3759-66570 GCA_932364175.1 Eruca vesicaria subsp. sativa | reverse complement strand
CGACTCGGCCTATATTTTCCCGATAGAGAAAATTTGATGTTTTGAGTTTCGTTTTTTCTTTCTTGAAAGGTGTCTTGACAGTCTATCTCTGTCTTAGTAGAGTCTTTCTTAGATGAGCAAAGCTACTTCTTTAGGGAAAAAGAGAGAGGATAGTATCTTCGAGCTATACTACTACACGTATTAGTCGTATACATATCCTGATCGAACGTTACTAAAACGATCACTGTCTCGATATAACCATTAAACTGACATAAAGCTTTTTTTCTCCTTTTGCGCCTTATTATTTAGTTCTCGATCTCAATAGTTTCCGACCAAACAAGATGAAGAGATCACGTGGGAGCTCCGATTCTTTATCCGGGTTCTTACCAATTTGCCACTCTGCAACAGGTAAAAAAAAACAAGACTCTTATTGTAATGTAACACATACATACTCAATTTCTTTATATTCTCGATCCATTGTTTGTAATATGTCTGTTTTAATGAGGTTAGGATATTTTTTACAACGCAGTTCTGTGTATCTTGATGTCGATTTATAACTATCTAGAACCACAAGTCTTCTGTATAATTTAATTTGATTTCTTTGCCAACAATTAATTTAATATTTAAAACTGGTAATGATGTTTGTTTCTGACAATTCATATTATCGAGACATTATACTGGTAAGGTTTTGTAGTGTAATGTATTCATTCATGACATCATATTGATTTTAAAATATCCGTTCACATAATAGTAACGTTTTTTTTTTGATCAAAATATAGTAACGTTTTTAATAATGATTTTATCAGACAAACGATTAAGTCCAAGACCAACAACAGCCACGGGCTTTCTCTTTTCCGGCACCGGAGACTACTCCCCGATGTTTGACTGTCTAGAAGACGGAAGTCTAGAGGACATAGGCATGGGACACGCGTCGTCTACGGCGGCAGGGGAGAAAAAACGGCGGTTGAGTATAGAGCAAGTGAAAGCGTTAGAGAAGAACTTTGGGATTGATAACAAGTTAGAACCCGAGAGGAAAGTGAAACTGGCTCAAGAGCTTGGGCTGCAACCGCGACAAGTGGCGATTTGGTTTCAGAACCGCCGTGCTCGGTGGAAGACAAAGCAGCTAGAACGTGATTACGGCGTTCTCAAGTCAAACTTTGACGCACTCAAACGCAGCCGCGACTCGCTTCAACGTGATAACGATTCACTCCTTGCAGAGGTATAACTTTTGACTTCTTTTTTTAAATTGACCGTTTTAATTTAAGTGAACGTTTTACTAAACACATCAGCAATTTTACCCATAATTTATATTCCATCTGTTTCAAAAAGATTTATTTTTTATATTTTCTAGAAAAAAAAATTGTTTAAAAAGATTTATCTTTAATGTTTTCAGTATATATTTTATGAAATAATAATGATTAATTATAAATTTCAAAAAACTTAATTACATTTATTGAAATTTTATTAGTTTAAAATAATGGAAAAAAAGATAATCAAAAAAATTTATGTATTTATTAGATATTTTATTAATATATGTGAAAAAACTAGAATATGTGTGGTATTAAAATAGAAGGAGTACTCTTCATATATTAAGTATTGTTGTTTAGTATAATTTTTTGTTACAAAATATAACATTTTATTTATTTTTATATTGGTTAAAATACTTATATTTATGAGGTTATACATAATTAAATGTTTTTTTAAAGTTATATCCAAATATAAAACCCCAAGTAAATGAATATTTTTTTGGAAAGGCAACTTATGATTTTTATATTTTACATTTCCGCAGATTAAAGAGCTAAGAGCTAAACTTAACGTGGATGGTATCAGCAGAAGCAATAGTAACGCATCAACAGAAGAAAACGTCACTGTGAAGGTGGATGAAAAGGTGATGCCTAATAAGGAAGACTTAGAGCTAAACCAGCGTCCTTCGCCACATATTCCTATGCAAGCTCCGGCATCAGAGCTTGCGTACGAGATGTTTAGCATTTTCCCACGTACCGAAATCTTCAGAGAAGGTCCTGCTGATAGCAGCGACTCAAGCGCTATTTTGAACGAAGAGTATAGTCCCACGGCCGCGGCGACAGCGGTTGAAATGTCAACAATGGGATGTTTTAGCCAATTTGTGAAAATGGAAGAGCATGAAGATCTTTTTAGTGGAGAGGAAGCTTGCAAGTTGTTTGAAGATACTGAGCAGTGGTATTGCTGAGGATAAAATTTAAACTTTTGAAATTTATAGGGGCATTTGTGAAAATATTTCTGAAGGGATATGGGGTTGGGAAATTGAATTGCCTTAAATGGCGGGGTCTTGGTTAAGGAAGGTATGAGGATAAGAAGTGAAAGACGGAAAGATCGCATGCCGTTTCATGCACGTGCAGCTAAATCCTTGCGAGGTTTAAGAGAGGATAAAAAGTTCTGAAATAAAATAAAAACAGGTTACATGAAGATTTAATCAATTGTTTGAAGTTTATTTTACTTAGCCTCGTTGAATGTAATGATAAAAATCTTTAGGTTCCTAAGAGCACCCACATTGATAAACACCTTTTGGGGGTTCACACCAATAAAAAATAATTTTTTTTTTATTTTCGTTTACTTTAAAAAAAAAAAAAAAATTAATTTTGGACCAATCATATGTTGACACGTGGTGAATCCGGGGTCATCGGGGTTCACCGCGGTGAACTTTTGAGAGAGGGGTTCATAGAAATCTGATTTTAATATTATTATTTTTTCTCGGTTCGTGTGTGAACTCCCCCATCAACCTTTGATGGGAGTGCTCTAAGGGAGATTGGCGAAGTTACGACTATTCTGTTTTTTTTTTTTTTGCCTGTAAATACCATTTTATACATCTTCCCTTGCTTCCCAAAAGAGAGTAGTTTTGTTACAATGCAAATTAAAATGAAAGTGAAAGTGTGAAGCAAGTGTCAATTTGCGGTAATTTTCCGGGTTGGATAAACTGAAACCAAATAATGATGTCCGTTAATGACTAGCAATTGCTGCATGTAAGCTATCATTATAATGTGGATTAGTATCAAAAGGTTCACCATTAAAAACCATAAAGCTAGTTAAAAAAAACATTCAAAACCATGCAAAAACGTTCGAATCAGGCACGATTGTTCTTTTCGTTGTCTTTTGAAAATTTCTGCGTAGACGTGGACTCGTGGAGATGCACACATGAAAAGCCGAGCCACCTAGTTGGATCACCCTAAATATCCGTGTTTGTTTCTAGCCGTTCCTTTTTCTTCTTTCGTTAGTTACTTTTCACCTAACACATTTCTTTTTAATTTCCCCCTTTGCTTCAAAAATAACTCGGATAAAAGAATAGGTAAATGTAGTAAAATTTGATAAGATGTATATTGGTAAAAGATACTGGTATATTAAGACATTAATGCTGAGTTGGTCTTGGACAAGATTTTTTGAATTTTTAAAAATTAATATATAAGACACACTTTACTTGTTAAAAGTTATCAGTGAATCATTTTATGGTTTTAAAACTAGGACCGGTTCTAAATATCGTGCAAAACACATTGATCTTCTTGAACAATGTTGTGATTTATCTACCATTTTTGACAATTTTCAGATATTCATGTATAATGCTATATTTAGAATTCATATATTATATCTAAATAAGAATACCAAAGAGCGGTCATCTATCCTAATACTAGTTCATTGGAGCAGTAGAGTTTTAATGAGATCTGATAAATTACTGCTGGTAAATTCTGGTGCATTAATTTTAAGAGTGACTAGAATTTTGGTAAAACTAACAAAAATAAATAAATGAAGATGTCAGACAACACGAAGTGGAGAGATGCACATGGGATTCTGTTGAACGAGTTTCAGAAATATTTGTTTACTGAGGTCTTTTATCTCCATGCGGCGATCCGTATCCTGATCACTGAACTTCAAGACGTTTCAGCCGTAGACGTGTTAGATTTGCAAGAGATCTTCTCTTATTATCGAACCTTGCCTTGATGTTTAGATTTTAGAGAAGGCCAAAAAACCCAAAAGCTGTGGTAGGGCACGCCTATTAGCCAGTGGACCCCGAGAGACTTTTGCTCTCTCCCTTTCAGACAAAGACATTGGTGGAGAGGCATGTGGTGTAGGACCTAGTTTACATCGAGCACGTCACTTTAACGACGTCGCTTCACCGTTCATATATCACGTATATCTCGCAAAGTCCTCTCCGGCTATATATTTCTTCTCATCATGTTGTTCTTTGATAAGTTTTCACGGTCATCGTTATAGTATACACGTGCATGTAATCATTCACCGCCGTCAAAAAGTTGTTTTCTGGTCAATATAAAAAATTACTATTACGAAAGTTTACAATTGAGGATAAACCGTCTGAAACTTTTACGGTTTTATAAAGTAAAGAAGCTCCTTCGTTAAACGAACTGCAATAATAAATGTTGGCCAACAAGAACAATGGCAAGAAAGATAAATTTCGGGCAAGCACAAGATTAATCTGCCAAAGAAAAACAAGATTAATTTTTAGCTTCATCTACATATTACGGTGAACTATGAATCAGAGCTGTGTTAATAAACAAATAAAAACTTCAGAATATATAGACTAATCAAAGCTCTCTAACAAAGAAATAACATATAAAGTGAATCAAATTGTTAATTTGGTTATTTGACAAAATTGTTATCGCATAAATAGTTATTTATATTAATTATGTTTTATAATAGGTTTTAATATTCAACAAGCAAATCAATTTGCATAACCAGCTAGAGGACGGATTCAACTGAACAAATTGATAAAACTAAAAAAGTTTCTGAACTTTCACATCGGCTTCATTTCTCCTACGTCAACAAATCATCCCTTGTTTCGGGATTAAAAACTGTAGTCATGTCATATTAAACTCAAATGGGAGTAAGCGTATTAGTTAATATTTTAGGAAAGAGGATTATTCCCTAAAAATTTAAACAAATAAAGTTGTTCACGTCAACTTCCACTATCATTAATTCATCTTTTAACCCAATATATGCGCACTGCAATGATTAAAAACAAAATGAAGTAATTATGAATCATAGCCATAATTGGCTGTCTGATAATTAATAATTTAGATTAGAAGCAAGGGAATAATCGATCATTAGCTAATACTTGGGGTGACATGCTCCACTGTGTCTAAACAATGTTAACATTGTACTACTTCTTAGGGCTTATTTGCCTTTCTCCCCACTTTTGTTGATTGTCATATTAATTTTCCTATACATCATCACTTTTTTTCTTGGTAAAAAACTATACATCATCACTTTAATCATCTATCTCGCCTAATTGAAGTAGTAGAATGCATGCATGCATAACATGTTAGTTATTACAATTTGTATTCATGTATGCTATTTTTTACTACTGTATATTACATGCAGCATGTCCAGCTAGAACGTGGCCATATCCAACCAGACCACCACTTATTGGTTACTACCAAGTACCAATAGTATATTTTTAGCGAGTGATATGACTCAGACTGACTTTAATCTCGACGCATATGACAAAACTTTGATACGCGTATTTTAATTTTATTCTCACGTATTTTAATATTCTTTAGCTCATTGGGATGCTTTCATCAGCCTAATAAGTAGAAATTAAATATCTTCATATGCACATAAAGTAGCTTTGCTCTTGTATTTGTTTAGTTTACAGGGATTCTAGGTTACACTAGTCTATAAATTTGATACTCACTCCGTTTCATTTTAATTGTCATTCTAAGTTTTTACACACAGATTAAAGAAACATTTAATTTTACATATTTTCAAGATAGAAAACACAATTACCTATACACCTAAACACTTTTCAACCAATAGAAAAAATAGAATATCATACAAAATTAATAAATTTTACCTCGAAACTCTAAAACGACACTTATTTTGAAACGAATTTTTCTCTCTAGAATGACAATTAATTCGAAACGGAGGGAGTATTAACTTATTAATTAATGATATAAGCATCCTTAATGAGAACGGCTGAAACATTTTTTCTAACACTGGACAACAGCTGAAGCATATAACTCGCCTTTTAATTTTCTTTGATTAAAATATAAAACTCATAAAAGTAACCAATCCAATGAAGAACACACAATGCTCAATGGTTTTGGTACATAGTGTCTTTAACGTATAAAAGATAAATACTAGTAATAAGTGGCATTGATTGGTAACCATGCGGAATGGCGGAATCGCTTATGAAACGCGATTCCGCAAGAATTTTACCAATCAACAAAATGTTGCGGAATGAAAAAAAAACGCAAAAACGCAAACTTGCGTTTTTGCTGACAAAAATATAAAGAGAAATTTTATTAAGTGAAAAAGTGAGTTTTAGTAGATTATGGTGGAAAGATTTACAAACTAATATTTTCATATTATTAAATTATTTGCTAATACTATCTTAAAATATAAAATACAATCAATAATTTTTAATGATAAATAATTATGTTGTAAATAAAGTTCTATTATAAATTATATACTAAAAAAATCTATTTTTAAAATGTATTGAAAGATATGTTAGATATTTATAATAAAAACTAAAAGGTTTTTAATAAATTTTAGTTGTTTTCACTTTTGTAATAATTAGTTTAATTATTACTAGTTGTTTTTTATAACAAATTAAAAACCATATAAAATATTTTAATCAATTTAATATATATTCCGCCATTCCGCAAATTTTAAATTTTTCCACGACTAAATTAATTTTTTCCGCAACTTAACTATTATTTCCGCGATTCCGCGATTACGCGATGGTTACCAATCAGAGCCAGTATGTAGACGAAGATATTCTAATTTTGGTCGAGAATTTTGTATAATGCCAACTTGATGCTGCCCAAGTTCCCAACCACGCATGTGCACTTACACCCGCAGGATATATGCTGTTTCCAGATCTTCAATTTAAAATACATAGCTAATAAAAAAAGGAACTTTGTTGAATTGGTATTTGATTTGGATTTGATAACTGTCAAAAATAAATTAACTTCCGACGATAAAACGACAATGTTTTTGTCTGAACACTACTACTTCTTTACAACATGGCGATTTATTGCTGCCATATTGGTGCATTCAAGACCAAGAAAGAATGTCTCGATTGTCAAAACTGTAATAAAGTTTGGATAAAAATGTATGGGATCCCTATAAATGTGATAGTTATAAAAGCTTTGGTATCTTTTGGTAGTTTTATTAGTCGTGTTTAAGAATATAATTTTGAAGTTACTGGTAGTAATCGTGTTAGCAGATAGGTCCACAAAGGAACTAGGCTTTTTTCATGTCACAAGGCGGGACCCACATTGATTCCCCAATTTATTCGTCAGCCAATTTTGACTCTTGTAGTCACGTACGCAGCAGTAACCACTTCGCCCTTTCCATATGCCTCGGAGTTACTAAAAAATAGACAGCGGCGCGACTCGATCCACAGGCTCGGCTCATTTCATTTCCGCTCAGCTCAAATTACATTCGTTCCCTAAGTTATCGGTTATTACAAAGTTTACAACATCTAGTTCACGGAGTTGTCACTCGACATTTTCACACACGTTTTAGAAATGATTCAGTTGTATATATTTCTTTTATTAACTACGTTTATTTAATCAATACTCCCTCCATATACAAATATATGATGTTTTAGTTTTCTTACTTGTATATAAATGTACGATGTTCTACCTTTTAATTAATGCAACTTAATTTTTAAAATAAAATAAAATAAAAAATATAAAAAGCTAAATGGTTGAATTGTATAGGGAACCAAATAAAACTTAAAATCTATTGAAAATGAAACAAAAAAAGTAATAGATAAAAGTAAGCATTTAATTTTTCTTAATATCTGTGAATAACTTTAAACATCATATAATTAAATCAAGAGGGAGTAGTTCTTAAGATAAATAAACACTGAAATTTCAAAATAATATCTTTTGTATAACTTAAAAAAAAAGTCAGAATGACACTATTTATAGAGCAAAAAAGTAATTAATAATATAAGTATGTTTTATCATTGCGAGATGTAGATTTTATAGCTGTGTCTAATTAATCGTTTAGTAACTAACAGGCTAATTTAGATTGTTTGCAAAGTTAAAATCAAATGTTAGTATATCTTTCCACTAAAAGTTATGTTACACAACATAAAAACTATTTATTTTGTTTTTTTTAAAACACTATCGATTTCCTTGGTTTGCTATGCAAATTAACCCCTAACAGATTATATTCAATGTTCCTTTTTTGGATGCTCGTAGCTATCACTCACTTTTCTCCACGTGATAGTATGAACTAATGTAGCAAAGTGGTTCATTTTTGACGAACTAGATAGCTAACCCACAAATTTCGAAATTAAGTTCAGTTAATGCCTTATGAATTGATTCATAAAGTACATATTGAACTAGTATGTTTGGTTTCTAAGTCTAGCTCACCTGAACAATTCAAGATACTTTTGTGTTAAAATTGTTATACTTGTAATGTATAAACAACAACATGGGGTGGTGGCGCAGTTGGCTAGCGCGTAGGTCTCATAGCTAGTGAGTGATCCTGAGGTCGAGAGTTCGAGCCTCTCTCACCCCATTATTTTTTCGATTTAATGTTTTACTAGGGCGTAATGGGCCTCCAGTGATTTATAGAACCCAACTTAGTTTCGAGCCATGTATTCTCTTTTCAGTACGTAAGCCGCCACTAGTGTTTTATAAAATTGCCATGCCCATTACTGTCACAAAAACGTGTGACATCATTAAACGCGTTCCATATATAACAAAGATATAGATAGATTATCCAATAAGTTCATCCATGACCATCAGTGTATTCTAAAGGCTAATCAATCTATAATATTAAAGCTGAAGTACAAAAATAAAGCGTTTAGAAACATGATTAGGACATATTTAAAATTATTTATACATATATGTATTTATGTTTTAAATGTATTTAAAATCAAGAATAATATATATTTTATTTATATAATTTATATTGACTATTTTTATAAGTTTTTAACAATGATATAATAGCCTTCCAATTCTTTGTTAAAAAATTAACTTAAAAATTTGACTAAATTGTTTAGTGTATATAACTTGGTACCAAATTTAGCCAAAAAAAATTATAAACTATTACTAAAATGTTTACGGGTCACACTATTTTACGACGCCCCTATTACACAATACAGTGACGAAATACAATATTTAAACAATATACTATTACTTAGTAAAATTGGAACCATTAGATTGTAATTTTTTGAAATGTTTATATATACCATAAAAATAAAGACCCGCCCAGTCGAGCGGGTTATGATCTAGTTAATCATTAAAAGAATATTAAGAATAAAGGTGTCCCATACAGAACAAACAAAGATATAAATAGATTATAAATCATACCTTTTTTTTGTAATCATGGATATTTAAATATCTTCTCTATTAAAAGAGAAGTACCAAATTTATCTACTATGTAGAAGTTATATTGGACCATGTCATTAATTATTTAATTTGACATATTTGATTGTTACATTAACCAGTCAAATATATATTATTTTAAAAATATTTAATAATTAATAAATATATTAATAATAAATCAATTTAAATACAAAAAAAATCTAATAAGATCTTACCAAAAATTTAAATATCTTTTTTTTATAAAATAAGTATTTTTTATTTACTTATTAGATATAATTATAGTTAAAGCTAAAATATAAATCATATATTTAAAAATTTTAGTTATATATTTATAAAATAAAAAATATACCTGCACGAATGTGCGGGTGAAACTCTAGTTTAATAGTCTAAAAGACTAATTTCACGAGGTCTTACATCTGAATACACAATTAATCCACTAAATAGCACGGTTATATGATCAAGGCGAATTGAACCTAGAATGAAAGTTCCAGCCGGAATCCTTTTATCTAAGAAAAAGCTAAAGTCATTGTAGAGTCTGCTGCCTCTAACTAATGATTCTATAAATTCTTAATGCAATCGTATCTTCTGCAAGAAGCGGGCATTAAAATGCAAACCTAAGATTTATTTATACGGAAATAAACGTTAACGTGAAAAGTGAGTTTCGACTCGTCGAAAATTTTAAGTCTTAATTGACTTGTGTTTTTTTTTTAATTCATCGAAATCACGATGTCCATATATATAGAGAGAACATGTGTGTTGACCAAAAAAAAAAAAAGAGAGAACATGTGTAAAGAAGTTAGTACAAAAGATGATCATTAATGTTTAAGAAGGTTCATCGAATAAATATTGTTTTCCGGATTATGTGTTTTAATTAACAAGAGGATCTACTTTGTAGTCCGGTCCAAAAATACATCACTCATTCCCACGAGCATGAACCGTACGAGTTTCTAGATATTTCAATTTCCATGAACCTGCGGTCGACCTTTTTGACTACACTCTCACGTGCGCAAAAAATTGAAGTTTACGGCGCACATTCTTCAAAAATCAATTAGTTACGTAACTGAATGTGCGAAAATATAGACGTAGTTGAATGCACGCACGAGTGTGGTTTCTGGTTAGGCGTGAGAAGCGAGTCCTAGGCCGAGTACCATGGGCCACGGTCACCGTTCATATGATACCTAACAAGTAGTGGGTCCTATAAGTCTCATGTTGAGTGTTTGTTTAAAACTTTAAATTACAAACCGTCCATATATCGTTTTCACCCTTTCATTACGTTTCTTTTGTTGACCTTCTTGTTCGTGTCTACACTTCCATCTCTTCATTAATCTTCGTTAACTAACTGCTAAAATTCTGTGGACATTCTTTCTTAATGAAATGAAACTGAAGAGATGTTGCTTGAAACAAAACAAATAAAAAACAAAACGAATGTTTCTTTTAACGACATAAACAAAACGAATGTTAACCGCATGTAAGTTAAGTAAAAAAAAAAAAATATATATATATATATATATATGAATATAAATGATTTAAATAAATTACAAAATCGAATTTTAATTAAAAATTACAAAATAAAAGTATAGTACATTTTTATCAATTACAAACAAAAGCTAGTGATTCCAAAATTGAAAAGTACTAAACTATATCCCATAGTTAGACCTGTTTTCGTACAAGCAAGTAAGCTAAAAAGTAATTTAGATTTCGCAAGTTAACAATTTACTAATCCCTCCGTTTTATATTAAGTGTCGTTGTAGAGATTTTTTTATGTTACAAAATAAGTGTCGTTTTCGGTTTTCAATGCAAAAATTATTAATTTTATTATGTAATTTGTTTTTCTATTGGTTTAAATATGGTTAGGTGTATGGGTAATTGTATTTTTATATAGGAAATATGTAAAATTAATTGTTTCCTTAATCCGTGTGCATAGCTGTAGAGTGACACTTATATTGAAACATAGGGAGTATTCAACTAAAAAGTATTTGATGAAAGCTATGGTGTTTACATTTCTTTTCTTTCCTAACATTTTCAATGATGATAGATACCACATAATACTTAGATATTTAACAGAATAACAATCATTTTCTTCAATTTGACTGAAAAAAACAACAATCACAAAAAGAAAAAAAAAATAACAATCATTATCTTTTACCCAATCATTTTAGTTTAATAACGTAAACAATAAAAAAAAAGTCATTTTATAAAAATTAAATGGTCATTTTACTAAAACGTCAAAGGTGTAACTTCTGCGAAAAACCATCCTTCGGTTATACCGCCATGGATGCAAACGTGGCAATAACACACACACGTGCGCGTACGTGTGCGCAATTTATATAAACCACACAGACCTCACGAAGAGAGAAGACTAAAGAAGAAAAAAAAATGGACTGCAGAAAACACAAGCACCAAGGGGAGAGTGGAGTATGCCCTTCTTGTTTACGAGATAAACTCTCTCGCCTCCCCAATACGACGACGTCTCACTACTTCATTAACCACCGATCGAATCACTCATCCACCACCACCACAACCGTCTCGTCTTCTCCCTCGGCGGTTAAGGAACATCACCGGAGAGCTGGTTCGATGTCGATGACGTTCGCGGTGAGTGGTAATCTGATTGAAGGATTGAAGAAGAGCAGATCTATGGCTCATGCTCCGAGTGGTGATTCGTATGTCGTTAGTGGTTCGAAGAAGACGACGGTGAAGAAGAAGAAGAGTGGTTTTTGGAGGAAGTTGCTTCATCTGAGAGGGAGAGGCGGTGGTGGTGACGTCGGAGGGTTGGTTACTACTTCACGGCAACGCGTGTTTTAACTAATTGACGTTTTGTTCACTCAGATATTTTTCTTTTTTTGTGATTTGTGTACAGTTACAGATAAAAAAAAGGGTCTAATGGTGGAAAATTAATGATTTTTCTGATAGTATGAAAATGTTTCTTTTACAATTTCAGTTTGACTAAAGAAAAGCTACCAATCCGTGATTTTTAATCATATATTTATTTTTATATTTTTTTGCAATCTCATTCACGTGTTATTTTTATTTTGTGCTAAAGCATAATCGAATTTCTATCCCTTTTTTTTTCTTTTGTTTAAAATCGAATTTTCTATCCCTAAGAAAGAAAAATTATCAACAGACTTGTTTATGATGTATTCTTTTTTTTTTCTGAGCAACAGAAACTTTCATTAGCTAGAAAACTTAGAGGGTACGTGGGCTCGGCTCGGAGAGTAAGCAGACCTTTGCTAAGGTATCTGCTGGTTTCAAACAGTATATAAAGATACAGTCCAATAGTATATAACATTTTCCTAATTACTGTCAGCATATAAAGCCCACAACAACAAAAAAATGGGCCACTCTTCAACTCCAAATATTCAGTTATGACATTTCTAACATTTCAAATTAGCATTTTATTTTTCACATTCTATACTATGGTGAACACATCTAGTGCTTACTTTCTGCTTTCTTTCACTCAGCTTTTACCAATCTCTTAATCACTTTACAATGATAGTCAAACTTCATCATTATCGAGGTAGTGTCTATGTTCTACTGACCGGTTTTTCAATCTCTGGAATATCTCATCTAGAGACTGCAGCATTGATGAACTCATCACTCTTGTGCTACTTACTGTTGCTGTTTCAGGACCTTGCCTCAGTGGAAGAAACTTCTTGGTGGTTACATTCTCTTTAAAACTCTGGATTCCTTGTTTCATGTTTCTCCATGTTGAAGCCAAACGAGAAGATGGCTCCCCTGATCCTCCTCCTTCACCATAACTTGTCCCCGAACTGTCTGTTTGGAGTAAAGACACTTTAGCTGAAGCCATGTTCTCTGACTTTGTGACAGAAGATGGTGAGTATCTTTTCTGTTATTCTCTAATGGCTGCATATTTGTTAGTAATTGCTTCTCTAGCTGATCCGTATTTACGGGAAATATCATCATTTGATGAACTTCCTTTTATTGTGTCGTAGCTGGACGACATGTTCATTTCAACTGAAGAATGTTTCTGCCACAAAGAAACCATAGTCAGGCTTTGGAACAAAGATCAAGATTGGTTTGAAGCTGACATATACTTACAAAGAAGTTGCTTCCTGGTTCAATGTCATCAACATCGTTGAAGTTCCTTGTTAATGGAAGAACAAGCTCTCCCACCTTTTGTCCTTCTTCAAGCCATGTCCGTTCTTAACCATTATAACAAAAAAGAAACATGAATTACATAAAACACGAGTTGTCAAGCATCACTCAATGTAGAAAAAGATGACTATGGTTGTTACCTTTTCTCAAAATCATTAACCCTGAAGGATCAAAACCGTCCATATCGTCGGTCTCTGTTTGAAACTTAAATCTTTTCCAGCTACCGAAGTAATTAAATACGCGATCAAAGAAATTGCCTGCAACTAGTAGTGTGTAGATAACCATTATGAGAGGATATATATCATTGAACCGTTGTCCAAAGACTGGAACAGCGTCATCGATTCTATCCATTTTCTGCACAACCACCATTTAAAACGCAGTTATAGCACGGCTCCTTAAGACTTCTAAGACCAGGAAATGTACAAAGAGAGATTTATAAGTATACCTTCTCAAATATAGTCTCGGAACGAAGTTGAATGAGATTAATAAAATTGTATGATATTGGCGGCGCATATCGAGCAATCATCCTAGAGAGATGTATGTAAAACATTTATAAGCATCTAACTTGTTTTTGCTTATAAAAAAGTAGATAAATTATCACTTACGAGCAAATCATTAGTAGATTAACAGAACTTGTTTGTCGAGGAGTCAAGGAATAAATCATCAGCATCCCAATTTTGAAGAGTGAGTAATATGTACATATACACATATACACCAACGGTACAAAAGCAAATGCCTGAAACCAAAATGACCAGGATGTAAGTGGAAAGTTAAAACCATTTGCTACTATAAAGGAACAAGAGACTTAACCTAAAATGTAGAGTACAACGTACCTGCACTAGCAGTTCATCGGATTTGACAAACCTTATAAGGATTGAGAAGAGGGATAAGTCCAGTTTACTAAGAAGGAGAGTTGCCTCAGCTAAAATAATTGCAGCTGACATAATCCCCGTAACTATTGCCAACATCATTTGAATTTGTTTCTTCAGCATACACCTCCATATAAATTCTGCCAATAGCAGCAAGTAGCAAAAGTATTATCATGACAGGCTTTTAACCAATGAATAATCCAATTAGCAACTCTTTTCAAGGATGTTTTCATACTTTTTGTACTTTATGAGGTGAGTATCTTTATAAATTTTTATACTTCAGTTACGCTTTTAGCAGATTCAGAAAGCGAAGTATAAAAATATATAAATAAGCGTACCCAATGTATCAAGAAGATTCCCCATTTTTCCGCTTCGACTAATTCTGAAGCTCGAAATATATTTCCTGAAAATTGGTGCAACAAAGATGTTTACGCTAAAGATAAACGACAGAGATTTATATATGTGGTATGAGAGATGAAGGACAAAAAATCTAACCACCCAGTTGAATCACGCCTATCATAGTTCTTCATTGTGTCTTCAAGAACAAGGGCCTCTGTAACATACGTCAGATACTCACTGCAAAGAGCCATAGTGACACATGAGTAAAGACTAAGTCGATTAAATTGAACGGGTTTCCTTCTAAATTCTTATATGATATTACATCAGGGCCACTAGAAAGCTCTTCATACCTTTTATATCTATAATATCCCTCTTTAGCATTTCGAAGGTGCCGCCTTAATGTTGCCATTGATTTCTCATCTGTATCATAGTCCATATCGTTTTCACCCAGTTGACCACCTTGAGGCTTAAATGATGGATCTTCCCTAAACTGATATATAGAGAGTCATCATTAAAACTGGAGAATCACAACCCTCTGTTCACAATATAAGGATTGGGGGGAGTTACCATCTTAGTCAGCATAGCATCGATCACATTCATGTATGGTCTCATAGGATCACGCTTGGACATCTGCGTAGAAGTCGCTTGAGCAACCTAACAAGGCAAGGGTTATGACGTGATTAAAAGTCTGACAAGCAAACAACAATGTGCCACATTTCTTAAGGACTTATTTGGATTACTAAAACCTTAAGGTACTTAGCTACGTGAAGAGATCTAAGGTGACATACATAATGAGGAAGTCATAATCTAAGATGGCATACATAATCAACTCTGAAGCAGAGATGGCATATCAGAGCAAATGAGAAAAGGTTGCTTAACCCAAATAATACTTACTACAATCGCATTTGAAAGTTCTTGATGGGCATTATCAAGTTTCACAGCAATTTTGGCAATCTTGTGCGAGAGAACTTTTTGGCGGGTGGTCCAATCTGCATTCCTCCAAAGGGTCTTAGGAATTTCGCTCAAGCCAAAGCCAAGAAGAAATGCGCCAGTGACCAGCCCAAAGGTATTTGAGCACGCCATAGCATAACCAAGAATGCTCCCTTTCCTGTTAACATACAAGAAAGCCACGTCAAATACTCCATAAACTAACGCAACTGCCATATAGTGCTAAATGATGAGCGACTCAGTAGCAACACTAAGCAAACTCTAAGAGAAAGCCAACATATAAACAGATTCGGTCATGAAGGGACATTTTACCAGTTCCTGTGCATCATAATGAGAAGGATAAGACCAAGAAGACCAACGAATCCGAGAACTAGATAGAAAACTAAGTTGACATGCACGCTAGTCTTCAGTCTCTCTGACACGGTGAAGTCTCCAGCATCTTCGAAACCCTGAATAAGTGGCACCACCGCCCTGCTTAGAGGAAACATAGCTTAATAAAAGATGTAGATAAATGATACAACCTAATAGCTACAAAACAATGACGTTGTATTGTTAAGGGCGCAATTGAATTACTACCAACAAGAATAGATATACATCAGAAACACATGAAAGTAAATTTATTGATAACAAATGGAACACATTCCTCTCATGCTAAGAAATGGATTTGATCAAAGGGATGGCACATTATACTGAATTAGCAAGCATTGGATGGAGAATGACAAAGTGTATGAGCAAAAGCACTTAAGGAATTTGAGAAGCTCATACCAGGTGAGCAGAAAGGTACTCCAGTATGACCAACTCCACAAGAAGGAAATAGCACCATTCTCAGGATGATTAGGTGGCAGTGACAGTGTCTGCAAAAAAAAAAAAAGACCAATGATTCTCTAATCTGATAGTTCACCTGAGTTAGTCTTTCACAATATTAGACACCAATTACAAATTCCTTTAGCCGTATTCAAACATCGATAAGTGGATTGTCATATCTATCTTATATACTATTTATGATCTCTAATATGCCAATGATTCTTTGAGCTCTGATATTTAAATTAGTTTGGCTTCCAACCTAAACCAATTGGTGATAAGTTGATTGACCTATCTATCTTATATACTACTTATGATCTCTAATGTGCCCCTTGATGATGAGTCTTTGAGCTCTTATACCATGTTAAATCAGTTCGGCTTCAAATTTAAAACAAATTGGTGATAAGTGGATAAACCTATCTAGCTACGAATTTGTCTCCCATTATATAATCCAGATGCAAAGCTATTCTGCTCGTAAACTAACAATTCGATCGTAACCGCCACTCAAAACGCAATCGAAGAGTATGTAAACAATGGAAAAGCAAATGTTCACCGTCCAGATGTCGGCATGAGCGAGGATGATAACGGAGACGGAGCAGAACCAGGTGTATCCGACGGTTATCAGAACGTAGCGAGGAATCTCAGGTCCGGCAAAGTAACGAAGAGTGAATACGACTAATCCTAGGGTTAGAGGCAACGAGATCAAGTAGAACACCCACATCTCTCTCTCTCTCTCTCTCTCTGCGGAGGATCGATTACGCCTTCTCAGTGAGAGATCGCCTGACTCGTCTTTTGTGTACGTATGCGTGTCAGCAACGCGCCGTTGAGGAGAAGGTTCGCCTTTCTCAGTTTCTTTTTTCGTTTTTATGAGTGGTTCGATTCGGTTTGGTTTGTAGAAAACCGTTTATTATTTGATTGATTTAATCAGAGATTATTTAATTTCAAGGAAAGTTGGGCCGTCGTCCACAGAAAAAAAAGGAAAGTTGGGCCAGTAGGAAGTAGGAACTGGGCTCGCTTAGGAAAGCATAATCGTCAAAGTTGGGCATAGTTACACCTACACCCAATATAGTTTGATGAACTTTTTTTTTTTAGTTTGTAGAATTACCATTAATCTGACAAGAGTGTTATTAAACTGATGGTTTATGGAGTTAGTTGTATGTTGTTCAAAAAAAAAATGGAGTTAATTGTAATTTTTTTTAGTGCATGAAGGAACACACTTAGTAATATATAGTGGATTAGCCAAAAAAATATAATACATTACCCAAATCGAATTTATGGAATTTGGATACCTTTCAACTAATCTCTTATATATTATTTGAGAAATATTACAACATGTTTTGGTAGTCACGTGTCATCACCATAATGATTCTTAGAAACCTTAGAAAAATGATTGGTCCATCTAAACATATCTTATAGTTTTTATTAAACTAACTATCAAATTTATTAGTAGTGTACAAAATAATATTATATATTCTTTCCTTAAATAAAATTTTCGAAATTACCTAATATGGTTAACATATATGATAATTGATGATTTTGAATAATAAATATTTGATAACAATTTTTATATCCTCCTTCATATTTATTTAAATTTATATTCTTAAGAAAATAAACAATCACATTAACTATATAATTAAAATTTACATTTTTATATGCTATATTTTGATTTTTTTAAACGATAATAAATTACTAAGACTATTAAAATTCCACGGTGAAAACTTTGTGATCAAAGGTTTAATTTTTTATTATAATAAAATACAAAACAAACTTGTAACTGAGGTGAGTATACATCAAATCTAAAGAGATAACTATTAAACTATCATTGGTTGGTTTTTAATTGTATTGTTTCTACTTATAATATACGCGTGAAGGTATGTAACATGATTCACGTTTGTCAAACGTGTTTCCAGGTCAGCTAATCTAGTGATTGATGTTCGATAAATTGCAATTTACTCAGTTTCTTCTGGGAGGTCAACATCCATATATCTAAAAAATTGTCTAATTCGTAGTTGACAAGAATCCCATACCCACTTACCGGTTTGGATAATACTCCGTTTATTAAAGCAGATTATAGATTCGATTAGCTTTTTAATCCTTGGATGGTATTACCAACAAAAAGTTTACTTTATAGCATCGACCGTCCTTCCTGTCCATCCATACCCCATAGCCAGATCCAACGACAGAGTTTGGTCTTGTAAAAGTGATAGAGCCGACAAGATCTCGACACGTGAGCACTCGCCAACCGGTTCACGTGTATAACATAACCTTCATGTCTTGCAGCCAGAAAGAGTCATATACTGCCGAGCCCACCTTTGCTTTTAGTATTTGTTTTTCTACTCTGTTTCTGGCACAAAAACTTTGGTTTTCGTAGAGATTTAGTCACTGATTAAACGTATTTAGTGACTGGTGGGGTGTAGGACCCATAATTACGAGGCACCAAACTAACTAACAAATACATTAATCAGAGACGGCGACATTAGTGAACTCAAAACTGATCCACGTGGAACTAAACCATACTGAATAAGAAAAAGTAAACCGACTCAAAGTTTATGAACAAACGAAAAAGGATCTAAAGTTTATACGTGTTTAGTTCGTGAAATTATACATGCAATCGAATCAAGTTAGATTCAATCGAATTACTGACATTCAATTTTATTTTAGTGGGCCAACAGTCTATATACAACTGCATCTGTAGATACAATTTATATATAATTCCATACTCTCTCTATTTCATCATAAAATATATATTTTACTTAAATTAAGAAACTAGGTATATACTAATATTTCCTCATCTAATATAAATTACTATTTAAATAAAAATAAATTTTAAAATATCTATTAAATAATTAAAATGATAAAAAAGAAATTATGTATGAAACATTGAAATTATAAAGTGACACATTTGTAAAAAGAAAAAAATGTATATGACATTTAAAAACAGAGAAAGTAACAAATTAACTCTTCCATGTTACAAAAAAAAAGATTTAACTCTTCCTAACCATAGGGTGTGTCTGGCCAAATTTGAGTAATTGAGAGAAATAAAAATTAGTGCAAATGAGTGAAAAAGAAATGAAACAGCAAAAGTAAAACTGGAATAAAAGTGTACTCCACAAAAAAGAAAAGAAAAGTTTTACGTTACAAATTCACAAAAAACCAAAAAAGAATACTTTACATTAAATTACATTAAACTACTCATCTAAAACAAATTTTACTCTAAAGGTTTACTCTAGGCTATTCAGTCAAACTCATAAATACTACAATCAAATATATAAATATTTTTGCTACCACATAATAGTTAGGAGGGGGTCCTGGGGAGTTCAGTAATGATTTTATCGTCTAATGGTTTGGTTTCTGAAGTATTCTGGCCTCACCCACGTTTTATTTATGGTTAGGGAAGTAAATGTTACCAATAAAAAAAGAATCATAAGCTGCATAGCTGTATAAATAGCGTCTGTTGTTAAGACTCAAGAAGGAAAAGATATTTTATATAATAAGATAGCGTACGTATTTCTCTTTAAGGTATCAAGATCGAGAGTGAGACAGAGATATGTTATCATCGGCGGTAGAGTTATCGGCGGAGCAAGCGAGATGCGGCGATGATGGTAACGGCGGAGAGACAAACAAGAACGGCGATCTTGATCATTTTATTCTACCAAAGTCTCCGACCACAAGCTTTCTCTCTACCGATACTTTCCTTAGAGCAGCAACGTTACTCAAGGACCAGGTGAGACCACCACATACTGCTAGGTCTAGCTAGAGTAATATTTATCGGTGGATGTATGTATGTATGTGTAGGTTGTGGAGGCTACGTGGAAAGGCGGTGTTTCGGATCCGGGTCTGGTGCTGGATCCGACTGTGTACACAGGACTACTCGGCACAGCTTTCACTTGCTTGAAGTCGTACGAGGTCACGAGGAACCATCAAGATCTGCTAACTTGCGCCGAGATAATTGACACGTGTGCTGACGTTGCACGCGCCACAACCAGGTGACAACATCTAAGATATCATATTCGAAAAAATAATATTCTGAAAACAAAATTTCATTAGTATTATTACAAAAATGTCACTTTTGAAACAATTATTGACGATAACACATAATATGAAAATTTGCAATTTGTGGAATAATATCTACACACAGGTATAATGATTAAGTCGTTTTCTAATAGATTTTTGGATTGATTATGGTTATGAATATAGGCACGTGACGTTTTTATGTGGAAGAGGAGGAGTGTATGCGCTTGGTGCAATCGTAGCCAGTTACAGAGGGGACCAATTAAAGCTTGACCTCTTTCTCAGTCTTTTCCTTGAGGTACCGATCTCTTTTCACTAGTAACTACTTCACCTTTTAGTTTCACCACGTTCTGACAGAAGTTGTTTAAGTATACCTATCTCATGTGACAATGATAGCCTCAAGTAGGCATGGGCTTTGGTGTAATGTTTGGGCTCGATTTGAATTTTTGGTTGATATTATACAGATAATTTTCATTTAGGTTTTATTCTCATTTAGGGTTTACTGATCTTCAGATTGGATTTGTTTCTTTCGAGTTTATAACTATACATAAATTATTAAAAATCTAATTTAAAAACTAGCTAAACCATCTATATTATCTAAAAATAATTCAAAATAAAAAGAACTAAGAACGTCTCCAATCCATTGCTATCTTTCACCTCTATAATAGTATTTAGAGGTGAAATTGTTTATATCCACTTCTATTTTTTTCTCTATTTTTTTATTTTACATTTAAAGATTACTATTTTACAGGAATACATTAGAGCAATTTCACTTCATAATTCACTTCTATTATAAAATTCCTCTATTTTAGAGGTGAAATGACAAAATACATTAGAAATGGTGTAAGAGCTAAAGTATTTTTGTTTTTCGGTTAGGGTTCGGTTCAGATTTCGTGTTAAAAACACACTGACCTAGCCTCAAGCTAGATTAATTATGGAATAATAATGTTCTGTTTTATAGGCTAGCACTGATATAAATATAATAATTTTGTTCTGTTTTATAAACTGAAATTGATCTAAACTCTTACGTGATAAACCACCATTGTAGTTTAATCAACACTAGATACAATAAGACAGTATGTTATGTTATAGTGATTATGTTTTTTCTTTCTATAAAATTGTTTAGCTAGCAGAAGAAAGAGAATTACCAGCAGGACCAGAGGAAGGAGGATTTGGGATGTCATATGACCTTCTCTATGGAAGAGCGGGTTTCCTCTGGGCTGCTTTGTTCCTAAACCGATACCTCGGTGAAGGCACTGTTCCTGACCATCTCTTATCGCCTATTGTCTCTGCCATCTTATCAGGTGGACGTGTTGGTGCAGCAGATCATCAAGCTTGCCCTTTGTTATACAGGCAAGCGTTCCTAACTTAATTTCATTGTTAGATTCAGATTTATTATGAGTTTCCAACTTAAAAACAATTGGTGATTATTGGAATGATCATAATCTTTTATATATTACTTAAGGTCCCATTGAATTTCCGATGCATTTGTCTCAAGAGTATAAACTCATCTTTCTTTGGTTTTATAGGTTCCATGGGACACGGTTCTGGGGTGCAGCGAATGGCTTAGCAGGAATCTTACACGTCTTGTTACACTTCCCATTAGCAGAAGAAGCTGTGAAGGATGTGCAAGGGACGTTAAGGTACATGATGAGCAATAGGTTCCCAAACAGCGGGAACTACCCGTGCAGCGAAGGTAATCCGAGAGATAAGCTGGTCCAATGGGCCCACGGTGCGACCGGCATGGCCATTACTTTGGCTAAAGCATCTCAGGTGTTTCCAAAGGAGAGGGATTTTCGTGAAGCAGCTATTGAAGCTGGAGAAGTAGTGTGGAAGAGTGGCTTGGTGAAGAAGGTAGGTTTAGCTGATGGAGTTGCTGGTAACGCCTATGCTTTCTTGTCGCTTTATAAGTTAACGGGGGATGCTGTGTACGAAGAGAGAGCAAAAGCGTTTGCGAGTTACTTATGTCGTGATGCGAGAGAGCTTGTGAGTGTGACAAGGGGAGAAGCAGAACATGACTACTCGCTTTTCAGGGGATTAGCTGGACCAGCGTGTCTCTGGTTCGATCTTGTGTCCCCCGTAGATTCTAAGTTTCCTGGTTATGAGATATGATTCAGTATCATTGTGACATGATCATATGGTTATTGAAAGTGCATGTTCAAATCCTTGTATTATCAACCAAGAACTCATGTCTTTTTAAAGTAATACAATGGTGGCAATAAATACAATGATCAAACGGTGTTGATGGTATCAGTAAGACAACGGAGAATGCAACCGAGACCAGCTCTCTCAGTGAGTTTCTCATGAATCTTCAAACACTGATCGCATGTAGGTCTGTCCCCAGTGGATAGCCCTCTGTATAAGTACCTGTTCCACAACATTCAAACAAACAAAGAAGCTTAAGCTCAATGTAAAGTAACCAAAACCTAACCATGTTACATGAATTTTGCTCTAAGCCTTATTTATATCTCCAATACAAACAAGAAACGACCGTATAAGAGACAAGAGGCTTTACTTCATGAGAATGTCGTAATACTCAACATCAAGAGCATTAAGCATTCCTTCAATATCCTTTATAGCCATTAAAGCTCTATGCACAACGATCCAATTAGCTGACTGCAAATTATCACAACCATTTTTTTATAATCATAAACCGCATTGTTGGTAACGAACAAAAAAAGACGCAAGAGGAAACAGAGACCTTGCAACGTTCATCTTTAGTCTTTGGAGGTGAACCTTCAAGAGCTGTTTTCAGAGCTTCTACAGGTTTATACCTGCACAAAAAAAATTAAAATTCATCAACTGAGGAAAAGACAAAAAGAGATGAACTTTTAAGGTAGAAGGTAGATACTGTTTGAGTAAGCTTTCGATCTTGGTCGATTTAGTTTCGATCCTAGCTATGATTGCCTCTGCATTATCAGCTTCAACGAATCCACCTGCTCCTGCCATTAGATCTCTCCCTCTCCAGCAAATTGATCTAAAACCAAATCAACCCATTTCATTTCTTAACTCAAATTAAAAACCCACTTCGTAAAATTCAGACAAGGAACAGCCTTTTTGTTCTGTTCCCCCGACAAAGAAAGTTTCGATCTTTTTGTTCTTAACAGAAAAGCCAATAAGACAAGTAAACGATTTAGGATTCGAAAGCTTACCTGAAGGAACCAATCAAGCGATCGAGAGTGATAGAGATTCTCTCAGAATCGCAATACCAATTGAAATCGGACGGTTGTGTTTTCAATCGGATCATCCATACTTAGAAACAACGACAAAGTTAGGGGACGGATAATGTAGATTCAAATAAGTACAAGGACTCGAATCGAAATTTAATGATTAACGGTTGAGTCTCTTTTAATTAGGCCTAAAAGGCCCATTAGGATTATACTTTTTTTTTTTTTGGGATTATACTAAAGTTAGGGGATGGATAATGTAGATTCGGATAAATATAAGGACTCGAATCGAAATTTAATGATTAAAGGTTGAGTCTCTTTTAGTTAGACCTTAAAGGCCCATTAGGATTATATATATATTTTTTTTTTGGGATTATACTAAAGTTAGGGGATGGATAATGTAGATTCAGATAAATACAAGGACTCGAATCGAAAATTTAATGATTAAAGGTTGAGTCTCTTTTAATTGGGTCTCAAAGGCCCATTAAGATTATACTTTTTTTTTTTTTTTTTGGGATTATACTAAAGTTATAGGGGGTGAATAATGTAGATTCAGATAAATACAAGGACTCGAATTGAAAATTAATGATAAAGCTTGAGTATCTTTTAATTGGGCCTAAAAGGCCCATTAGGATTATACTTATTTTTTTTTTGGGATTATACTAAAGTAGGATAATGTAGATTCAGATAAATACAAGGACTCGAATTGAAAATTAATGATAAAGCTTGAGTCTCATTTAATTGGGCCCTAAAGGCCCAATTAGGATACAATAAATTGGCTCAGATACGAATACTTACGTGTCGCTATCCCAAATCAGTTTAAAAGTGCCCTAAGCGTTTTTCTTTCCGACAAACAAAAAAAAAAAAGAAAAAGAGAAAAAAAAAAAAAAAAAAGGCAAAACGTGGCGATGGAGGAAGAGGAGCACGAGGTTTACGGGGGAGAGATTCCCGACGTCGGAGAGATGGATGGTGACGTGGAAGCTCCTAATCCCGATATGGACATGGCTGCTGCCGATGAGGACGCTGCTAAGGTCTGCTGCTATCTCTCTCTCTCTTACACTTACTGTATGATGATGATGATTGGTTGATTTTGTAGGAGTTGGATGAGATGAAGAAACGGTTGAAGGAGATGGAGGATGAAGCTGCTGCTTTGCGTGAGATGCAGGCTAAGGTTGAGAAAGAGATGGGAGCTCAAGGTTTTTAATTTCTTCTCTTTGTCTGATGTTAATTAGCGTTTTTGAATATTTAACTGTGAGTTTAAGTTATTGCTTCTTCACTTCAATTTTTTTTTTTTTGAATTTCTTTTTAATTACAGATCCTGCTACTGTAGCTGCAAATCAAGCAGGGAAGGAGGAGGTTGATGCTAGGTCTGTTTTTGTTGGCAATGTAAGAATACTTTACTCTTCTTTGAAATATTGTAGCTTTTGTTTGATTATTTCATAGTTTTTTTTATAGTGTTCTAAAAATCGATCGAGGTTTGCCTAGCTGGCAAATCGGGTATGAGCGAAACAATTTTTTAAATTAAAAAATCAGTCTAGGCGTTCAAAAAAAATCTGCGACGCCTAACCACTGCCTAGCGATTTTTAGAACATTGGTTTTTAGCTCTTACTGACTTAGTGGGCATTCACCTAGAGTTTGAGTTGTGCGTAGATGACTAGATTTTAATATTGGATGTTAGAAGTATAATAGTTGGACTTTGAGTCTACAACTTGATCATGTTCTCTTCTTGTTGTATTCTCTACTTGAAATACTATCAAATCTAGTGGTTAAATATATCAGTTTCAACCATCAATTATAGTGTAAGGGCACAATCTTTGGTGTTGTGGCGTGCATTGGATAATCTGGTGAGTGATCAGTCTAGATTAGACGGAAAATAATGAATGGTAGAAAGTGGGGAGATTGTAGTGAGTTTTGCTTTTCTTTGCTGAATTTTGCTTTTCTTATGACTTTGCTCACTCACTACAATCGCAGGATTGTTCTCATAGCTGAAGTTCTTATTAGCTCTGGGTTGTCAGTTAGGTCTAGTGGGGTCTCTACTTTCTTCTTGTAAAAAGTTCAAAAAGATCTGCTCTGTTCTCTTTTAAAAAAATCGAAAAGAAAATGCAAAAGAAAAAATAGAAAAGGACAAAGGAAGTTTTAATACGTTTAGAGGAAAAAGAGTCATGTCCTTGAGAAGGAAATGAAATGTGTAGAGAGGAAAGTAGCTAGGTGGAGTATTTTGCAACCCATCACGAGGAGACAGCCCTTGAATAGCTATACAAAGATGCTGGATCCTTTACAGGGAAGACGCTCATCTGCTATCTGCAGAGATTTGGTGAGAGGCTATTGTTTGGTGCTAACAAATATGATGATTGTCATAGTGGCTACTCAAATTCAAGTAGACTAGATTTCCACTCTGCTTTCTTGTTAAATTTTTGCACACGTGGAAAGAACGAAAGGTAGAGAGCGTGTGTTTGATGAAGGAAGGTCAACAGGCAATGTCTTTGCTTATGTGTTCTTGTTTCTATGAACTTGCTAATCTGATGGATTGATCTCTGTTTTCCTAATGGGTAATGCTTGTTTTGTTGTGTACTATAACCGCATATTTTCACTATGCAGGTTGATTACGCTTGTACACCTGAAGAAGTGCAGCAACATTTCCAATCATGCGGGACTGTCCATCGTGTGACAATTCTGACAGACAAGTTCGGGCAACCAAAGGGATTTGCTTATGTCGAGTTTGTGGAAGTTGATGCTATACAAGAGGCTCTGCAACTAAATGAATCAGAGTTACATGGTCGTCAACTAAAGGTCCAACAGTACACAAAAGTTTCTTAATTACTACTACAAAGACAGAACCAAAAACTCATTTGCTTGGCTTTAAATTTATTTCTTTGTAGGTGCTGCCTAAGAGAACAAACCTTCCTGGATTGAAACAGTTCCGTGGTAGACGATTCAACCCGTACATGGGCTACCGGTTCCGCAGACCTTTTGTGTCTCCGTACATGTATTCTCCATATGGATATGGGTATGTTTTGTTTAACACCAAAGACATGTATTGTGGTCAGAGCAAAGACATCTTTATTAATCGTTTTTTTGTCTTTTGTAAATGTGTATGCAGGAAAGCTCCTAGGTTCAGAAGGCCAATGCGTTACATGCCATACCAATAAAAGCCCCTTTGATTGGCTTACAAAAACAAAGAGTGGATTCGTAATATGGCTTATGTCCCATCTTCTGTTAAGCTTTCTCTATGACTTGTTCCCTCCTGTTTTTTTTTTATAAACTTGGCGCGTAAACATTTGGAATCTTGACTGGTATTTATAAGTTTCATATCGTTTGGTATGAGTCTTATATGATTAAAATATACATATGGTGAGCCTTTGGGTTTTAGACTTTTAGTTCTCGCTACACTACAAAATGTGAAATGAAAGTGTTGACTAAAGAAAGAAAGTCAACTACACTCTACTAATTAGGTGGATGCATTGTTCAAAAGAAATTAAATCGCTAGGCCACTACTGGCATTTTATAAAAAAACTATTAACTAGTCATAATAGTTGGAATTTAAACCGTGATTAATCCCAATTTTTTAATTAAAATTGTAAATTTTGGTTAGAAGATAAAAGAGTGTTTTTTGAGCAATATATAAGAGTGTTTTAAACCGAAAAATGTAAAAAAAAAAGAAAAAATTTAGAAACCGGGGTTTATGGCCTTAAAAGCTAATAAAGTATTAAGTTTTTATCGTGCATTAAAAGTTAAATATTTTAGGTTTTAGTTTAATTATAAATTATCTTGAAAAAATTACTACAACTAGACATACAATTCAGACTAAATTAGATGGATGTAAATATATTTCGATAAATTTGTAATGATTTTAGTCGATTTAAATTGTATAAACATGATTTTAATAAAATATTTCGGTTATAACCAATTTGTACACATTATTGTTTACGGCGTATTGTAAGACATAGCTATCATGCGCCGAGTGAAAGTTGTTAATCAGTAGATTAGAGAGTCATCGCCCTTTCTTGCAGCGATCCCAGTTTGAGTGACTGTCACCTGCTAGAGATCGAAAAAGACGATAATGTCCTTATCCCTTCCTTCTCGCTACACTTTCTTCTCCAACCCCACTCCTCTCCGCATCACCAGGACCAACAACCACCTCTGCTTCTCCGTCGCATCAATACCAACTTCTCACCGGAATCCTATCCTCCTCCTCCGCCACGTCATCACCTCTCCTCGGTCAAATCGCGAGATCGTGAGTGATCGTAGACCTCACGCTTCTTCTTCTTCTTCATCACTCGGATCATACGAAGAAGAAGAAGAAGACGCCAATTCCAATGATTTCGATTTCAGCAGCTTCGTTTCCTTCGCGGAGCCTCTTTGTATCCTCTCCTCCGCCGTGATCGCAGCCCTTCTCGCGGTGAATTACTTCGTGGTCGGCGAGATTGGGAGAAAGGTTCTGTCTTTAGGTTTTGTCGGATTATTGGGTTCGGTCGTGTTTGGTTCGTGGCTTAGACGACGGCAATGGATTAGGATTTGCAAAGGAGCGAGAGAAGGCGAAGAGGGGACTAATCTGATTCGACGGTTGGAGAAACTCGAAGAGGATTTAAAAACTTCGACCACTGTTGTTAGAGTTCTGTCCAGACATCTTGAGAAATTGGGGATCCGGTTTCGGGTCACCCGGAAAGCTCTCAAGGAACCTGTTTCTGAGGTAAAAGCTCTGATCTTGAGTTAAAGTGTTTGGATTGTATATATTAATGTTGTTGAAGCAGGAAAAACCGGATTGACATAAACAATATAAGAAAGACCGAGTTAAGGAAAGAGATTTATCTCGCTTCCATGTCCTTATATAATCGTCTATTTTCTTAATTCCGTCTTTCTTATATCGTTTATGTCGATCCGGTTTTTCCGGCTTCAACAAATGTAGCAGTTGTGTTATACATAAAAGTTTAGTTTTTTATGTTTTGTATGTTATCTCAATGTTTTTGAGATTAAGAGTTTGGGTTGTATATATTGATGTAGCAGTTGTTATACATAAAAGTTAGTTCTTTACGTGTTGTATGTTATGTTAACTCAATGTTTTTTAGATTAAGAGTTTGGATTGTATATATTTAATGTAGCAGTTGTCATACTTAAAAGTTTAGTTCTTTACATGTTGTATGTTATCTCAATGTGTTTGAGATTTAAGAGTTTGGATTGTATGTATTTAATGTAGCAGTTGTATTATACATAAAAGTTTAGTATTTTTACGTGTTGTGATCTCAATGTGTTTGAGATTAAGAGTTTGGATTGTATATATTTAATGTAGCAGTTGTGTTATACATAAAGTTTAGTTTTTTTTTGTGTTGTATGTTAGTTATCTCAAAGTGTTTGAGATTAAGAGTTTGGATTGTATATATTTAATGTAGCAGTTGTTATACATAAAAGTTTAGTTTTTTTATGTGTTGGATGCTATCTCAATGTGTTTGAGATTAAGAGTTTGGATTGTATATATTGATGTAGCAGTTGTGTTATACATAAAGTTTAGTTCTTTTTATGTGTTGGATGTTATCTCAATGTGTTTGAGATTAAGAGTTTGGATTGTATGTATTTAATGTAGCAGTTGTATAATACATAAAAGTTTAGTTTTTTTTTATGTGTTGTATGTTATCTCAATGTGTTTGAGATTAAGAGTTTGGATTGTATATATTTGATGTAGCAGTTGTTATACATAAAGTTTAGTTTTTTTTTTATGTGGTGGATGTTATCTCAATGTGTTTGGTGTGTTTTGGATAAAGACTGCAGCTTTGGCTCAGAAGAATTCTGAGGCGACAAGAGTGATAGCTGCACAACAAGAGATTCTAGAGAAGGAGCTTGGGGAGATTCAGAAGGTTCTGCTCGCTATGCAGGTTATATAATATATAGATTCTATCGTTTTTTAATTATTTTTGCTTTCCCTGATTGTTATGTCTGATCGGTAGAAGGTTTTGTCTTTTACGTTTTTCTGTCTGGTTTGAATTGAAGACGATTTATACTAGTTTCCTTTGAGCTCATGGAAGTTGGTTTTGCTTGTTTTATAGGATCAACAGCGAAAGCAGCTAGAGCTTATCCTTACTATTGCAAAGAACGGGAAGATGTTTGAGAGCACTACTAGTAGTAGTAGTAAGCAAGCGCCTGATGAAGAGAAAGATAAGATAGCAGAAGAACAACCCTCAACATCCAAAATCCAAACAGATACTCTATCAATAACCGGCTAATGTGTAAGGTTTTTGTCTGGACAAGTTGTTCATGGAGTCTTGAAGCCAAGAGAAAGGGAGAAGAACAGAAAATGGATGTGGTTTCGTTGATGTATTGTCATCATTATTTTGGGTTTGTGTATTCCACTTGTTTTTGAATTCAAGTTTTTCTTGTAATGGAGAGTTATTGATGATGATAGGTGACTTGTAACGTTTCAGATATCGAACCCTTTAACTTCTCCAGCAAGTTCAAGGACAACCTTCAGTTATATAAAAGAACATTGCGAGAGATTGTCAAAGGGGCGGTGGCGCAGTTGGCTAGCGCGTAGGTCTCATAGCTACTGAGTAATCCTGAGGTCGAGAGTTCGAGCCTCTCTCGCCCCAATTTTTTTATTTTTATTGGCTTATAAAACCGAAAACAAAGCCGCCCACATGTTTTAATCTTATTCTAATTGGTTAATAACACTAGTTGCATACTCCCCGCGCAAGCGCGGGGCCGAAATTATTATGTTTGCGTTTATTTTTTTCGATTTAGTGGTTTAGTGGATTCTTCTAATGACACCAAATAATGAAATGGAAAGAATATAGTAAGAGTGTAAAGTGAAAATATTGTATATCTAATGTGTTAAATGTTATTTATATGCGAAGTAAGGTTTATAGGAACAGTTAGGTTATAATATAGTTTTTAGTGTGTAAAAGTAGGTGTCTATTTTTTTTTTGCTGTAAATAGTTTTTATATCGTATGTCAAAACTTGATATAATCTATATTTATATTTGTATTAAACGATTTATCAATTTAAAAATAACCTTAATTAAGTTAATATTCGTTGTTTAAGTTTCATTACATCGGTTTTTATATATGGTTTTTTTGTAAGTTTGGGTTTTGTTCATAAAAGATGTGGCATTTTTATCTACGGCGTCATCTACTGTGGGAATTTATTTGCCGAAGTCTCGAGTCGGTGGTGAGAAATGTTTTCAATGAAATTATAGTAGTTATTAAAATGTAAGAGAAATTACATATTCATTTAATAAATAACGAAAAATACTTAAATTTTTTTGTTTATTTTATTTTATTTCATATACAAATTTTTTTTTGAAATATATTAGGAATGAGTTAAATGTTATTTATATGCGAAGTAAGGTATATAGGAATAGTTAGGCTATAATATAGTTTTTAGTGTGTAAACGTAGGTGTTCTATTTTGCTGTAAATAGTTTTTATATCGTAGATCAAAACTTGATATAATTCTATATTTATAGTATTTATATTTGTATTAAACGATTTATCAATTTGAAAATAACCTTAATTAAGTTAACATTCGTTATTTAAGTTTCATTATATAGGTTTTTATATATGTTTTTTTGTAAGTTTGAGTTTTGTTCATAAATGATGTGGCTTTTGATTTATGGCGTCATCGACTGTGGCCGTGGGAATCCGTTCCTACCCTGCTCTTCTAGCACATACTGGAGGGCGGTCGTATTTTGACCAATTCAAGGTAAAAAAGGGGGTTGCTCCTTCAGCAAAACTTGGATAAAGTTGAGCCAACCGGAGTCTGAAATCGGTGGTGAGGAATGTTTTCAATGAAATTATAGTAGTTATTAAAATGTAAGAGAAATTACATATTCATTAAATAAATAACAAAAATAATTAATTTTTGTTGTTTTTTTATTTTATCTCACATACAATTTTTTTGAAAATATATATTAGGAAACATGTGCAATGATTTCACTTTTTGAGCTCTTAATCTATATTATTCAAGCCTCATTAAGCCATCCACGTAGGTAGTCGCGTGAGATTCACTTTTTTTTTGGTCGGTTTGTTTTTGGATTCATTTTTTATTATTTTTGGGTTGAACTATATTATAATAGGATAGTTATAAGGCTCTTTAAGCCATCCGCGTGAGACTTGCTTTTTTGTTTTTTTATTGTTCGTTTTTGCATCCATTTTTAACTATTTTTGGTTTGAACTCGTTAAGCTTTAGGGTTTATCCAACTATTTTGATCTTTAAAACAATAAGCCATAAAAAAAAACATAAAAACTTTACAAACAAAAAGCCCATATGATAATAACCCAAATAATAAAAAAAAATGATGGATGCGTGGTTTGAACCCACAATCTTGCATGTTTAATTAAACACCTTATACCACTTGGCTAAAGTATATTTCATTGTTTGTAATCATCTTACCAAGATTATAAGTTTTTAAAAAATACCTATAGGATCCACAAAACTGCTGACGTGGTGCGTTGTGGAGCCTAAAAAGTGTACTATTATAATATAGACTAGATGATAACCCGCGCGCATGCGCGGGGTGAAATTTTTATACTAATATTTACTCATTAAATGGTTTTTAACATTCTGTAATACTGCACTATTTATCGATTATAAAATAATGAATACAAATATTGGTATCTTAAATCATCATAGGTCTGGACGTTTGAGACTTCGTCGGTTTTGATTTGATTGTGACGTATTTTCAGATTTTGGTATTATTCTCATATATCCTATTTGAATTTTACTAATTATCGGATTGGATTCGATTTGATCTTCTCAATTCAGTTTGGATTGGATTGTAACCAATATCTGAAATCATCCCAAAAATATTTTTTAAACATTAAGAGTTGACAAAAAATTCAAAATATTTAAATTATTAATAAATCTAATTTAAAATTAGTTAAATTATTTAAACAAACTAAAATATATTAAGAAAAGCAAATAAAAAAAACTACAAAAATCTTTCGAATACTATAATTTGTATCTACTAACCTCAAACCTTTTCACTGAAATTTTTAAATTAACATATTTATAATATGAATATCAACTAATGATACTTCATATTCGTACGATTTATGATGATTTGTATCTTATTTGGAAAAAAAAAAAGTTAAACCATTGATCATAAAATTTTCAATGTGGGATTTTACTATTTTTAGTTATTTATGGTCGTTTTAAAAAATTAAAAATATAACCTGTAAGAAAAAAAATTAATTTTTACTATATAGATAATGTGATTGTTTAATTTATTTTAATAATTTAAAATAAAACAAAAAAAGAGAGAACACAAAAATATGTATTATTCATAATCATTAATTACATATATATGTTAATCATATTTAGTAATTCCGTAGCTTTTATTTAAGGAAAGAAAATATATTGTCTTATATTTAGCAGAGTTAGTCCCTTAAAAATGTCTATATATTATAGTCCTAAATACAAGAAATTAAATGTTACATTATTTCATTCTTAGCAAAGTTGGTTCATTAAAAAATTAAGGCTGAGAAGCTCTGTGAGCTTGACACGTAAGCATGCTCTCTAAGGTTGTGCATTTATGAATGCTTCAGGATTAATATATAGGGGATTCCAAGCATCATCATGACTAATTATTTATTTTTATAATAATCACGCAGGAAAAGCAGTTCTTCAACCAATGTCGGGGCTTCTTTGTTTTTCCTTTGACTAACAGCAATTGTGAATGTCATAATGGCTTCTTGCGTAAAAAAAAGACTTTTCCCTACAAAACAAATAAAACTGATGTTAACGCAGCGAAGATAAGAAGACAAGAGTTTTAGTTTAGTTTCTTTTTCAAAGAGTGGAAGTGAAAGCATCCAATTGTTCTTTCTTGCCTCCTTTTCCAAATCTGAGTCTCTCAAGGTAAAAGGGTTAATTCTCCGACCAAAATTCAACTTCTTGACAACTAAAAAAGGTTCGTTTTTTTTTTTTCTAATGAAGTCAGACATAGCTTGAAGCTGTAATAATAATACCTTTCTGGTAGATCCACTCTTATCTACAAAGCTTAAAGATATGTTCTTGTAGATGGCAAATCCAACTTTTTGAAAATTTGATTAGCTCTTACAAACATGGCTCTGCCTTTTATGCTCACTACTGCTTTGACACTTGCCTGTTTATTGTCACCTGTGTCACCGGATGATCAAGGTAAATTTCATTCCTTTTTATTTATTTTCTTTCTATTTATATCATTTCGCTTCTCTTTGGCAGCTTACTGTGGTATGATTTTTTTGTTTGTTTAATAACTCTTGCAATTTCTTCGTTTTAGGGGATGCTCTGTTTGCTCTGAGGAGCTCCTTACGTGCATCTCCTCAACAGCTAAGTGATTGGAACCTGAACCAAGTCGATCCTTGTACTTGGTCTCAAGTTAGTTGTGATGAACAGAAGCATGTTGTTTCTCTGTATGTTTCATAATTCCTCAACGCTTGTGTTAATTGCCTCAGAGATTATTAACTTTTTTTTTTTTTGCTATATATGGTTTTTGCAGAACCTTGTCTTACATGAACTTCTCCTCTGGAACTTTATCTTCAGGGATAGGAATCTTGAAAACTCTCAAAACTCTGTAAGTACCTTACCTACTTTCTAACCATATCGAAAACTGTTTACATTTGTTTTGTTAAATGAAGAATCATTGTGTTCTTTTAGTACATTGAAGGGAAATGGAATAACTGGTGAAATACCAGAAACCATTGGGAATCTTTCTAGTTTGACAAGCTTGGATTTAGAGGATAATCATCTATCTGGTCCCATACCATCCTCTTTGGGTAATCTCAAGAACTTACAGTTCCTGTAAGTGTCTTGAAACTTGTCTGAGATCTCTTTGGGCTCAAAAAAATGTAAAAGATTAATCTGTTTGGCTTAACTAAGCAGGACTCTGAGTAGGAACAATCTAAATGGTACTATCCCTGATTCACTCACAGGCCTCTCAAAACTGATTAATATGTGAGTGTTATGTTCTGTTCTGTTCTGTGTCTTGTTTTCTTCAGTATTCCTTAAAGCTAGTGCTTGGAACTACTTATTGCAGTTTGCTTGACTCAAACAATCTCAGCGGTGAGATTCCTCAAAGCTTATTCGAGATTCCAAAATACAAGTATGTATAATACACTTGCAGTGTCCTTTTATCTTACCACTATTATCTGATTTGTATTTTTATAAACTTAATAGTTTCACTGCAAACAACTTGACTTGTGGTGGCATTTACCCTCACCCTTGCGTAACTGAGTCCAAACCTTCAGGTAAAACTACCATATTCATCTTCTACTTCACTTGCATGGATACCAAGTATGTATGAGTTTATGTTTTGCTCTGATTAGGTGATTCAAGCAATCCAAAAACCGGAATCATAGCTGGAGTTGTTAGCGGAAGCACAGTGATTCTCCTTGGATTCTTCTTGTTCTTCTTCTGCAAAGATAAGCATAAAGGATACAGACGAGAAGTGTTTGTAGATGTTGCAGGTCTGTGAACAATCTTTACTCTACTAGGAGTTATTAAAACGTTTTGTCTTCTTACTTTCTTACAACTTTGAGTTTCAGGTGAAGTGGACAGAAGGATTGCGTTTGGACAGCTAAGAAGATTCTCATGGAGAGAGCTTCAGTTAGCTACAGATGAGTTCAGTGAACAGAACGTTCTTGGACAAGGAGGCTTTGGGAAAGTATACAAAGGAGTGCTTTTAGATGGCACCAAAGTAGCAGTGAAGAGATTAACTGACTTTGAACGTCCAGGAGGAGACGAAGCTTTCCAGAGAGAAGTTGAAATGATAAGTGTAGCTGTTCATAGGAACCTGCTTCGCCTTATAGGCTTCTGCACAACGCAAACCGAACGCCTTTTAGTGTATCCCTTCATGCAGAATCTAAGTGTTGCATATCGCTTAAGAGGTAAAAAAAGAAAGCAAACTCTACTCTTTTGGTTCAGGAGGTTTAAAACTTTTTTTTGTGATTATATGCAGAGATTAAACGAGGGGAAGCAGTTCTTGATTGGTTCAGGAGGAAACAGATTGCTCTAGGAGCAGCAAGAGGACTTGAGTATCTTCATGAACATTGCAACCCAAAGATCATACATAGAGATGTGAAGGCTGCTAATGTTTTATTAGATGAAGATTTTGAAGCAGTGGTTGGTGATTTTGGTTTAGCTAAGTTGGTAGATGTTAGAAGGACTAATGTGACCACACAGGTCCGTGGAACAATGGGTCACATTGCACCTGAATGTATATCCACAGGGAAATCATCAGAGAAAACCGATGTTTTCGGGTATGGAATCATGCTTCTTGAGCTTGTAACAGGACAGAGAGCCATTGATTTCTCGCGGTTAGAGGAAGAAGATGATGTCTTGTTGTTAGACCATGTAAGTAATGTTTGAAAACCATGTTAAGTAAATCATCATCTTGACTAAACAATCTCTTGGTTTTTCAGGTGAAGAAGTTGGAAAGAGAAAAGAGATTGGGAGATATTGTGGATAAGAAGCTTGAAGAGGATTACATTAAGGAAGAAGTAGAGATGATGATACAAGTTGCTTTGTTGTGCACACAAGCAGAACCAGAGGAACGACCAGCTATGTCTGAAGTTGTGAGGATGCTTGAAGGAGAAGGGCTTGCAGAGAGATGGGAAGAATGGCAGAATCTTGAAGTCACAAGACAAGAAGAGTTTCAGAGGTTGCAGAGGAGATTTGATTGGGGTGAAGATTCAATTAATAATCAAGACGCCATTGAATTATCTGGTGGAAGATAGAATATATACTTATTGATCATTTCAAAGCCAAACAGTCTTGTGAGTCAAATAGTAAAGTAGATGAGAGATTGATTTTTTTAACATCAGTGAAGTTTTACATATATAATTAATGTTTACAGTGTAATATGGTTTACATATAGAATGTTATAGACAACATGTATGAGTTATACATAAGACCACATGTACATTATAAGACACTAGCACACATCATGAAGAACCTCCACATGTAAATAAAACATTAAACAAATCATGTCTTGTTCCTTGGAAGCATATACATATACATACATACCTCAAGACTGAAAAGGAAACATGGAGTCATCAAAGAGATGATCAGGCCAATCTTCAGGGCCTGTAGCTGCTACTTCTTGCTCATGGCTTGAAGAAGCCTGGTTCAGAACCAAATCATTAGCCAAAGGAGAAGGATCATGAGACCATATTGGAGAACTGTTTTGACTGAAATGAGTTTCCTCTAGGGTTTTTAGAGATGGAAGATTGTTGTTGAAGTCTTGAAGAATGTTTAACTCATTAAGGTTAATGTTGTTACTATTACTACTCATGGGAAGAGGAGGAGGAGGTTGAAGTAAGTAGTTTAGCAACTGGAGCTTAGTCATCTCAGCTTGGAGATTAAGTAAACCTTGTTGATCTTCAAAAGGAACCTGTTGCTGAAGATCAACAAGTCCTCTAAGGTTAGAGAGTGACATGAGGTGAGATAAGGTAGAGAAGATATCATCAGTTCTTGGACGATGAGTCATGGGATCAAAACCCATTTGAATCAGCTTCTTCTTTAAATGAGTGTTCCAGAAATTCTTGATCTCATTATCTGTTCTTCCTGGTAAGTGGGTTGCAATCATTGACCACCTTATATACACAATCATTAACCAATAAAACATTATTCAATGAGTAAACTATAAACAAAAACAATCCATATATGACTAAGTGTTACAAGATGTTCTTTACTTGTTTCCAAGAACTGCATGAAGGTTCAAGATTGTCTCTTCTTCCTCTTGTGAGAATTTTCCTCGTTTAATGTCTGGTCTCAAATAGTTTGTCCATCGTAGCCTACAACTCTTCCCACACCTGTTAAGACCTGCACATAATAAAACATATATAGTCACATGACAAGAACTAAGTCCCCATCAAAGTCTTTAAGTTGTTACCAGCGAGTTTGGGAAGGGCACTCCAGCTGCTATGACCATGTTTGTGGATATAACTGATGAGTTTATCATCTTCTTCAGGCAACCAAGGACCTTTCTTCAAACCGGTTTCATCAGCTGAAAGAGGAGATCTTCCCATGTTTGATGAACGATTCTGTATCTAACAACGGTCTCTCCTCCTCTTCTTGTTTACCTTCTCTTAACTGTCAAAAAGATTTGGTCGCTTGCCTCCTTTCTTCACAACCACTAACTGCTTCTTATATTTCTATTTATATAGTCGAGCTTCCCTCTCTAATCAATGCCCATTCACCACGTGCTTCTTTCTTATTCGCTTAACCCATGTCGCTTTCATCTACAGAAAGATATATAAGTGTGTATGAGAACAACTGAACAAGGGAGCTATAGACTACTCAAATCATTATTTAATCATTGGCTGAAAAACAAACAAAAAAAAAGGTTACAAAAAGAAGTCAGCACCAACGACAGATGTCATCTCAAGGATGGTTGAAGAGAGACCTCTCCTCTGGCACGCAAAGATAGGTTTCTAATTGCTCATCATGACTCACTTATGTATTTGGTGTTATATATAGTTGTATTTTCTTCGTATCAAGCCATGAGCACTGATATATAGTGAGATAAGTGATTCATAGAAACAAACTAAGAGCCCAAGAGTCTCAAAATACTGGAAATGGATCGGAGCAACATATATCATATCAGGATATTTGATGAGAGGTTTTTGTATCTTTGAGAAGAGATGTAATATACTGTTTGGTAATGTTGACAGGCCATGATGTTGACACACATTTTTTTTTGTTGAAAATTATAGAAGGAGCTTGTTAGAGGAGAGGTTGGTGTAGAAATGATCTAAATCTCCACCATCTTTGAAACCTACAAGACTTTTCTCCCCCACTGCCTCTGCATTGGACCAAATGGCACTTCTTGTCTTTTTCTTCTGTGTCTTCTCCATAAAGTAGTTGATAGGGTTTTCTCCAATTTTTCAAATGAAAGATAACTTGTCCTCAAGAAACAAATTCTAAGATCTACAGAAACTGAATAAGGAAACGTCTCCACCATATTAATGTATCAAATCTGTGATAACTTCACTGCAATAGGCTTCTCAAATTGTCAAGGTTTCTAATGTGTATCATCTGTTCAGTTGTGTTCTATATATAACATATGATATTTTATTATATATATAAAGTGATTTGGGAAAAATCATTAAAATGTTTTCATTAAGAGTACAACGTATAACTCTGCAAGGCATCATGATCTGGGTGATAATGTGTACTCCACGCACTAAAAGTGCTTAAAATGTAATATTCTCTATTTCCATCTAACCCTAGTAAGATAGACCTGTGATATGCCAGTGAATTTCATCATTATAAGAATAACATCCTACAAGTTCAAAAGTATGTTTAAGCAGCGGAGAAACCTTGAATATTTTCTAAAAAGACTAGAGAGAGAGAGAGAGAGAGAGACATTTGAGTTGCTTGTCCGTCTAGGGTTTCTCATAGAGTGGACCACACCACAATCTCACTGGAGGAAGCAGGTACAGTAATTATTAAAGAAACAAGGAAGGCACGACTAGGTTCAGACTAAAATAATTGATTTTAATACGTTATGTCACTTTAAACCATTCTTTTCATCTAATATATCAAAATAAAATGGTTGTCAATGTCAGCTGAAAACTGATTTGCTTCTTCTCATATGTTCCTAACCAACACATCTAAACCATGACTTTCAAAGCCAAGTTTGATATAAAGTAACGTTCACTTATTCCCTATCATCTGTATATGTGAAGAGGATGTATATCGAGCTGAAGACTATATTAGTCAGATACACATACATAGTGTACATCCTGCAGAGAAAACATTATTCTACCCAATTATTTAATTTCATGGAGTGCATAATGAGACTATTAAACTTTGTGTATGCTTATCAATATTCAGCAATATTTGAAAATGTTAGTACTTGTACAATTAAGAGAACCCAAGATTCATCAGCATTAGTAAGGATCCTGAAAGAGAATGCAGTAAGTGAAAAAAATGAGACCAATGTACTCGCTCGTATAGTCTTATTTCAAGATGAGTTCATGAGTATATTCAAACAGCATGCTAAACTTCTTTTTTTTCTAATGTTCTCATGGGAGCAGCATTGTTAGAAAACCAGGTCTAGAAGTGGGGTCAGGAGACTCATTTTGTAATTTTGATCATACAATTAATTAATTATCTACTAATGGTTGAAGTATTTCTTTCTTCAGCATGGTTGAGTATTTTAACTATTGGTTTGTTAACAATTGTTCTAAAGACTTATAAACACCTAATAACTGAAACCAAACAAATAAATACAGACAAGAACCCACCGTTCAAAATCTTCTAGCGTAGCACTTACTTCAAACAGTAAATCTGCTAAAATTAAATTACAAGAAACCTGCAAGAAAACATGGGACATAGCCTATGTCACATATGTAATTGGAAGAAAAAAATGCAATGCCACTTTAGAAATGTGAAGTCATTCTTTAGTATTATTATTATATGAACCAACGCGTAATTTTCTTAGGCATCAACCACTACATGTAATTTTAGGTGGCTGGATTATTTTCATTGATGACATCAATTTTACAGCTAAAGACAGTGAAAGATGGAGATGGAGACAATGGCACAATGATATTTTAGTAGAGCATCAAATCATTTTAGATGCATCAATTTACATATATTTTACTAGAATTTTACAAAACCAAGCTTCTTAAAAGGAAAGCAAGCTTGAAACCATGCTAAAACTGATAATCAGATATGAAGCAATCACTTTTTGCTTCATGAACTGAATCTAACCTTTTAACGAGTACTCGAGTAGTAACATTAGTGAACAAAGAAAAAGGTCAGAAGCATCAACTAACCTCAGAATTTAACAGGGTCGGTCTTGTTCATCGTTTTCCTTCACAGGCATATCACGAAGAAGACGTTACATTAATGTTGCTTTTAAAGGAGATAGTAGTTTGAGTAAAAGAGGCTAAAGTGTTTGGTCTTTTCACAAAAGTATCAAGACAATGACAAAAACTGATGAAGCTTTTTGTGCATGAAAAGCAAGTCACATGCTGTGATCCAGAAGTACTACCAAAGATCTTTGCATGAATATATACGTTAATCTTTGTAAAAGCATCATAAAAAGCTGTGCAGACCTTTTCAAGCACATGGATGGAGTTGGTAAGGCAGGTCTTCAGAGAATATAATGCTATTCTCATATGCAAACCTTATGAAACCCCTTTAGCTAATATATGCATTTTTATCTTAAGCCTCTTGTACTCAACACCAAGAACACAGCTTATCTTGCAGAGCTTTGAAATTTGGACATTGATATTGCTGATACAAAGTAATGGTCACAATAAATCTAGGTAAAGGTCGTGAAATGCAACATAAAAAACTGCAAGTGTAAACTGATTGGTGTGAACAGCATAATGCAGCTGTCAAAGTTAAACAGATCATAAACTATACGGATTAAAAATGTATAGTTTTGACCATTGTTCGAATACAATAATTAATTGTGGGCAGATAGATTTTTTTCAAAACATCTTTTTGACTTAACCCTTGTATGTAAGGGTATTAGGTAAAGATTATCGTGGTCCAGACAGTTTTGACGTTCTTCCTTATTAAATACTAGTAATGAAACAAAAAAATAATCAGTAGAACATGCACATCTCACATCTAGCACTGATCAAGAACTCAGCAAAGCATGTACAAACTTCTTATTGCTTGTAAATGAAAACATGCTCTCAGTCTCAGCAGCGTCTCACTGTCTCAGAGTGATCGATGAGGATCAAATTAACACTTAATATGAATCGAATCTTGTCAATAAGAAGTGGGTTGGTTATTAGATAACATAATAAAACTGCATTATTAAATATGTTTTTCTCATCAGTCATATTCAAACTTTCTAGAAAAGAACCAGTGATACATTGAGATTATTCTAATCATCCTTCCGTACTTGTTAAAGAAAATTTTCAATACCACCCCTGACCCTGAGTGGCCTCATCTTCCTACTAAATCAACTAAGAAGACAAACAAACAAAAAAAAAACTAGAAGATGAAGTTCTTATAAGGGCTTGAAGCCCAATAAGAAATGGTCTTACTCTCCCCCTCCTAGGCTCACCGGAACTTACCACTCAACGGACAGAAACTCAAACGTATTCTAAGCCACACATCATACTTTCTTACAGCTACTTTTCCCCTGAAGTTCAGTCTGTGAGGAAACAAAATCATAGTAGAATGAATTCATGCAAACTACTTGATGAACAAAGTTTACACCAACACAAGAACCAAATAAAATAGCATATGGTTTCAAGCAACAAATATAACAGAGAGTGACATCACAAGGAACCAAATACAAAATGGCTGAGTTTTTTCAAGCAGATTTGGCAGCTTCAGCAGCTTCTTCAGCAGCTTCTTCCTCTTGAAGCTTCTTGAGAGAAGGAGGTGGCCTCACTACAATGCTCTTCTTCCATTGCCTGTCAAGTTTCCTCGACAGCCTCTTCCCTATCCCTTCTTCTAGCTCCCTCTCTCTTCTCACCGTCAATATCCTCGCTACCTATAAATCAACACACACCCAAACAAAACATACATCCATTAGTACCACAAACCAGAGAGAGGACTTATGTCTTAAACTGAAAAGACCCGTGTTATAGTCACTTGTGTCTATACAAGAAATGACACAAAGGTCAAAACTTTATGTCTTAAATGAAAACAGAGAGAAGTAAAACCAAAAGCCAATCACTTAAGGTTTCATACAAAGACATGACACAAAGCTCAGGACTTTTGTCTTAACTGAAAAACAGAGAGAAGTAGAATCCAAAAGCCAATAACATAAGGTTTTCATACAAAGAAATAACACAAAGCTCAGGACTTTATGTCTTAACTGAAAACAACCTTGCTATAGGGACTTATGTTGATAGAAGAAATGACACAAAGCTCAGGACTTTATGTCTTAACTGAAAACAACCTTGCTATAGGGACTTATGTTGATAGAAGAAATGACACAAAGCTCAGGACTTTATGTCTTAACTGAAAAACAGAGAGAAGTAAAATCCAAAAGCCAATAACTTAAGGTTTCATACAAAGACATGACACAAAGCTCAGGACTTTATGTCTTAACTGAAAACAGCCTTGTTATAAAAACATACTGCAAGAATCTAACCAAACGACACAAGCTATACACAGACAACGTTTAGAACACACACAATGTCCGACAGCGGTTTCATAAAGTCTTGACCTTTGTGTTCTGTCTTTGTATAGAGTCATAACAGCGTTAGTGTAGTGCATTGGTGGCCACTTAAATGACTCTATACAAAGACAGAACACAAAGGTCAAGACTTTATGTCTTAACTGAAAAGCCCCTTTGTAATAAAAAAACATAGTAGAAGCTATGTCCAACAGTGCAAGATTCTAACACATTGTCCAAAGAGTAATTGCTAAACATGTTCTAAAACTTCAAAATTAGAGTCAAATTTTAAAGCTTACTTGTTTCTTCATACGGCGAAACTCGCTAGACTTGAACTCGTTCCTCGCAGATTTCTGGAGACGGAGCATAAAGAGCTCCCCTTTAAGGTCAATCACCTCCTCGTTCAGCTCCTCCGTCGTCTTAGCTCTGATGTCTTTCAACTCCGCCTCTCTTTTCGACATCATCACCACCCCCAAAGGCTTACCATTAGAAGATATAGTCGCAGGCACGCGAGCAGAAGCTTGGTGCTGGATTCTGACACCGTGGAACGAAGAAGAGGTGGAAGCACTTCCTCGGAGGAAAGTCACCGCCGTCCCCGGCGAGGCAATTGAGAGACTGAGCATTGTTGGATATGGTGGAAGAAGATGAGTTCACTCACTGGCGAGTTTTGAGGATAATGAGAGAAACACTTTGGAGATAAGGCAAGGCTTCTTTTATATATTTCTGTTTGTCCCTGTATTTACCTTTAATCACGAAATATACCCAATAGTATTTAAATTAAAAATAGGAGTCAGGCAAGATTGTAATAATTAAGATGAAGTCCAAATATTTTTTTAAAAATTACAAAATAGTTTCGAAATTGGAAATGTGTTATTATTAATTTGGGAAAACTTCAGTGAAATATTTTAAGTTTTCAAATACTGGAGGTGATGGATGATGTTCAATCCAGATGTCGGTTCGGTTTCGGTTCATTTTTTTTTATTTTTAGGTATTTCGATTTATAAAAATTAGTTACCATATCTATTTTGGTTTGGTTTATATATTAACGGTTTTTGGTTTATTCATTTTTATATCAAAAATAAATATATTTAATTTTTATGACAAATTTAGTTTATATGATTCAAAATTAAACTTACTAAAATAATATATATATATATATATATATATATATATATGTTTCGTACTCTAAATTTAAAATATAATATCTTTTTTTCATTTTTACTATTAAAAATAAAATAATAGAAAATATTAATATCATAATATTATTGAATAACTATATTTTAATTCAACATTTATCAATAAAATATGTTTTGTGTAAATTTAACTCAGAACAAATACAAAATTAATAAAATTTGTGCCATAAATATGAATATCAAATTAATAAATTATTATGTATATATCATTACTTTTATTATAAAATTTTCATATAAATATACAAATTGGTTTCCTCGGTTCGTTCGGTTTATATACCAAACTATATCCATATACCGTAGTTTCTTATGATTAACATCTATTCGGTTTATTCGATACTACCAAATGTAAGCCATTTTCTCTATTTTGGTTTGGTTACCAGATTGAATACCCCATTGATAATAACTTGAACACACACTTATTTATTATTATTATTAATTTGGGACCAACTTCTATATAATCAAGCAAACATCCGAAAAACTTGTCTCTTTAAAGGCTACACCCGGAAAACGAACGCCTCACCTTTTCTGATATTTACAAGTTTAGTACACGTTTTTCAATTGTTCTTCTGATTGGGCCGCAGAATAAAAAATAATCATCAGCAGCAACCCCCATTTATTATGTAGTAATCCTCTGTTTTTCTTGATTCTTCTTGCTGTTTTTAGAAACTTAAAATTTATGTTGGTTCACGATGTCTAGTTGCCCAGCTCGAGCTCAAGGCTCTAAGCCGTTGAAAATACTCACCAAGTGCCAATAACCCTCTAGCCGCTTGCCTTGTGGTCAATATCCGATGCATTTGTTGCAATGTTTCATGTCTCAAGTGATCAGCCTAATAAACAATAATCAAGAAACTGATTGGTACTACTACTAATGTTGGTTATAAAAATAAAGATTATTACTATCTTTACCTGATTAACAAAACTGACCAAAGCTTCTAATCTCTCCATAGCAGAATTAACCTGAGGAATATAGTTCCCTTCACCAAGTCCTCCACGTGCAACACATTCCGCAATCGTGTGTTGTAGCTTCTCCATGCCTTGAGACAACGCATCTTCGGCTTGCTGACAAGATTGTCTTAAGTTACATACATCTAGAACTTGTTGATCAGTCATCACATCAAAATGTGGCAAAAGAACCTACACAACAAAAAAACATATCAATAAAACATTATTAATTTTTACTTTATTACTATAGAACTAGATTTTTTTTCCGCGCTTAAAAAATGCAGCTACTATTTTTGTTGTTTTATCTATAAAAAAAAAATATTTTGTTTTGATGATATAAAATGTTACATGATCAAAATCAAATTTCAAAAATATTTTGAAAGAAAATTAGCTCATTAATCAAACCCACTAAATATATATTGATTGTACTTAGTTATATAATTTTTAGACAAAAAAACAAAAGACATTAAAGAGAATAATCCATTTTTAATGGTATTGATTGTTCATTGTTTCTTGTATGTTACCTTGAGAAGATCAGAGGGTCGAAACCCACCAATCCAAAGAAAGAACCGTTCTGCAGAAGTTCTCCACATCCCTGACATGACGAAGAACACATCTGCTTTTGCAGCTGCTGACTTCATCCTGAAAAGCTCAAAGTAATGTTTCATGGTGTTTTCCACTAGAGAACGTAACTCCACATCGGTAACATGTCCATGCAAAACCGTTCTTAGTTCAAATATCTGCTTGTTCTGTTCTTCTATCCAGTGTCCATATTCCATCTCAAACGCAGCAATCCCTATAAATAAAAAATGAGTTTACGCCATGATAAATAAAAATAAAGAAAGACTAGACCGTTCTTGATACAAACCTGGATTCATGGTTTCGGAGAAACCTATAGAGCTAGTATCTATGCCATTACCAACGTAGAACCCCTGAAAACATCCAATTTTATATGAGAGTTTGCGATGTATTTTGGAAATGGAAATAAACCTAAAATAAATTTTGGCTTCATCAACCTGTTGTCTAGCACGATCAAGTTCTTGCTCTAATTGTATTAGCTTCAACCTGCTTGTTTCCAGCTGCTGAACATAAGCCTGTAAAAAAAATTAAAATTAAAAAAAAAAACATTTATATCTCACATTTGAGTAAACAAACATCAAAAGATTATTGCCTAGTGAGTAAATAATGTTCATACCTTCTTGCGCAAGCGACTTTTCCTAGCAGCCTCGCGGTTCTGCGCAAGCCGTCTCTGTATCTGTGACAATATTAACCATTTTAGATGTAGTCCAAACTCCATATGATCCACGGAGTATTAAATAAAAATGATAGAAAAATTGGTATTGTACCTTATCAGGATGTCTGGACGTAGAAGCTTCTTGATCAAACATGTGTGGGGTTCCATGGGAAGTATCCTCTGACTATAACAAAAAAAAAAAAGAGTTCAATAAAACAAAAAAGCTTTTAAATTTTTGAAAATAAGAAGTGTTATTGTCAAGAGATTTAAAAGAAGAATGAAACAAAAAGGTACCAAGTTGTTGTTGTTGTCTAGTTTTTGATTATTTGGTATTAGAATGTGGTTTGGAGTGTTCATATTTGCCCCATTGCCAATATTACTCTTGAAAGTTTCTCCCCACATACCAAACTGATGGAGAGGCTCGTATATACCAACTCTACTCTGTGGCACGAAGTGTGTTGATGTTGAATTCATGCTTCCTTCAGCTGCAAATAAATAAATTACAATGTTTTTTAAAAAATGTATGAAAGCATATAAACCAATCTCTAATATAAGCTATTAGGTCTCAACCAAAAGTTAGATCACATAAAGTCAAACGCATAGAAATAGTAAAAGTTCATGAAAACTATTTCAATCTCCAAAGGAACTCAATTCTATTAAGATTACTATAAAGAAAATAGGAATCCACCTTTATGTTCCAGAGCTTTTATTCAAAGAAAAGAAATTTAAGAGGGCATGAAGAATCCCTAACACCTAGGAGAACACTAACAAAGATCACATTCATAAGTGAAACATACTATGTTGTAATCACAGCTAAAAGAAAAAAATAAAGGTTATATTATTTGATATAACTTTTCTAGCTATCATTCAATTCATCATCCTCCTCCCAACAATCAGTGACTTCCACCTATTTAAAATAAAACATTATCCCCAATAGTTTTTGGATGGTGTTGTTAATAGATAAGATCGTAGAAACTGTGGTAAGCAGCAAAAACATTTCGGAAAGTCAGGTTTCCACTTATTGAGAATGTCACTTTATTTCATCACTAACGGTGGACCAACTTAACAACAAGATAAACAGTTAAAGACACCTTTAAACAAGAGGAATTTCAATCCACTGGTTTACTAAATTCTTGTACGCAACTTTAGAAGAAAGGTGAAATCAAACATAAGCTAGATAGCATCAGAAAAGAAAAAAAAAAAAAAAAAAAAAGCATGAAGTCACACACATAACCTACAAGTTAAGATAGATTAAAACTTTTCTAATGCAAGACAATACTGCGCAATATTCGAATTGTTTCCAGCTTCGATTCCAAGCAACTAGAAGAAAAAAAAAACATACTGAAGTAATTCATCAAGTTTATACAATTAATCAAGAGAAAAAATAGGAAATGGAACTAATCAAAATAACCAATAAGATAGAAGAAAAAAAGGTATTAAGACTTTTAGTGACAAGAATGGAACAGAGTAAAGCCATAAACGAGAAATCTAGACTTTTCACTATAATTTCCCTCTCGCTTTCACTACAGAGAAAACAAAACACACAAGAGATAAGCTAAGAATAGAGATTCAAAGCCACACCTTCACACCTTATGATGGTTTCTTTAGGTCGCGAAATAAACAAAACTTCAGCGAGAAGATCGGACGTAAAGTACGGAAGTACGGAGTTCGAATCCGACCGTAAGCAGAAGGGTTTTTAAAAGCTCTTCCTTCTGTCTCAGAAACTCAGGTCTCATCATCTTGAAGAAGAAGAGGTATCATGCGAGAACACGACAACTTAAATGAGACCTTTGACGTGGTTATTTAATATATTTTCCATAGAAAATGAATTTACTAATATATATTTTTTCTCTAGTTTCTATTTTTTGTGGGTTCTAATGCAGCTACAGTGAGTCAAACCTAATTATTACATGTTTCTATACTATTTTCCCTCGAGTTTTTGTATTAATAAATAGTGGCTGACTAATCCGTATTTGGAGTACCAAATTTTATTTTAGGTATGAAAGTAAAATATTGATAATCAGCGATTTAATATGTATGATTCGAATCTTAATATTCATAAAAACTTATTAAATTTTTAAAATAAAAATGGTATTCGTTTTTTTATTCAGTTGTCATGTCTATCCACTACCTCTCGCTGATGTGCGCACCAGGTAGATCCGTTTTTTTTTTTAAATTCTCTTCTGAACTCTTCTTTTAAAATAGCTATTGTTTAATTTTATGTTCTTACCTTGACCACGTCTTCTAGCTTCTCTAACCCGCGCATGCCTCGGCGATAACTGGTGAAGAGATTTAGCAGTTCAAGATAAGAGAATGAGTGGGGAGTACATAGAACATGAGATTATACTTCGATTCTAATGACGTAACAACGGCTGCTTCTAGAATAAATAATTTAAAAGTATCCGTACAAAATACTGATGTTTATCTAAATGATGATCATAGCTGTCTCACTAAATATTTTCAGACTTTCTTAATAGTTGTAATCAATAATCATTAATACTATAAGTTACGCGATTAAGCGGGCGACAAGCATGACTTGTTCGTAAGAAGCAAGACCTATTTAATGTAGAAAAGGCATTAACTATATTGCATTTTGCGTTTTTTTTTTTGATTTGCATTCGCAGCTAACCGGAATTTTATAAATCATTCGAATATAGTAGGATAGTTAGCACTGTAATGTAAAATATCCATATATTCTTCTTTTAACTGTAGAGTGCGAGTATAATTTATTTAAAACTTTTATTAGCCTTTAGCCTTTAGCCTTTGGGAAGTCCAAACAGGCTAGATCAGTAGGGTTAATTAGGTAAAGAAATCACCTAATTAGTATTGCAAGTTTTAATTGTATGTATTAAAACAGATTGGCTCTTCAAGCTCCATAAGAGGCATTGTGCATTTTTAAATATGATTAACAAATGATTGTTTGGTTGTAGCTTTGTAGACATAATTAATCTAAAGATGTACATGTCTGGTTGATTCCCACAATTATATTTAAGACCATAAACCCATCATTACAAATTAATGTATCTACCCTAGAAGTTAGAACTAATTAACTGAGATCTTTAGAAGTCTATTATACAATTGTGTCTGCATGCGTGAAATGAAATTTTTTGTTTAGTTTTTTATGTGTCCTGAGTGTCTCTATGTCTGTATTTGCATTAATTCTTAATAATGCATGAACACAAAACGCACACAACACATAGCGATCAATGCATGACGTGAGATGTGTCATGGGCATGCAAATATATATACAGAGAAGATAAGTTCCACAATTAGGTGCAATAATGACGAGAAGTATACTAGTTTTTTTTTCTTCATTTATAAAAGATGCATGATATGATATATTGGTTTGTCTAGTAGGAGGAAACTAACTAGAATAGGATAAGTTTAATAAGTAGATAACATTTTAAATAATTCTTTTTTTTCTGAAACTTTGATCGTGCGAATGATTTGTGTGTAAAAGCACACAATTCATAACTGATGGTGGCTTTTAGCCATATGATCCATTATGGATGATAGATAATGGTGAATTTCCATTTCAGACTCTATCCACATAAATACACCATTCAAATTCAAATTGTTGAAATTTTACAATATTATATATAATTATATAAAAACGATAAGATAGAAAAGAGACGTCATGCACAAACACTTGGCGTTTGCCTATTTGTAGAGTTATTCTCAAGTGCTATCTTATAAAGTGGTTTGCCACCACGAGTGGCTACCTCGTGTTTGGATTTTCACTCGTTTTATTCCCACTCCTGTAAACATGAATGTTTTTTGTGTGTGATAATTTGAGATGTCTGAATTCGAAAACCTGACTAGTTTTCTGGGGTCGATTTATCGACATTGACAAGTTCGAGTGCTTGACATAGAAATTAGATATCCATGTCGCATAGATGAATAAATGTAAATGGTAAATCTCAAATATGGAGAATTTATCACCTTTCCATACCCATCGAGCATATGATCACACATGTGTGGTTTGTAAACAAATATTTATACGAATTCCAAGTGATTTTGATTATCTGAACAAAATAATGGTTCTAGCCACCATAGGTCATACCGGAAGAATGGCCGTGCCGTTAAAAAAAAATATTACTTAAAATATGCGAAAACATTTAATTACTGGTGAATATATAATTTATAAAGTTACAAGTCGTGTAATTGTTAAAGAAAAGCAGGAAATATATGATTAATTTTCTGTTTTAACGCTAAGCTACCCATTGCGTTTCAAATTCCGAGTTTTACTTTCTAAACACTATATAGAATTTTAAGCTAGTAGCTTATACATTTCCAAAATACATGACACTGATGGTTTCTTATTTACATAGCTCAATATTAGTCGGGACACACACATAACTTAACTACAACGTATAAATGGTTAACCATGTAATAGTTGTCTAGTGGCAGACGGGGTTCAGGTTGCTAAATAAACTGGATTTTGAAATCACTTAACTGTTAAGCTAGATGGGCTTCCAACCTAAAACCAATTGGTGATAAGTGGATTGGCTCATCTATCTTATATATTGCTTAGGATCCCTTCCAACAACCGATGTGGGACCTTTGTCCCTAATACGCCCCCTCGAGATGATGGCTCTTTGGCATCAATCTCGGAATGTTCGGGCAAGGATCGATGGGCCGACTTTGGGCTGGATCGATAAGGATCGGGTTGGACTGCATGGATCGTGGGCTCTGATACCATGTTAAGCTAGATGGGCTATATTAGTGATGGGCCTAACTCACACCCAAAAGCTAGCTCAAGAGTGGAGGATTGCCCATACACATATATATTGTCCAATAACCTCATGTTTACACGATGTGGGACATTTAATAGCCCCTCTCGAGATGTGGGTGGGAAACGGTCCATAGGGAAACAGCCCAAGCCCAACATCTCGGAAATACCACAGCATATGGGCCACTTTTACAGACTACATAGTAGGAAACTGTTTATGTGGGAAATCATAATGCTGGGTCAAACCATAGGCTCTGATACCATGTTAAGCTAGATGGGCTTCCAACCTAAAACCAATTGGTGATAAGTGGATTGGCTCATCTATCTTATATATTGCTTAGGATCCCTTCCAACAACCGATGTGGGACCTTTGTCCCTAATATTAACAATACTTAATCATGTGGTCACGCGAATATAAATTTATTGTTTACTGTCTATTTGAAATCCGGAAAGAAGTATATATGTGTGATGTATCTTTCTTTATAGATTACTTTGGATCATTTCATAGATCTAGTCTATATGTTAATTAAAAGAAATTAAGAGATGAGTTTCCCTTTTAAAAAAACAATAGGTTGGTTTTGTAGATTGAAATCTACAGATTTTCATAAATTATAAAGTTTTCATAAAAATTAATAATCTGTTGAGTACATGTTGAAGAATTGGATTCATGCGATGGCACGTGCATGAGGCTAAAGGAGATGCAAAATTTACCAATGGGATACTCGATACTACTATAAAGTGAATTTCTATTTAAATAATTGTTAGGGACGTTAATAGAACTTAGAAGTAAAGCAACCTTTGGCCCCATCGTCGGACCATATCTGACCTATTATATAGTAGCATAACATCTTTCTTTTTAAAAAGGATTTTCTTATAATAGTATAGTGTCATTGATTATGATACATTGATCTCATGTAGATGCATATGAAGAGTGTTGATTGAGAAGACGTTTTAGGTCATTGTTTGCGTCATACGACCATGTAATTTAATTATGCACTTTAATAATCCAAGAATAGTTTTCCAAAAATCCTGTTAATTTATACGTAAAAATTTAAGTATTGGGATAGTCATAGCCTTGTATTGGCAAGCTAATACCAAATCATATTTTTAAATCTGATTCTTTGTTGAAGAATTCGAGTGATTTAGGAATTTAATTATTCGAGAAGGATTGTCGATAAAGAAAAGAAAGATTACCCAGCAAATTGGTATATTTAAAAACGAATTAATAAACAAACGAGGGGATCCATGCCCCTACGGGTCTCGGAAAAGACTTCATAGGGTCGATGTCGATCCCACTTATCCACTTAGGTGTAAAGGTGTCATGCTTTAATAAGTTGGGTGTTACAGTGAATATATTAGATAAATATTCGATTCTAATATAGTAATAACTACTATACTTGATTTCCAATCGAAAATTAGACTCCAAATAGTTGACAAAAAAAAAAAAAAAAAAAAAAACAAAAAGACTCCTAATCGTATAAGCCTTTGGCCTGTTCAACAACAACAAAAGAAGCGTGTAAGCATTTGACAAGATCATCTAAGCAATCTGAAAATCTGTCTATTCTATTCCCTTTTTTATAGAAAGGAAAGATATTCAGAAGTATCAGAACTATATATAATCGTATTCCAATGTATTTGCACATATTGATATAACAACTACAAATTTAACGTACGGCCTTCCAAGTATAAGTCTACAAATATCATTGTCTCATCTTTTTTTTTTTTCAAAAGACATTTAAAGCAAGCAAAAATAGGAGAATGTTGAATAGAAAAGGTGGGCTGAAAAGAGAGAGAAGTAAAAATTGCAAACGATCACGATTTAAGATTACTTCGTTTTCTGCTCTACGTTTGCTTTCCTTTAGATCTATCCTTTATACCGTATTTCTTTTTACGGCAACTTTGTTTGTAATAATAATAAGGAAAATCTGTAATATTGTTTTTATGCACATCCTGTACTTGAATTTATGTTAACACTATTAGTTAGAAAATCTTAGATGTGTTAACACTAATAGTTTTTTTTTTATATTTTAATAGGTGTTTCACCTATCCTATGAATGTGTTAAATCATCGTGTTGCCGCTGTCTTAGTAAAAAATTATTTTTAACATGTTTGGTGTAATTTCTGATTACATAATATGTTACATTGTTTTGATGTTAATAAAGTTAAGATGCTATAAAAGTAGATGTTTATATTCACATCTGTTTTTTTCTAGGGAAAAATATGTTCAAACTTTTTTTGGTCTAAAAGAAGTATCTCAGACTCATGGAAAGATTTAGACTAATCTTTAAAGAGAAGTGAAGCCCACAGATAAATTTCTTTTCGGACATTCAAATGAGTTCATATCCGTGTTAGGTGATCATGAATAATTGTGATTTAGTTTCGCACATCAATAATTTTTTGATAATAAGTTGGGTTAACTTCTACGAAAAAATTGATTTTTTTTGATAAATGATATCTATAACTTTTAAACACTTTAGTGTTCTTTAAAAATACCAAATCACACTCTCTATGTATATTAATGTAAGCTAAACATATTTTTAGAGTACATCGTCATCATTTCTAACTTTCCAAAGAGTAATTTATTTAAACTTCATATACAGTACAATCTAATTAGTGTAATAACCCAATAAAATCTATATTTCTAGAGAAATGATAACACATAAGGTCTCAAACCTCTTTAATATCAATATGATGTCATGCATTATGAAAATATGCATTAAGATAAAAATACCATATTTTCTATTTTTTCTTGAAATATGTGGGTTAACCTCTACGAAAATATTGAATTTTCTGATAAATGTTATCTATAATTTTTCGACACTTTGGTTTTGTTTAAAAGTACCAAACCACACTCTCAATGTATATTAATTTTGGCTAAACATATTTTCATGGTACATGGTCATCATTTCTAACTTTTCAACGAGTAATTTATTTAAACTTCATATACAATCTAATTAATGTAATAACCCCTATGAAATATCTATTTTGAGAGATATGGAAACACATAAGGTCTCAAACCTCTTTAATATTCATATTATATAAGTGCATGATGAAAATACACATTAAAACAAAAAAAACACAATTTTCTAATTTTTCTTGAAATATGTGCGTTAATACCTACGAAAAAATTCAATTTTCTGATAAATGTTATCTATAATTTTTAGAAACTTTGGTGTTGTTTAAAAATACCAAACCACATTCTAAATGTATATTAATTTAGGCTAAACATATTTTCATGGTATATGGTCATCATTTCTAACTTTCCAACGAGTAATTTATTCAAACTTCATTTATGATCTAAATAGGGTACTAACCCCTATAGAATTTCTATTTTCTAGAGAAATGGGAACACATAAGGTCTCAAACCTCTTTAATCTTCATAATATGTCAGTGGATGATGTAAAAATGCATTAAAACAAAAATACCATATTTTCTAATTTTTCTTGAAATATATGGGTTAACACCCCTACGAAAAAATTGAACTTTCCAATAAATGTTATCTATAACTTTTGAGACCCTTTAGTGTTGTTTAAAAATAAAAAAACAACACTCTCAATGAGTATTAATGTAGTCTAGACATATTTTCATGGTACATGGTCATTATTTCTAACTTTCTAATGAGTAATTTATTTAAACTTCATATACGATCTAATTAATGTAATAACCCCTATAAAATCTCTATTTTGTAGAGATATGAAAACACATAAGGTCTCAAAACTCTTTAATATTTATTCTATATCAGTGCATGATGAAAATATGCATTAAAACAAAAATAAACAATTTTCTAATTTTTCTTGAAATATGTGGGTTAACCCCTACGAAAAAATTAAAATTTCCAATAAATGGTCTCTATAATTTTTTGATACTTTAGTGTTGTTTAAAAATAACAAACCACACTCTAAATGTTTATTAATGTAGGCTAAACATTTTTTCATGGTACATGATCTTCATTTCTAACTTTCCAACAAGTAATTTATTAAAACTTCATATACGATCTAATTAGTGTAATAACCCTATAAAATCTCTATTTATAGAGAAATGATAACACATAAGGTCTTAAACATCTTTAATTTTCATAATATTTAACTGAATGATGAAAATATGCATCAACACAACAATATCATATTTTCAATTTTTTCTTGAAATATGTGGGTTAACCCCTTCAAAAAATTGTTTTTTTTTGATAAATGATATCTATAATTTTTAAACACTTTAGTTTTAAAAATAACAAATCACACTCTCTATGTATATTAATGTAGGCTAAATATATTTTCAGGGTACATGGTCACCATTTCTAACTTTCAAAAGAGTAATTTATTTAAACTTCATATACGATCTAATTAGTGTAATAACCCAATAAAATCTATATTTCTAGAGAAATGATAACACATAAGGTCTCCAACCTCTTTAATATTAATATGATGTCATGAATTATGAAAATATGCATTAAAAAAAAATACCACATTTTTTAATTTTTTTTTGAAATATGTGGGTTAACCCCTACGAAAATATTGAATTTTCTGATAAATGTTATCTATAATTTTTAGAGACTTTGGTTTTGTTTAAAAATACAAAACCACACTCTCAACGTATATTAATTTTGGCTAAACATATTTTCATGGTACATGGTCATAATTTCTAACTTTCCAACGAGTAATTTATTTAAACTTCATATATGATCTAATTAATGTAATAACCCCTATGAAATCTCTATTTTGTAGAGATATGGAAACACATAAGGTCTCAAACCTCTTTAATATTCATACTATATCAGTGCATGATGAAAATATACATTAAAACAATAAAACAAAATTTTTAAAATTTTCTTGAAATATGTGGGTTAACCCCTACGGAAAAATTCAATTTTCTGATAAAAGTTATCTATAATTTTTAGAAGCTTTGGTGTTGTTTAAAAATACCAAACAACATTATAAATGTATATTAATTTACGCTAAACATATTTTATGGTACATGGTCATCATTTCTAACTTTCCAACGAGTAATTTATTTAAACTTAATATATGATCTAAATAGTGTACTAACCCCTATTAAATTTTTATATTCTAGAGAGATGGGAACACATAAGGTTTCAAAAATCTTTAATCTTCAAAATATGTTATTGCATGATTAAAATATACATTAAAACAAAAAACACAATTTTCTAACTTTTCTTGAAATATGTGGGTTAACAACCCCTACGAAAAAATTGAATTTTTTGATAAATGTTATCTATAAATTTTAGAAACTTTGGTGTTGTTTAAAAAGACCAAACCACATCCTCAATGTATATTAATTTAGTCTAAACATATTTTCATGGTACATGGTCATCATGTCTAACTTTGCAAGTAATTTATTTAAACTTCATATAAGATCTAAATAGTGTACTAACCCCTATAAAATTTCTATTTTCTAGAGAAATGGGAACACATATGGTCTCAAACCTATTTAATCTTCATACTATGTCAGTGCTGGATGAAAAAATGCATTAAAACAAAAATACCATATTTTCTAATTTTTCTTGAAATGTGTGGGTTAACCCCTCCGAAAAAATTGGATTTTTCGATAAATGCTATCTATAATTTTTGAGACCCTTTAGTGTTGTTTAAAAATAAAAAAACCACACTCTAAATGAATATTAATGTAGGCTAAACATATTTTCAGGGTACATGGTCATCATTTCTAACTTTCGAATGAGTAATTTATTTAAATTTCATATACGATCTAATTAGTGTAATAACCCCTATAAAATCTCTATTTTGTAGAGATATGGAAACACATAAGGTCTCAAACCTCTTTAATATTCATTCTATATCAGTGCATGATGAAAATATGCATTAAAACAAAAATAAACAATTTTCTATTTTTTCTTGAAATATGTGGGTTAACCCCTACGAAAAAAATTAAATTTTCCAATAAATGCTCTCTATAATTTTTTGATAATTTAGTGTTGTTTAAAATTACTAAACCACACTCTCAATGTTTATTAATGTAAGCTAAAATTTATTTCATTTCTAACTTTCCAAAGAGTAATTTATTTAAACTTCATATACGATATAATTAATGTAATAATCCTATAAAATCTCTATTTCTAGAGAAATGATAACACATAAGGTCTCAAACCTCTTTAATATTGATAATATTTAAGTTAATGATGAAAATATGCATCAACACAACAATATCATATATTTAATATTTCTTGAAATATGTGGGTTAACCACTACGTAAAAATTAAATTTTCTGATAAATGATATCTATAATTTTAAACACTTTACTGTTCCTTAAAAATACCAAATCACACTCTCTATGTATATTAATGTAGGCTAAACATATTTTTTGGGTACATGGTCATCATTTCTAACTTCCAAAGAGTAATTTATTTAAACTTCATATATGATCTAATTAGTGTAATAACCCTATAAAATCTATATTTCTAGAGAAATGATAACACATAAGGTCTCAAACCTCTTTAATATTAATATAATGTCATGCATTAAAACAAACCACACTCTCAATAAGTATTAATGTAGGCTAAACATATTTTCATGGTACATGGTCATCATTTCTAACTTTCCAATGAGTAATTTATTAAAGTTCATATACGATCTAATTAGTGTATTTACCCCTATAAAATTTCTATTTTCTAGAGAAATGAGAACACATAAGGTCTCAATCCTATTTAATCTTCATAATATGTAAGTGAATTAAGCAAAAATGCATTAAATAAAAACACCATATTTTTTAATTTTCTTGAAATATGTGGGTTAACCCCTACGAAAAATTTGAATTTTCCGATAAATGCTATCTTTTATTTTGAGACCTTTTAGTGTTGTTTAAAAATAAAAAACCACACTCTCAATGAATATTAATGTAGGATAAACATATTTTCATGGTACATGGTCATTATTTCTAACTTTTGAATGAGTAATTTATTTAAACTTCATATACGATCTAACTAGTGTACTAACCCCTATAAAATCTCTATTTTGTAGATAAATGGAAACACATAAGGTCTCAAACCTCTTTGATCTTCATTCTATATCAGTGCATGATGAAAATATACATTAAAACAAAATAAACAATTTTCTAATTTTTCTTGAAATATGTTTGTTGACACCTACGAAAAAATTAAATTTTCCAAGAAATGCTCTCTATAATTTTTTGATACGTTAGTGTTGTTTAAAAATACTAAGCCACACTCTCAATGTTTATTAATGTAGGCTAAATTTTTTTCATTTCTAACTTTCCAAAGAGTAATTTATTTAAACTTCATATACGATATAATTAGTGTAATAATCCTATAAAATCTCTATTTCTAGAGAAATGATAACACATAAGGTCTCAAACCTCTTTAATCTTCATAATATATAAGGGAATGATGAAAATATGCATCAACACAACAGTATCATATTTTTAATTTTTCTTGAAATTTATGGGTTAAGCACTACGGAAAAATTGAATTTTCTGATAAATGATATCTATAATTTTTAAATACTTTACTGTTCTTTAAATATACCAAATCACACTCTCTATGTATATTAATGTAGGCTAAACATATTTTCAGGGTACATGGTCATCATTTCTAACTTCCAAAGAGTAATTTTTTTAAACTTCATATATGATCTAATTAGTGTAATAACCCTATAAAATCAATATTTCTAGAGAAATGATAACAAATAAGGTATAAAATCTCTTTAATATTAATATGATGTCATGCATTATGAAATATGCATTAAAACAAAAATATCATATTTTCTAATTTTTCTTGAAATATGTGGGTTAACCCCTACGTAAAAATTTAATTTTCAAATAAATGTTCTCTATAATTTTTAGATATTTTAGTGTTGTTTAAAAATAACAAAAAACATTCTCAATGCTTATTAGTGTAGGCTAAACATATTCTCATGGTACATTTTCATCATTTCTAACCTTCCAATGAGTAATTTATTTAAAGTTCATATACGATCTAATTAGTATATTTACCCCTATAAAATTTCTATTTTCTAGAGAAATGAGAACACATAAGGTCTCAATCCTATTTAATCTTCATAATATGTAAGTGCATGAAGAAAAAATGCATTAAATAAAAATACCATATTTTCTAATTTTCTTGAAATATGTGGGTTAACCCCTACGAAAAATTTGAATTTTCCGATAAATGCTATCTATAATTTTTGAGACCCTTTAGTGTTGGTTAAAAATAAAAAACCACACTATAAATGAATATTAATGTAGGCTAAACATATTTTCATGGTACATGGTCATCATTTATAACTTTCGATTGAGTAATTTATTTAAACTTCATATACGATCTAATTAGTGTAATAACCCCTATAAAATCTCTATTTTGTAGAGATATGGAAACACATAAGGTCTCAAACCTCTTTAACCTTCATTCTATATCAGTGCATGATGAAAATATGCATTAAAACAAAAATAAAAAAATTTCTAATTTTTTTTGAAATGTGTGGGTTAACCCCTACGAAAAAATTAAATTTTCCAATAAATGCTCTCTATAATTTTTTGATACTTTAGTGTTGTTTAAAAATACTAAACCACACTCTCAATGTTTATTAATGTAAAATAATTTTTTTTTTTCATTTCTAACTTTCCAAAGAGTAATTTATTTAAACTTCATATACGATATAATTAGTGTAATAATCCTATAAAATCTCTATTTCTAGAGAAATGATAACACATAAGGTCTCAAACCTCTTTAATCTTCATAATATTTAAGTTAATGATGAAAATATGCATCAACACAACAATATCATATTTTCAATTTTTTCTTGAAATATGCGGGTTAACCACTACGGAAAAATTAAATTTTTTTTGATAAATGATATCTATAATTTTTAAACACTTTACTGTTCTTTAAGAATACAAAATCACACTCTCTATGTATATTAATGTAGGCTAAACATATTTTTAGTGTCATAATCCTTATAAAATCTCTATTTTCAAGAGAAATGGGAACACATAAGGTCTCAAACCTCTTTAAACTTCATAATATATCAGTTCATAATACAGATATGCATTAAAACAAAATTAAAAAAAAAATCTAATTTATCTTGAAATATGTGGGTTAACTCCTTTGAAAAAATTGAATTTTCCAATAAATGTTATCTCTAATTGAGATAGTTTAGTGTTGTTTAAAAATACCTAGCCAGAATCCCAATGTATATTAATGTAGGCTAAAAATATTTTCATGGTACATGTTCATCATTTCAAACTGTCCAAGGAGTAATTTATTTAAACTTCATATACGATCTAATTAGTGTACTAACCCCTATAAAATCTTTATTTTCCAAAGAAATAGGAACACAGAAGGTCTCAAACTTCTTTAATCTTCATAATATGTCAGTTCATGATGCAAATATTCATTAAAACCAAAATGAAAAATTTTGCTATTTTTTCTTTAAATATGTGGGTTAACCCCTTTGAGAAAATTAAATTTTCTGATAAATGCTATCTATAGATTTTCAACACTTTGGTGTTGTTTAAAAATACCAAACCCAACTCTCAATGTATAATAATGTAGGCTAAACAAATTTTGATGATACATGGTCATCATTTCTAACTTTCCATTGAGTAATTTATTTAAACTTCATATACGATGTAATTAGTGTACTAACCCCTATAAAATCTCTGTTTTCTAGAGAAATGGAAACACAGAAGGTCTCAAACCTCTTTAATCTTCATAATATGTCTGTTCATGATGCAAATATGCATGAAAACCAAAATGAAAAATTTTGCTATTTTTTCTTGAAATATGTGGGTTAACCCCTTTGAGAAAATTAAATTTTTTGATAAATGCTATCTATAATTTTTCAACACTTTTGTGTTGTTTAAAAATACCAAACCAAACTCTCAATGTATATTAATGTCGGCTAAACAAATTTTCATGATACATGGTCATCATTTCTAACTTTCCAATGAGTAATTTATTTAAACTTCATATACGATCTAATTAGTGTACCAACCCCTATAAAACCTCTATTTTCTAGAGAAATGGGAACACATAAGGTCTCAAACCTCTTTAATCTTCATAATATGTCAGTTCATGATGCCAATATGCACTAAAACCAAAATGAAAAATTTTGCTTATTTTTCTTGAAATATGTGGGTTAACCCCTTCGAGAAAATTATTTTTTTTGATAAATGCTATCTATAATTTTTCAACACTTTGGTGTTGTTTAAAAATACCAAACCAAACTCTCAATGTATATTAATGTTGGCTAAACAAATTTTCATGATACATGGTCATTATTTCTAACTTTCCAATGAGTAATTTATTTAAACTTCATATACGATCTAATTAGTGTACTAACCCCTATAAAATCTCTATTTTCTAGAGAAATGGGAACATAGAAGGTCTCAAACCTCTTTAATCTTCATAATATGTCCGTTCATGATGCAAATATGCATTGAAACCAAAATGAAAAATTTTACTATTTTTTCTTAAAATATGTGAGTTAACCCCTTTGAGAAAATTAAATTTTCTGATAAATGCTATCTATAATTTTTCAACACTTTGGTGTTGTTTAAAAATACCAAACCAAACTCTCAATGTATATTAATGTTGGCTGAACAAATTTTCATGAGACATGGTCATCATTTCTTACTTTCCAATGAGTAATTTATTTAAATTTCATATACGATCTAATTAGTGTACTAACCCCTATAAAATATCTATTTTCAAGAGAAATGGGAACACAGAATGTCACAAACCTCTTTAATCTTCATACTATGTTAGTTCATGATGCAAATATGCATTAAAACCAAAATAAAAAAATTTCTAATTTTTCTTTTAATATGTGGGTTAACCCCTTTGAAAAAATTAATTTTTCTGATAAAAGCTACCTATAATTTTTCAACACTTTGGTGTTGTTTAGAAATAACAAAACAAACTCTCAAATGTATAATAATGTAGGCTAAACAAATTTTCATGATACATGGTCATCATTTCTAACTTTCCAACGAGTAATTTATTTAAACTTCATATACGATCTAATTAGTCTACTAACCCCTATAAAATCTCTATTTTCTAGAGAAATGGGAACATAGAAGGTCTCAAACCTCTTTAATCTTCATAATATGTCAGTTCATGGTGCAAATATGCATTGAAACCAAAATGAAAAATTTTGCTATTTTTTCTTAAAATATGTGAGTTAACCCTTTTGAGAAAATTAAATTTTCTGATAAATGCTATCTATAAATTTTCAACACTTTGGTGTTGTTTAAAAATACCAAACCAAACTCTAAATGAATAATAATGTAGGCTAAACAACTTTTCATGATACATGGTCATCATTTCTAACTTTCCATTGAGTAATTTATTTAAACTTCATATACGATGTAATTAGTGTACTAACCCCTATAAAATCTCTGTTTTCTAGAGAAATGGGACCACAGAAGGTCTCAAACCTCTTTAATCTTCATAATATGTCTGTTCATGATGCAAATATGCATTGAAACCAAAATGAAAAATTTTGCTATTTTTTCTTAAAATATGTGGCCCCTTTGAGAAAATTAAATTTTCTGATAATTGCTTTCTATTATTTTTCAACACTTTGGTGTTGTTTAAAAATACCAAACCAAACTCTCAATGTATATTAATGTCGGCTAAACAAATTTTCATGATACATGGTCATCATTTCTAACTTTCCGAGGAGTAATTTATTTAAACTTCATATACGATCTAATTAGTGTACTAACCCCTATAAAATCTCTATTTTCTAGAGAAATGAGAACAAAGAAGGTCTTAAACCTCTTTAATCTTCATACTATGTTAGTTCATGATGCAAATATGCATTAAAACCAATATAAAAAAATTTCTAATTTTTCTTTTAATATGTGGGTTAACCCCTTTGAAAAAATTAATTTTTCTGATAAAAGCTACCTATAATTTTTCAACACTTTGGTGTTGTTTAAAAATAACAAAACAAACTCTCAAATGTATAATAATGTAGGCTAAACAAATTTTCATGATACATGGTCATCATTTCTAACTTTCCAACGAGTAATTTATTTAAACTTCATATACGATCTAATTAGTGTACTAACCCCTATAAAAACTCTA
>CAKOAT010106265.1:283921-346396 GCA_932364175.1 Eruca vesicaria subsp. sativa | reverse complement strand
ACGCTTTCGGCAATTCTTTTTGTACCAGTTCTACGCAGATTCGGAATAAGAACCTCTTTGCTCTCTGTTTTCGTTTATTCTCATTTAAATTCTAAGTATTTTCGTCATCTTATTTTCGTTGTGCGGTTCTCGCAGATAGCCGGTTCCTCTGGAAACTTAGGGTTTTCCCGAAGTTTCCTTATTTACGATTTATTTGACAATAGGGTGAAATCGACTCCCACATTCCGCAGGAGCCATCGTGCATTTCTTTCATGAGTTTGATGGCGTCGAGGCCGTGGACGCATCTCAGGTAAGGTCCCGATACGCTTCGTTTATAAAGGATAGATTCCATTATGCAGTATCTTGCGCTTATTGCTTTAAGTTTTCGAGCTTCCCATTTATGGGGGGGGGCCTTGCCCTCCGAAATTTACTGCATGATTGGAATTCTCCAGTCCTCTCTTCCTATGATTTTGTCGTGGAGGGAGGAGGGAGGTCCCAGCGTGGGATCAGGCTCTCGGGTGTTGTTGCGTCCGGAGGTCGTTCCCCTGGGGATGTTCCTTCTGTTAGGTTCGTCGGAACCTAGGTCTGGAGGAACGTCTCCAGGCGTGTTATTTATCTCCGGGGCTGGGATTGTGTCCTCGGTTGGAGTTTCGGGTTCAGGGGAATATCTTGTTCTGCGAGTGTTTACTCTTAGGACAAGTGAGCTTGAAGGCTGGACTATGCCCCCAGAGGTGTGCTTTCTGAATTTGCGGGCTTTTGTTTTTGGGAACCAGAATGTGGTTAGGACATGGGTTGCTGCTGATTCGGAGCAGCTACCTTCTGTTTGCTCTTTCGGTTTGCTATCGATCTCAGCTTTGGTAGCTATGTCGATGCTAGGTTTTTCGATTCCTTCTACGGGTATGATTCGTTTTACTAGGGGATCTGATGTGGATGCCAGTGCAGCTAACGCGTCTGCTGAGGAGTTCTCTCCCCGTGGGATTCTCGTTAGCTCGAATTTACTGAACTGTTTAGTGAGGCTTTGTACGACTTCAAGGTATGCCCCCATTCTTTCGTCCCTTGTTTCATACTCGCTGTGGAACTGGCTAGCTACCAGCTGTGAGTCACTGTAGGCGTTTAGCTCTCGGATTCTGAGGCTTAGGGCGAGTCTTAGCCCTGCGATTAGTGCTTCATATTCGGCTTCGTTGTTTGAAGCATTGAAGCCGAGCCTGTAGGATTGCTCGATGGTTTCTCCGGCTGACGAGGTCAGCCTTAGGCCAATTCCGGAACCTTGTTTTGATGAGGCTCCGTCGACATACAGGCTCCATTCGGGAGCTTCGGCTCTCGGATCTAGCTGTTCAGATGATAGCTCAATGATGAAATCGGCGAGGACCTGAGCTTTTATGGCAGCTCGGGGTCTATATTCGATGTCGTATTCGCTGAGCTCTATGGCCCATTTAGCCAATCGTCCTGATTGGCTAGGGCTATGCAGAATCGTGCGTATTGGCTGTGAGGTCATTACCATGATCGAGTGTGATTGGAAGTAAGGTCGTAGTTTCCTGGCGGCTGTCACGACTGCCAGAGCTAACTTTTCCATGGTAGGATATCTGGTTTCGGCGTCTATTAGGCTTTTGCTCGTGTAATAGACAGGTCTTTGCTCGTTTTGCTCCTCTCGTACCAGTACGCCGCGGTTGACACGGCGAGGTATAGGTATAGGGGTTCTCCTGTTACTGGTTTGGATAGGATCGGAGGCTCGGAGAGGTAAGCTTTTAATTGTTTGAAGGCTTCCTCGCATTTCTCGTCCCACAAGAACTTCTTATTATTTTTTAGAAGTTTGTAGAATGGGAGGCATTTGTCAGTGGATTTGGATATAAATCGTTTCAAAGCGGCGATTCGTCCAGTCAGTCTTTGTACCTCCCTGGTTGTCTTAGGTGACGGCATTTCCAGGAAGGTCGCTATCTGTTTCGGGTTGGCTTCGATACCTCTCTCGGTTACGGGGTAGCCAAGGAATTCGCCCGAGGGCACTCCAAAGGTGCATTTTGCGGGGTTTAGTTTCATATCGTATTTGTTGAGGATATCGAAGCATTCTTTTAGGTGGGAGATGTGGTTTTCCCCAGCTGAGGATTTAACCAGCATATCGTCAATGTACACTTCCATGGTTTTTCCGAGCTGTCCGGCGAACATTTTGTTCACAAGCCTCTGGTAGGTAGCTCCCGCGTTTTTTAGTCCGAATGGCATTACCTTGTAGCAGTAGGTCCCGCGCTCGGTTATAAATGCAGTTTTTTCTTGATCTTCAGGATTCATCATGATTTGATTATATCCAGAGAAGGCGTCCATAAAAGACAGGAGCTGGTGGCCAGCTGTTGCCTCAACGAGGCGATCGATGTGAGGTAACGGGAAGCTGTCTTTAGGGCAGGCCTTGTTTAGGTCGGTGAAGTCTACACAGATTCTCCACTTCCCGTTTTTTTTTCACTACTACGGGATAAGCTAGCCAATCGGGGTAGTGTACTTCACGGATGGACCCTGCCTTCGTGAGTCGATCTACTTCGTCGTTGACGGCTTGGGCTTTTTCGAGGCCTAGCTTACGGCGTTTTTGTTTGATCGGTTTGAAATTAGGATCTACATTGAGCTTGTGAGTGGTGACGTTTGGGTCTATACCTCTCATGTCGCTGGTAGTCCATGCAAATGTTTTGACGTTGCTTTTCAGGAAGTCGATTAATTCTTTTTTTGTTTCGAGAGGTAACTCTGATCCGATGTTTACTTGTTTCTCGGGATCTAAGTCGTCGATGCCAACTCGTTCGGTTAGGTTCCTTGGGGGACCTCGAATATTTTGTTGCATCTCTCGACCTTCCTGGATCTGTAATTGCTATTGAGGTGATTCCTTGAGGATTCCGAATCCTCCCAAGTAACAGATCCTGGAGATCTTATGGCTACCTCGTACGGTGGTTATTCCGTCTGGTGTTGGGAATTTCACACATTGGTGATAAGTGGAAGCTACTGCCTTCATCTTATGGATCCAGGGTCTTCCTAGGATCGCATGAAATGGAGAAGGCCTGTCGATGACAACGAAATTGGTCATTTTCATGATTCCCCCAGCTATGACTGGGAGCTTGATGGTTCCTAAGGAGGTAACTGTTTCCCCAGAGAAGCCTACAAGGTTAGCTTTCTGGCCGATAATTTCGTAGTCATCTATTTCCATCCCTTTCAGGGCGTTATAGAAGATGAGATCGACCGAGCTTCCGGTATCAACAATCAGCTTAGGCACCTCGTAACCTGCTATGTTCAGAGTGACGATTAAGGCGTCATCGTGAGGTCTGTCGAGGTCTGACGTCTCGCTCTCCCAGAAAGAGATCTTGGTATTGGTTTCGGGATTGGGAGGCTTAGATTGAGCTCTAGTAACAGCCTTTCGCACATGGCTCTTGATTGAGTTAACTGAGTCTTGACATATATCGGAGCCTCCGAGGATATAATCCACTCTTGAGCTAGGGCTCAACTGAGGTGGGGGTTTGCTTAGGAGGGTCTCGATTTGTAGACTCTTCCCTTGGGGAAATTTCCCAAGAATCATGTCAACTCTTTTCTTGGGAGCCGGCGGGGGCGAACCTGTTTCCTTTTCAGGAGATCTTTCACGTTTTGGGGAGGTGTCTCTGGGACCTCTTTTCTGGTAAGGAGGTGGCTTTTTTAGTTCCACGTCCTTTAGTTCGCCAGCTACGAATTTAGCTGCCAATTGTCGTTGGAGGTCCCAGCACTCCTCGGTTGAGTGCCCTTTTCGGTCGTGATAAGAGCAGTGTTTGTTCTCATCGTAGCCTTTCGTCCAGGGGGTTTTGCTTGTCGCAGCAACAGGTTTTTCCTGTTGGACTTCCTCGACAGCATACGAGTGTTCTCCCTGGGTCTGATGGTTTCGAGAGCTACCTTTTCTAGAGGGTCCTTTTGTTTCCGAGGTTTCACCTTTCGGGTGATTCTGGGATTTCTTATGGATTTTATCCAGTGCAGCTGTTTCTTCCTCCAAGGTAATGTATCTCGATGCTTTGTGAAGAGCATCATCGATAGTTAAAGGAGGGTTAAGTGTTAGCTCGGACCAGAATTCTGATTTGTACCAGAGACCTCTTCTAAGGGCTTCGATGGCCACTTGATCGTTGGGGTTCGAGAGCTTAGTTCTAACTGCTCTAAACTTCTCGATGTAGATTCGTAGCGAATCCCCCATTCCTTGCCTGATCTTCCAGAGGTCAGCCTCGGAGGCTTGTTTAAGGATATGGGTCGAGTATTGTTTCATGAAGGCGTTAGTGAGCTGATCGAAGTTATCGATTGAGTTTGGCTCGAGGCTCGAAAACCATTCGAGAGCTGTTCCGACCAGGTTCTCAGCAAAAGTCTTGCAGTAACCTGCTTCGCATTCTTCTCTTGTGAAGTGAGCTTTCACTATGGCTAAGCGGAAAGCTCTCAAATGAGCCTTGGGGTCTGAGGTCCCGTCATATTCGGGAATCCTAATTTTTCGGGTATCTCTTATGTAAGAGCTAGCGATTTTATCTGTGAATGGGGTTCCACGGGTTTCCTCAATCAAGCTCTCGATTTCGGGAGCTGAGCTCGTTGCTTTGTGCAATTGAGCGTTCAGCTTCTGGAGAGCTGCGTGAGTTTGCTCCATGTAACGGCGAATAGCCTCGGGTCCTTCTAGGGGAAGGACGGTTGGATCTTCGCGAGGAATCTGATGAGAGGATTCTTGATGGAGTCGAGTGTAATCGTTATCCCAAGCATTATGTGGGCTAAATTGCTCGTTAGCTCTAGAGCCACCTTGAGAGACGCGACCTGGGGGGTGAGCTGTAGGGTCAGCTTCTGTCCTCAGGTTGTCTCGACTGGGGGTCGCGCCTCCATTTTGGTAAGCTGAATTCGGTGCTCTACCCCTAGGAGGGGGGGGGAGACATTCCTTCTCCGGACCTAAAAATAGGTGGTGGAGGTGGCAATCGGGCGCTGTGTTCGTGAACCCTATTGGGTGCTGAGCTAGTCGTCGCTATGTTACTTCCCATAGCGCTAGTTATAGGTGGACTAAATACTGGGGTTGTCCCAGTGAGGGGTGTCCGGAGAACAGGCTCTTGCCCATTACGAGCAACACTGTTGGGGGAAAGGTCCAGGCGTACGCGAGGGAACGTGGGTTCGGCGAGTCGATCTCGGAAGGCGATTCCTGAGCCTTGGCGTTGCGACGGATGCGTTGTCTCCGTTAGAGATCTGGTCACCTCTTCAAACCGTTGTTGTCGGGCAGTTAGCTGTTGCAACGTACGCTCGTTATCCTGAGCTCTTTCTACCAACGGCACCATCATTCGGCGCATTTCGGATAGCTGAGCTTCCTAGTGATGCGGAGCGTGTTGACGTTGGGGGTTTTCCAGGAGTGTAGTCCCGGTGTTGTTTCCAGTGGAAGACCTTGGGTTAGCTATCCCAGTTCGGTTAGGTTGAGCACTAGCCGGAGGCTGTTGCTCGGATCGGTGATCGGCGGATCGAGGTTCCGGATCTTGAGGATCTGGGTCTCTCCTGTTCGGTGAGTCGTCGATCTGGATCACGGGATCTGGGATGGATGGGCTCGTTGCCTGGTTGGATGGATCCATTCTCAAGTTACGGAGTGAAGGATTCAATTATCTCGTCCCCACAGACGGCGCCAAAATGTGAGGGATAAAACTCACTTCTTAATTTAGGTTAGGTTAAGGTTGGGGAGAAGACAGTCGTGGGCTGAATCCCTTAAGAACTTAGAGAATGAATTCAAATTGTATTGATGTTTTTAGTAAAGAAATGAATACAAAGATAGTTGAGATTGATACAAAGAAATCACTTGAATGATCTATGAATGACAATGTATGTGAAAAATGTGTGAAAGACGTGACCCCTTTCTCTTTGTTCCTTCCTCCTTTAAATAGCCTCAGGTCACGTGTAACTTCCCCTGATTAGCCTCCTAGATTCTCTCCGTAAATTGGGGGATTTGCAACAGCTTCCTTTTGACCGAATCGTACGTCTCTATCTTCGTTTCCTAGGCTGTTTTTATTAGGTCCCTACGAAAGAATCCGGACCTCTTCTCCGTGACCTCTTTCTCGTGACCTCTTTCTCGTGACCTCTTTGGGAGCAGCCTCCTTCCTTAGGTGAGCTATATTCTTCTTCGAGACGATAACCCATGTGCGGCCCATTATTAGGCTTGGTTCAACTGGTTTCCTAACTTCAGCCGACGGGCCATATTTGGGCCCAACAGTGACCAATCTAAACTTTGCTTCCTCGCGCCACGATCTGAAAAACCTCACTCTTACGTTCACCAGCCCCCACTCTCATTCTTCCCGATTACATCCCAGAATGAAACCGCCCCGCAAGCGACTCAGCACGAGCTCTACATCGAGCTTCTTAGGCTATGTCTTCCTCGAGTAAAAAAAAAAAAAAAAAACTTCCATACAAAGGAAAGTTTAAATGAAACTTTCATCGTATAAATCAAACCTACAACGGAAAAACGTTTTTTATAACCACGGGCATACTTGGCATATCAAGCTCGACAAACGCTACTTGGCTATTGTCCGATCACGCTTCACTTCAATGCCAAGTTTTCAAACCGACTCGACCTTTTCCATAGCACGAAAGTGTCGTGGTCTAATCCTCTACCAAATACGACCTTGGCTGTGCGGCTGAACACAATTCTCACGCCAAGCCAATACATTCAACGGATAATGCAAACTTGTCAAAAATCGGCAAAGTTCTGTATTCTCGCGATTCACTCTATTTCCGAAGCAAGTTGCCTACAAAATCCGACGTATAAGGAAACACTCGTACCAGAGCTCCTAAAGCCGTACGAATCTCGGAAGGTCAACACTTCACAAAGCACCGTAACGAAAAATGCTTCGGGGAAACAACTTACACGACCTCTCGGTCCTAATTGCTCTCGCACAAATCATAAAACTACCTAACATCCAAACAGAAATTTAAGTTTTTATTGCGAATATCCGCAAACAAACCAAAGTGTTCCTGCAAATCAGGGTTAAGACAAAGCCCTCGCAACACCGCGCAACATCTTCGAGCCCGCAAACGTTCCAAACACGAAACGCGGCATATAAAATAAAAACCAACTTTCGGCACTGCGAGACGTCGCAGACGCCCGGATATTAGTTTTTCGACACAAATACCTTCCTCGATAAAGTCATTTACTTGGAAGACTTAACAGTCCGTCCGCGACTATAAAATACGCAAAACTTCTTAACATACGTATACTTCGCGAAGGCCCAAACTACGTAAACATCTATCACTTAAAAATAGTTTGTTGCTGATCACAACGAACTCGCAACAGTCCTAAACAAACTTAAGTTATCTCGCAGAGATAGCTCTCGAACACCCGACACAAGGGTAATAGCACTATAAAAGAAATCCAAACTTTTGGTCAGCACTTCCGGGCAACTTAGAAATTGTTCCCGGCGAGATGCTCGGTACCAACCAGACGAATCGTATAAGCCGAGAACCTGTCGCGGATTCTAAATCGGTATGGAATCAGGTTAAAATCGCAACAGGCAAAACGAAAGCCGACTAGTCATCGCATAGCCTCAATCCGAAAGTAAACCTAGGTCTTGCCCTAAACCCAGCACACTGGTCGCTAACGTCTCAAGGCATGAATCGAGATCCTATAGGCATGTCTCTTCGTCTATATCTAAAGGCTCACTCGATTTTCTAAACATCCTAAAACGAGCAAACGAATAAGGCGATACACTAAGGGAAAGGAATGCGAGACGACAACGCGCGGACCTCCCTCAATATCAACTCATATTCTTCCCGCTACATTCATACGAATAAAAACACGCTCTTAAAAATGCAAACTGATTTTTAATAAAGCCGCAAAAGCGGCAGGGACTCAGAGCCGCACACGGCCAATCCGAAAACTATAACGGCCACGCTCGGCCAGACCAAACGGCCTACGAGGCTAGTCTCAAGGCCGGCAAAGGTCCAGATGCCATCGACATCAATATGCTCGATAATTCCTACACGACATATAACTAGACCGTAAAGGTCTTGCTAGGAAACAGGTCATACGAACCTTAACTCCAAAACGAACTACAAAAGGCTTGATCCCCTCAAAAGGGTACGTAGGCAGCCTTCACAAGGCGCAACCCTAATCTTAAACACATTCCTCTTCCTAGAGAATGGAAAGATCATTCTCAACGGACCTTTCCAACCATTAGTTCCGCCTAATTTAACTAAAAACTGGCTAACCACTCGCAAGAACCTTACGCTAGAAGCTCGAGATTCTAGCGAGCTGGGGGGATAACTATTGGTGTTAAAATCGGCCACGACGGAATCAATGGCTAAAATTCTGCGCAAAAGTAAAAATAAAAATACGTTTTATAAAACTCAAGAGATCGTTTTATAAAACTCGAGAAATCGTTTTATTAAACTCGATAAATCGTTTTATAAAACTCAAGAAATCGTTTTATAAAACTTGATGAATCGTTTTATAAAACTCGATAAATGTTTTTATAAAACTCGATAAATCGTTTTATAAAACTCGAGAAATCGTTTTATAAATCCAAAGAGATTTCTGAACAAAGGAAATCCGCGGAAAACTCGGAAGATCGTTATCTCAGAAAAACAAAACAAACGTCGATTACACGATTGTGAGGAGTAAAACTCACTCTCTAGTTTAGATTAGGTTTAGATTGGGGAAGCGACAATCGTGGGCTGAATCCTTTTAGAACTTGAAGAATGAATATGATTGTATGTGATGAATAAGGGTTACAAAGATGATTAAAATGAATACAAAGAAATCACTGAATGATTTGTGAGCGATAATGTATGTGAAAATTCGTAAGAAGTGTGAATCCCCATTCTCTTCATTTCTCCTTCCTTTAAATAGCCTCAGGTCACGTTTAACCTCTCCTGATTAGTCTCCGAGATTGCCTCCGTAAACTGAGGGATTCGCAACAGCTTCCTTTTGACCGAATCATACGTCTCTTGCTTCGTATCCTAGGCTGTTTTGTTAGGTTCCTGCAAGAGAAGCCGGACCTCTTCTTCGTGACCTCTTTTTCGTGACCTCTTTTATCGAAATCCTTGGAAGTAGCCTCCGTCCTTAGGTGAGCTCCGTTCTCCTTTGAAATGATAACCCACACGCGGCCCATTATTAGGCTTGGTTTAATTGATCCGCTAATTTCAGCTAACGAGCCATATTCGGGCCCAACAGTTGCCCCCAACTTTCGAGAAAAGATACTTTTCTCGGGAGCTAGACCTAGCCGCCGAATCTTAACTTCTTCGTTGAGATAATGATTACGCGTGATCTTCTCTCGAGGATATCTTTTACTTGATCCGACGGATATGATTGAACTTAACGAAATCAACGGCTCAGATTAAAATAATTTTGAAATAATTACCCTCCGATTCTCGAGGCTTGATGGGATATAAAGCTGCTCGTATTAATTGCAGTTTCCCCCACCTTCTCCACGTCTTGATTCAGTTTCCCAGGTAACTTCTTCCGACCTTCTTACTTTACTTTCTTTTGCAGTTGTATTTTTTTTTTATTAAGTTAAAACCGAGGTTCGAACAGATTTTCTCTCAATCTTTTACTCTACGAGTCCTAGTTTATCAGTTCGAATCTTGACTCTTTTTTTATCTCTTTTCTCGATCTCTTTCATCGTTCCCTGTTATGGTTGGACCAAAAGAAGGCTTTGGTGAGACCGGAATTTCTGCTACCGGTGCTCGAATTATGAAGGTGAAACAAGAAGTGGGCGAGTCCATGAAGAAAGCTGATAAGAAGAAGAAAGCTAAAGAATCAATATCCCAGAGAGTCTCCAAACGAACCAAAAGGATCGGTGGCTCTGGTGAGAATCTACCCTCCGGGTCCCACTTGCCTTCGGCGTTAAGGAGTCAAGAGGTAGTTAACCTTATGGTCCAGGATCTGGGTCGTAAGGAGTTAGATAGGGCTTGTGAAGATCACGAAACCCGCGAGACGACCCCAGAAGGCTGGTTCTGTGTTCACGAGAAGTACATATCTAAGAGTCATCTTAGGTTCCCTCTCCCTGATCTTTTATTAGATCTCCTCGATCATTACCAACTAGCCCTTCCCCAGCTTTTTCCTTCCGTTATCAGGGTGATAAACGGTTTCATTACTAGGTCCAAAGTGGAAGGAGTTGATGTCGGGATTAACGATTTGATGAGCCTCTTCTCGATAAAGGAGAGCGCTTTGAAAGAAGGAGGTAGTGGGACATATTATCTCGCAAGTCGTCCTAGGTTGGGTATCTTTAAGTTTTCCAGCAGCGACGACGATTGGCGGAAGAAGTATTTCTATGTTAAGATTGACCCTTCACCGGTTCATGTGGGTCGTGCCCTTAGGACCGTTTGGTCTGACGCTTCTGGTTAGGATTATTAGGATTGCATTCATACACTTCTGTTTGTAGTAACCTGATGTATGTCCTGTATTGTTTGCAGATATTGAAGATCCTCCTACGCTCACTGGCAAGCTTACCAGGGCTCTTTTTCGAAAGCTACAGCAAACTCTGTGTACCTGGGCGTCGTACACTACTTCTCGAATAGGTGCGGCTAGGTTTCCAGATCGATATCACGCTTCTTTCTTAACTCTGATCCCTATTGTGGAGTTAGAAGGTAATATGCTAATCCCTTTTGTACATGTGAGTTCGTTTGTCAAGATGTTTGATCGTTAAAGAAATTCATAAATGCAGTTTCTGAGGGTAATACAGTAGTGTCGATCTCGACGGAAGCTAGTACCTCCGGAACTAAGAAAACTCAATCAATCAAGATGCCTCTCCAACCATCATTCCGATACGGGGGTAGACCAGTGAAAGCTGCCGGCACTTCACGAGGAAGCGAGAAGAATCAGGGGGGATCTTTGCTCAGCTCTGTGAAAGAGGTCCTCGATGATGGAGCTTCCGTTCCAGTTAAGGATGCTGATATTATGGAAGCTTAGGGAGCTCAGGAGATAATTCCTCGATCTGCAGTTCAGGTTACGGAAGTCGATCCTCAGGTGACCAAGGATCCTTCCGAGACTGAACCTCCTAGGAGTAAGAGGTTACGTGCCGATCAAGGTGACATACCATCCAGGTCCTCCTCTTCTTCCTCGAGGGGAGGGACCGTTGGATGGAATTTCGCCCACTCGAAGCCTGGATCCATTCTTGATGACCCTTGGGGCTTATCAACGCTAATGAGGCACATGAAGCAGATAGGGTGCTCTCTTCCTCTGGTTAGCAGCCTGACTAACAGGGATGAGTTTATCGAGATTGCTCATTACATGGGTCAGGTAAGGGTCTTTATCCTCCTTTTACTGCTTTTTCTTAGATAGACATTTATTTAGCTGCCTGTTTGTCTGTAGTTGGCCGGAGCTGTTAATAAGGCTCAACTAAGGTTCGAAGAAACAGTGAATAGTGCTCCTAATGCCGACGATATTGCCCAGGTTACCGAGATGGTGAAGACTACCAAGATTGAGCGTGACCAAGCTAGAGCTCAGGTTGCAGCACTCCGATCCGAAAGTGAAAAGCTTGGCTTGAAGTCTGACGCCCAACAGGGTAAGATCGAGAGCTTGGAGATTGACGTCAAAGTGAAGAGCAGGAGAGTTACTGAGCTAGATAATGGTGCTCGGAGGATCGCTGAGCAACAAGTTCAGGAATTGATTACTTCATCTCAAGTCAGTCAGAAGAATAAGGAGGCTGAAGTCAAACTGGCCGTTAGGAAGGGAAAGAAAGAGGTGATCGATGCTTATAACAAGATCCTTATCTCGGTTAAAGATAAGTTCTCCAAGAAGAAGGATGAGGTTGACCTTCAAATCTATGCCCAAGAGCTCCAAGCTAACACTGAGCTTTTGAAAGATCTGCTGGCAAACGAGATTCAAAGTGCTGAGGAGGAGTACAATCGTTTGATGGTTTTGATGCCTGAAGCGGTTGCCGCTTACGAGAAAGCTCAGGTTTCTGACTTCTCAGTCAGCAAGCTACCTCTTCCTCAACTCTCCGAGAGCTCAGGTACTTTTGAGGTTACCTTGTTCAATCCGTCCTTTTCTGGATGATATGGTTCTAACTTAGGTTTGGTGGGTTCCGATTTAGCCCCAGTTGGGGTGGTCCCAGAAGGAAACGATGACGAGATGGATGAAGATGCTCCAGTCAAGGACAGTGAGGCAACCGAGGAAGACCGTGAAGTGCAGAGGGTTTCTGAAGGTGGAGGTCAAGACTAGGTTTCTTCCAAGCTTTCTATTATGTTCTTAGGATTTTCGCCCTACGGGCCTTTGCTTATGTTTTAAGACTTATAGCCTGAGGAGGCCTTTAAACCTTTGTTTGTGTTTGAATCTTTTGAACCGTTAATGGCCTGAGGAGGCTTTTAAACCTTGTTTCCTTTCTTGGTTTTAATCTTTGTTTCAAGTTATTTAACTTTTTTGGTTTATTTTACTTAGATTCGAGTTATGTTCTGTGATTTTCAGGCAAGGGATTCTCATAACTCACGGATCTTATCGATAGTTGATCTTGTGACCTTAGAGGTCACGGAGATTCCGAGTATGATTGGCCGTTTGATTATCGGAACTAAATTCCATGACCGGATCAAAATCTTTTAGGGATCCAACTCTTTTTTAAGTAACCTTAAGGCCATTAAAAATAGCCTCTCGTAGATCTGAATTCGTTCGAATATTTTCAAGTCTTCGGAACTTATTAAAGTTTTTGAGTTTTTAGGTTCAGGTTTGTAGGGACTTGAGCTCATTTGAAGGGTTTAAGACCTCAGGTTCAGATTCGTTGTGACCTGAATTTAGGTTCGGGTTCGTCGTGACCTGAACATGTTCGGAGGATTTCGAGACCTTAGGGCCTGATTGGCAGGGACCTATATTTGTTCGCAGGATTTTAAGACCTTGGGTCCTGGTTTGCCGGGATATAAATTTATTTGAAGGATTTTAGGACCTTAGGTCCTGGTTTGCCGGGACCTGGATTTACTTGAAGGTTTTTAAGACCTTAGGTTCAGGTTCGTCGTGACCTGGATTTATTTGAAGGATTTTAAGACCTTAGGTTCAGGTTCGTCGTGACCTGGATTTATTTGAAGGATTTTAAGACCTTAGGTTCAGGTTCGTCGTGACCTGGATTTATTTGAAGGATTTTAAGACCTTAGGTTCAGGTTCGTCGTGACCTGGATTTATTTGAAGGATTTTAAGACCTTAGGTCCTGGTTTGCCGGGACCTAAATTTATTCGAAGGATTTTAAGACCTTAGGTCCTGGTTTGCCGGGACCTAAATTTATTCGAAGGATTTTAAGACCTTAGGTACAGGTTCGTCGTGACCTGAATTTATTTGATAGAAACTTGAAATGTTTGAATGTAGATGTTCTCATTAATAGCTTTTATGGAGTACATAATAATCATGGAGCTAATAGCTTGAGTCGTGTGTTCTGGACACATGCCCCCTTTGAATGTAAAGATGAGTATGTAGAGATGAGGTTGAGGCTGCACTCATGACGGAGCTGCCTACGTACCCAGTCAAGGGATCAAGCCAGACGTAGTTCGATGGATTTTAGGTACCTAATGGTAGTATTTCTTGAGATTCATGGCATTCCATGATCGGATTTCGGGTACCCCGGTTCGTACCTTCATGAGCCTGTAAACGCCTGGTCGTATCACATGGATGATTTGGTAGGGGCCTTCCCAATTGGTCCCTAGCTTTCCGGCGTTCGGCTCTTTGGTATGGTTAAAAACTTTTCTGAGTACCAGGTCACCTACAACAAATTGCCGGGACCTGACCTTGGAATTGTAATGTCGAGCCATTGCTTGTTGGTAGTTTTGGATGCGGAGCAAGGCTTGATCCCGTCGTTCCTCGATCAGGTCGAGGTGATCTGATAAGAGCTGATTGTTAGCTTCGGGATTTGTCGTACAGAGCTCTCGGCGGAGGCTCCCTGTGATGGTTTCGGCTGGGACGACAGCTTCCATCCAGTAAGCTAGGGAGAAAGGGGTTTCTTCCGTAGCTCTTCGTGGGGTGGTTCGGCATGCCCAAAGAACTTCGGGTAATCTTTCGGACCACGAACTTTTATTGATTCCAAGGCGTTTCTTGAGGTTTGCTAGTACCGACTTATTAGCAGCCTCCGCGTGGCCGTTTCCCTGAGGGTATCGTGGTGTTGACATGGTGAGGCGAATTTTCCACTTGTCACAGAAGTCTTTGAAGTCGTTAGATATGAATTGTGACCCGTTATCGGTTACGATTTCGTATGGGACGCTGTGGCGGCAAATGATGTCTCTCCATACGAGTCGTTCGGTTTCGACTTTAGTTACCTGTTGGAAGGCTTCAGCTTCTATCCATTTTCTGAAGTAGTCTGTTAGGACTAGTAGGAAGCGTAGCTTCTGCCTTCCTGTTCCTGATACGACTAGCGGTCGTACGATATCCATGGACCATCTCATGAATGGGTATGGGGCGGATATCGAGGATAATTTCTCTGATGGTTGGTGTATAAATGGTGCGTGCCTCTGACATCTGTCGCATGAGGATGAGTAGACCTCACAGTCAGCGATAATGGTGGGCCTGAAATAACCTTGCCTTTTGATTCGGATAGCTAAGGCTCTACCACCGGAGTGGTTTCCACAGGAGCCATCATGCATTTCTTTCATGAGCTTAATAGCGTCGAGGCCATGGACGCATCTCAGGTAAGGTCTTGAGGGGTAAAACTCACTCTCTAGTTTAGATTAGGTTTAGATTGGAGAAAAGACAATCGTGGGCTGAATCCTGTTAGAACTTGAAGAATGAATATGATTGTATTTGATGAATAAGGGTTACAAAGATGATTAAAATGAATACAAAGAAATCACTGAATGATTTGTGAGCGATAATGTATGTGAAAATTCGTAAGAAGTGTGAATCCCCATTCTCTTCATTTCTCCTTCCTTTAAATAGCCTCAGGTCACGTTTAACCTCTCCTGATTAGTCTCAGAGATTGCCTCCGTAAACTGAGGGATTCGCAACAGCTTCCTTTTGACCGAATCATACGTCTCTTGCTTCGTATCCTGGGCTGTTTTGTTAGGTTCCTGCAAGAGAAGTCGGACCTCTTCTTCGTGACCTCTTTTTCGTGAACTCTTTTATCGAAATCCTTGGAAGTAGCCTCCGTCCTTAGGTGAGCTCCGTTCTCCTTTGAAATGATAACCCACGCGCGGCCCATTATTAGGCTTGGTTTAATTGATTCGCTAATTTCAGATAACGGGCCATATTCGGGCCCAACAACGATCATCCGAATTAAGCACAAAAACGAAAAACCGACACCGCCGTAAAACGCGAACTAGTCTCGTCCTGACTAGTTCGCCCAACGGCGAACTAGTCTCGTCCCGACTAATTCGCCTAACGACGAACTAGTCTCGTCCCGATTAGTTCGCCGTTATCCCGACTAGTTCGCCCAACGGCGAACTAGTCTCGTCCCAACTAATTCGCCTAACAGCGAACTAGTCTCGTCCCGACTAGTTCGCCCAACGGCGAACTAGTCTCGTCCCGACTAATTCGCCTAACGGCAAACTAGTCTCGTCCCAACTAGTTCTCCCAACGGCAAACTAGTCTCATCCCGACTAGTTCGCGCAACGGCGAGCGAAGCCAGCCGGCTTAGTACGCCGTTGGGCGAACTAGAAGCTTCCCAAGAGGCGCTGGCTTTGCCCCAAGGGTTCTTATCGCCTAGCTCGCTGTTGGAGTCGAATATGGCGCGCTAGCTAAGACTAATGGGCTCGAGCAATAAGAACTGATAATGGGCCACTACAAGTCCATTAGCAATTAATCTTTTGAGAAAAGGAGTTAAAAGGAAGCCGTAGGCTGTTAGCTAAGGAAGGAACGTTAACATAACAGGTCACGGAAGAGAACCCCGGACCTCATTTACAGAGAGCTAGTAAGAGTAGCTCATGATGGATACGCAGGACCCAATCAAAAGGAGACTGTCGAGCATCCCTCAACTCACGGAGCAAATCTCGAAGATTAGCTAAGGTCGTTGAAGCATGACTGAGAGCTATAAAAGAGGAGGAGGAGATCAGAGCAAGGGCAGATTTTTTATTCATTATTTTACACATTCTAGAATTCTACAAACATTCCTGATCTTTTGTAATCGCAAATCATTACATCTGTAATCCTCTTTTTATAAAAACATCAATACAATCATATTCATTGTTTGAGTTCCAAACAGAATTCAGCCCACGTTATCTGCTCTCCAGTTTAAACCTGATCTAAATTAGGAAGTGAGTTTTATCCCTCACATTTTGGCGCCGTCTGTGGGGACGAGATAATTGAATCCTTTACTCCGTAACTTGAGAATGGATCCATCCAACCAGGCAACGAACCCATCTATCCATGATCCCGTGATCCAGATCGACGGCTCACCGAACAGAAGAGACCCGGATCCTCAGGACCCGGAGCCTCGATCCGCCGATCACCGATCTGAGCAACAGCCTCCGGCTAATGCTCAACCGAACCAGACCACCACTGGAATAACTAACCTGAGATCCTCCAGTGGAAACAACTCTGGGGTTAAAACCCCTGAGAACCCTCAGCGTCAATCCGCTCTGAACCAATCGGAGGCTCAGCTATCTGAGATGCGCCGAATGATGGTGCAATTGGTAGATAGAGCTCAGGAGAATGAGCGTACGTTGCAACAACTAACTGCTCGGCAGCAACGATTCGAAGAGGTAATTAGATCTTTAACCGAGACGACTCAGCCACAGCAACGTCAGGGCCCGGGAGTCACTTTCTGAGATCGATTGACCGAACCCACGTTCCCTCGCGGACGTCTATATTTTTCTCCTAACAGCACTGCTCAAGATAGGCAAGAATCTGTTCTCCGGACACCTCATGCTGGAAAAACCCTTGCATTCAGTCCACCCGTAACCAGCACTATGGGAAGTTACATAGCAACAACAAGCTTTGCGCCCAACCGGGTTACTGAACAGAGTACACGTTTACCACCTCCGCCACCTGTTTTCAGGTCCAGAGAAGGAATATCTTTCCCTCCTAGGGTAAGAGCATCAACTTCAACTTATCAAGCTGGGAGCGCAATCCCGAATCGAGATGGCACCAGAGGACGGAAGCTGATCCTACAGCTCACCCTGCTGGTCGCATCCCTCAAAACAACCCTAGAGCTAGCGAGCGATTTAGCCCACCAAATGCCTGGGAAAACGACCAAACTCGACTCCGTCAGGAATCTCCCCGTCAGATTCATGATGACGACCCAACTATCCTTCCTCTAGAGGGACCCGAGGCTATCCGCCGATATATGGAGCAAACTCAAGCAGCTCTCCAAAAGTTAAATGCTCAAGTCCACAAAGCAACGAGCTCTGCTCCCGAAATTGAGAGCTTGATTGAGGAAACCCGTGGGACCCCATTCACAGAAAGAATCACTAGCTCTTACATAAGAGATACCGAAAAAATAGGATCCCCGAATATGACGGGACCTCAGATCCTAAGGCTCATTTAAGAGCCTTCCGATTAGCTATCGTGAAATCTCACTTCACGAGAGAAGAATGCGAGGCAGGTTACTGCAGAACATTCGCCGAAAACCTGGTCGGAACAGCTCTCGAATGGTTTTCGAGCCTTGAGCCGAACTCGATAGACAACTTCGACCAGCTCACCAACGCCTTCATGAAGCAGTACTCGACCCATATCCTAAAGCAAGCTTCCGAGGCCGACCTCTGGAAAATTAGACAAGGAATGGGAGACTCATTACGAGTCTATATCGAAAAATTCAGAGCAGTGAGAACTAAGCTCTCGAATCCCAACGATCAAGTTGCCATTGAAGCCCTTAGAAGAGGCCTCTGGTACAAATCAGAATTCTGGTCTGAGCTAATGCTCAATCCTCCCCAAACTATCGATGATGCCCTTCGCAAAGCATCTAGATATATTACCTTGGAAGAGGAAATAGCTGCACTAGATAAAATCCATAAGAAATCTCAAAATCACCCGAAAGGTAAAACCTCGGAAGCAAAAGCAAAAGGATCTTCTAGAAAAGGGAGCTCCCAGAACAATCAGACCCAGGGAGAACATTCTTATGCAGTCGAAGAAGTCCAACAGGAAAAACCTGTTGCCGCGGCAAGCAAAACCCCCTGGTCAAAGGGCTACGATGAGAACAAACACTGCTCTTATCACAATCGAAAAGGACACTCAACTGAGGAATGTTGGGACCTCCAACGACAGTTGGCAGCTAAATTCGTAGCTGGAGAACTAAAGGACGTGGAACTCAAAAAACCACCACCCTACCAGAAAAGAGGTCCCAGAGATACCTCTCCGAAACGCGAAAGGTCACCTGAGAAGGAGACAGACTCGCCACCGCCAGCTCCCAAGAAAAGAGTTGACATGATTCTTGGGTAATTTCCCCAGGGAAAAAGTCTACAAATCGAGGCCCTTCTGAGCAAACCACCACCTCAATCGAGCCCCAGTTCGAGGGTGGATTATATCCTCGGAGGTTCCGATATATGTAAAGACTCCGTTAATTCCATAAAATGTCATGTACGGAAGGTTGTGTCTAATGCTCAGTCTAAGCCTCCCAACCCTGAATCCAACACTAAGATTTCTTATTGGGAGAGCGAGACATCAGACCTCGACAAACCTCACGATGACGCTATAATCGTCACCCTGAACATCGCAGGCTACGAAGTGCCTAAGCTGATGGTAGACACCGGGTGCTCTGTCGACCTTATTTTCTATAACGCCGTGAAAGGGATGTAAATAGATGACTACGAAATTATTGGTCAGAAAGCTAACCTCGTAGGCTTCTCCGGAGAAACAGTTACCTCCCTGAGAACCATCAAGCTTCCTGTCATAGCTGGAGGAATCATGAAAATGATCAATTTCGTAGTTATCGACAGACCTTCTCCATTTCACGCCATCCTAGGAAGACCCTGGATCCATAAGATGAAAGCAGTAGCTTCCACTTATCACCAATGCGTGAAATTTCCGACACCTAAAGGAATAATCACAGTACGAGGTAGCTAAAAAATCTCCAGGATCTGCTACTTGGGGGGATTCGGAATCCTCAAGGAATCACCCCAATAGCAATTACAGATCCAGGAAGGTCGAGAGATGCAACAGAATATTTGAGGTCCCCCTAGGAACCTAACCGAACGAGTTGGCATCGACGATTCTGATCCTGAGAAACAAGTGAACATCGGATCAGAGCTACCTCTCGAAACTAAAAAGGAGCTAATCGACTTCCTGAAAAGCAACGTCAAAACGTTTGCATGGACCACCAGTGACATGAAGGGTATAGATCCAAATGTCACCACTCATAAGCTCAATGTAGACCCTACTTTCAAACCGATCAAACAAAAGCGCCGTAAGCTGGGCCTCGAAAAAGCTCAAGCCGTCAACGACAAAGTCGATCGACTTACAAAAGCAGGGTCCATTCGCGAAGTACATTACCCGATTGGCTGGCTAACCCCGTAGTAGTGAAAAAGAAAAACGGGAAGTGGAGAATCTGTGTAGACTCCACCGACCTAAACAAGGCTTGTCCTAAAGATAGCTTCTTGTTACCTCACATCGATCGCCTCGTTGAAGCGACAGCTGGCCATCAGCTCTTGTCCTTTATGGATGCCTTCTTGGGATATAATCAAATCATGATGAATCACTACAAGAAATATGGGTATTGATAGCAGTTCACGGTAGCACGAATTCACGAACTGCTACCAAAAACGTAAAAATCGGATCACAACTCTACCGTAGCATTAAATACGCGCTAAGAAAGAATTTCATTAAAGAGAAACGGGAAAATCTGTTTTGTAACTGAAATATCATTTTGGAGGCAAAACACTTAGGTAAAATTTTATTTTTCCGCCACTTAAACAAAATTTTTGTTTTTTTCTTTCCTAGGAAAAAAAAATCATTCATCCCTCTTCTGATCTTCTCTATCTTTCTTCTCCTCCATTAACAAATCAAATTTCTCTCTCTTTAGGTTTTCTATCTTAAACTTCAACAAAACAAAGCCATTTCTCAATCAATTGAAACTCCAAACCCGAGTTGCTATTACCTCAATCCCACCCCTGGTATCTCAATCTAAACCACGACTGCTCAAGCCGCGACACCACCTGGTCCCTACTCGTTCCACACCGTGATTACTCCGAGTTGTCCCGTCTTCTCCTTCCTCGTGGCTGACTTCATCCCCTCGACGATTCATGTCGTCGTCGTCACTCTCCTGCTCAACCATCAACCGTCGCAATTCTCAGCTAATAGTAATGCCCATCTCAACCTCCAATCGTCATCTGCTATCCCTCTGCCAGCATCGTTGGGCTCCAGATCTGGAGAGAGAAAGCTTCGACCCTCTCCAATGGTGGAGTTTTACGTATTTGCAAGACAGGTCCCTCAACTTCTGCTTGTTTCTAATCTTTGTTTCCAGAGCAGCCGGAGTTTGAATATGGTTTTAACCACGAGTTTAAGCAAACATTTGAGAATTTTAACTTCAGGGAACTTGATTCCTTTTGAGGTAAGACTCTTTTGACTCTTGAAACTGGAAATTTCTTGTCTTTATAGCTAAAAAGTCAATCTGTTTTGGTAAGCTTGTTGTGTGTGTGCGTTTTGTTCTTACATTATGTATTATTGTATAAATATCACATTGTATGGTATCGTTGTGAGATTTAGTTCAATATGGTTTCTCTGTCTTTGATTGTTCTACTAGGTGTTTTCCTTTTTTCAGGGAACAAAGTTAAAGATGAATCTCATAGCTTGAATGTTAGTAGAACAAAATTATGACCAATGAGTGCTTAATATATAGTTAGTAGAACAAAATTATGGCTTTGAAGTCTCTGTTCCAGTTAGGGTTTGTTAGTTCTGATCTTTTTGGCGTTGCTTTTCACTGTGTTCGTCTCTGTATCTATGGACGTTTGGGATCTTATGTATCTAGGGATGCTCTTTATACTTTGATAATTGTTACAATGCAGTGCAAGTTGAGATCCATTTTTAGTTCTTGCTCTCTTTATGATCTTTTATGCAACTTTCATGTGACTATTTCCCAAGTATGAGGGTGATATTAATCTGATATCTAGCGTTGGTGGCTCTCTTGTTGCCTATTTTTCAAGTTTTCTATTACCAAAATAAGCTTTTGTGAATTCTCTGTGACTTACACTCTTTCGTTTGTATTGAGAAACTTCATTGCTTCTACATATTGATAAACAGTTTGATAGCTTATACCAAGTTTGATGGGTTTCTTCTTCTTGCTGAAGAGATATGGCATTGTTCAAGGCTATATAAAGAGAGACATAGTGATGTTGTTTTCATTGTTGGTGGAGCTCTTGGTTTAGATCAGTCCTTGTCAAATGGCCTGAATGACAAATGCTTTTTGTTTCTTATGGTCTTGTTTTCTTTGTGTTCTTGAAGGGTATTGTAAGAACTGGATAACATCAGTTGATTGCCTGCGGATGAGGTTGCCTAAACTTGGTCATTCATAGATCTCGCTGTCTACGTAAGCTGGAGGTTTCTTATTCATGGTTTCTTATTCATGGTCTACGTAAGAGAGCTGCTTGTTACACAAAGCTAGGAGCGTTGCCAGAGGGGTTGAAAGATGCTGAGAAATGTGTGTCTTTGATTGATTCATGTGTTTGGAGTGATTATTTAAACGATGTAACGCTAGCTCTTCAAGCTCCGAGTCCCACGTACTCATGGTGAGCATTTGAATCAGAGTCATGCCTCAGGAGCATACCTTTCAAGACAAATACCATCCAAATGGAGTGATGTTGAGAAGTGGATATTAAGAAAGCAAAACATGGTCATGAAAAAGAGCGATTGAGGAGAAAATACTTGTTCTTTTTTTTTAATGTAATAGTATTGTCTTATGCAATTTTGAATAATTTATGTAATAAAAAGTTATATGTATTTCTATTAGAGTAAACTATATTTATCATTCTCATTGCAATATATATGTTATGAAAAACAATATTTCAATAAATAATTTATGCACTAAAAGAAAATTAATGTATATTCTAAATAATTTATAAACCTATCTTCAAACCCTATTCCCTAAATTCCAAATACTTTACTTCTAACCCTAATCACTATACCACAAACTGAATCCCTAAACCCTAAATTTGATTTTAAGCCATAAACTTTAAAACTATAATCTTTTCTTAATATAACTTCAAACATAAACACCAATGTTAAACCCTAAACCCTAAACATAAACTTTGAAACTTTAACTTCAAACATAAATCCCAACATTAAATATAAATTACAAATATTTAATAAAGTTTACTCTCAAAACTTACCATAATCTCCAAAATTTTTTGTTAATATTTTAGTAACATACTTTACTCTCAAAATCTTATCTTAAATTCCGAACTTCACAGTTATCAAATTCAAAACGTAAAAAGTTATATCCATTTTCGATATCAAACAATAAAATTTTAATAATTTTAAAACATGCATCAAATAATTTATTAGAAGAGAATTCGTGTATATCAAACATATATAAAACAAAAATGAAAAAACCTCTTTCATAAAAAAAAAAGAAGGCCCTCAGCATTGTCCATTAGATTAGCCAAAATCTTGCCGACCAAAACCCTTCCTTCTTTTTTTCTTGGTTTTCATTGGTTGATACAAAATGGTGTGGATAGCAAAAACTTTTAATCTTCACCATTTATGAAAAATGTATCCAACGGATAAGAATGATACAGTTTATTATTTTATTTTTTCTCTATCATTTTTTCTTTTCCTAGATCTCGACAGATCTCTCTTCTCCTAACTCCCAATCTCTTCTTTCCCTCTAAATCTCCATCTCCTCTACTGCTCTTTCAAACTCCGACCGTACTTCCATGGACAATGAAGGTAGATCTAGTGGTCTTCTCTCCCTTTCTTTCCCTCTAAATCTTCATCTCCTCTTATGCTTTTCTGATTTTGTTTTCGTCATTGGTAGTGCTTGAATCTCTCGCCTTGAAGCCAAGCTCCGCCTCCTCATGAACCTGACGACGAAGCCCAAAGACGAGCCGTTTTGATTGGACCGAGATGAAGCTCTGCGCCTGATGAACTTCCTTACCGCTTCTCAGATCCGCCGGTCTCTCTCTCTCTCTCTCTCTCTCTCTCTCTCTCTCACACTCGTTCTCTGTTTTATGAGTTTGAATGTTTATTGTCCTTGTTACAGGAAGGTGAACATATGGTCTTATTTTCATGAGTTGAAGACTCACGAGAGGAGATTTAGCTGGTTCAGAGGCAAGGGAAGAGAGATAGATGAGAAGCTTGATGGTGGTGGAAGAGCAGAAATTGATGGAATCGATGCAGAAACAATGGCGAGTTTGACAATGACGAGATTTGACGGTGGCTGTTCGTATTTTCAAAGACGAGGAGGTGAAGTTGAAGAGCAAAGATTAGAAAATACAGCGAAGGAGGAAGGAGGCGGTTCACGGCAGCAGAGATTTGTTAGGTTTAGGTTTAGGGTTAATTAGTTTTTTGGTTTAATGTATTCTGATTTACTTAATCTTTTTTTTTTTAATTCTGGTTAAGTTTTGTACCTAATTTTATTTGTAGACTGATTTAATTAATAAATATATATTTTAAATATAAATAATTTTCGTGTTATTTTATTTTGAAGTAATTAATTTTAATTAATCACCTTAATTAATTACAATAAATGTAATTAATAAATTTGATTATTTTAATATTTCATCTTTAATTATAGCATTATATTTATGTTATTATAAAATATTTTATATCACCAAAACAAAGTTATAGAAATGAATATCATAACACAATTCAAATGCTACAACACATTAATTTGATAACTCACGAATTAACGCTACAATAACTTCATTTACCATAGCATATAAGAAAACGCTATTATAGGAGGGGGATCTACCATAGCTGCGGCTAACATAGCGTTCATAGAAATGCTACGAAAGGGATATAATAGCGTTTTCAGTGTGCTAGCAAAACCGATATTTCTTGTAGTGAATCCTGAATATCAAGAAAAAACTGCATTCATAACCGAATGCGGGACCTACTGTTACAAGGTAATGCCATTCGGATTAAAAAGCGCATGAGCTACCTACCAAAGGCTCGTGAACAAAATGTTCGCCGGACAGCTCGGAAAAACCATGGAGGTATACATAACCGATATGCTGGTTAAATCCTCAGCTGGAGAAAATCACATCTCCCACCTAAAAGAATGCTTCGATATCCTCAACAAATACGATATGAAACTCAACCCTGCATAATGCACCTTCGGAGTGCCCTCGGGCAAATTCCTCGGTTACCTCGTAACGGAAAGAGGTATCGAAGCCAATCCGAAACAGATAGTGACCTTCTTGGAAATGCCGTCACCTAAGACGACCAGGGAGGTACAAAGACTGACTGGACGAATCGCAGCTTTGAATCGATTTATATCTAAGTCCACCGATAAATGCCTCCCGTTCTACAAACTTCTAAAAAACAATAAGAAGTTCATGTGGGACGAGAAATGCGAGGAAGCTTATAAACAACTGAAAGCTTACCTCTTCGAGCCTCCAATCCTATCCAAACCAGTAACAGGAGAACCCCTGTACCTAGACCTCGCCGTATCAACTGCTGCAGTTAGCGGCGTGCTGGTACGAGAAGATCAAAACGAGCAAAGACCCGTCTATTACACAAGCAAAAGTCTAATAGACGCCGAAAATAGATACCCTACTATGGAAAAATTAGCTCTGGCAGTCGTAACAGCCGCTAGAAAGCTACGACCTTATTTCCAATCGCACTCAATCGTCGTAATGACTTCACAACCAATACGCACAATTCTGCACAGCCCTAGCCAATCGGGACGACTCGTTAAATGGGCCATAGAACTCAGCGAATATGACATCGAGTATAGACCCCGAGCAGCCATAAAAGCTCAGGTCCTCGCTGATTTTATCATCGAGCTATCGTCCGAACAACTAGACCCGAGAGCTGAAGCTCCGGAGTGGAGCATGTATGTTGACGGAGCCTCATCAAAACAAGGTTCCGGAATCGGTCTAAGGCTGACCTATTCAGCCGGAGAAACCATCGAACAATCCTACAGGCTCGTATTCAACGCTTCAAATAATGAGGCCGAATATCAAGCACTAATCGCAGGATTAAGACTCGCCCTAAGCCTCGGAATCCGAGAGCTAAACGCCTACATCGACTCACAGCAAGTAGCTAGCCAGTTCCATGGGGAATACGAAATAGGGGACGAAAGAATGGGGGCATACCTCGAAGTCGTACAGAGCCTCACTAAACAGTTCAGCAAGTTCGAACTAACAAGAATCCCACGAGGAGAGAACTCCTCAGAAGATGCGTTGGCTGCATTAGCATCCACATCAGACCCCCAAGTAAAAAGGATAATACCTGTAGAGGGAGTCGAAAAACCAAGCATCGATATAGCTACCAAAGCTGAAATCGATAGCAAACCGAAAGAGCAAACGGAAGCTAGCTGCTCTGAGACAGCAACAACCCAAGTTCTCACAACATTTTGGTTCCCAAAAACCAAAACTCGCAAATTCAAAAAGCATACCTCCGGGGGCACGACCCAGCTCCCAAGCTCACTTGTCCTCAGAGTAAACACTCGCAGGACTAGATATTCCCCTGAACCCGAAACTTCAACCAGAGACACGATCCTGACCCCGGAAAATAACGACACACCTGAAGATATTCCTTCAGATCCAGGCTCCAATGAACCTAACTGAAGGAATATCCACGGGGGCATGACCTCCGGCCGCAACAACACTCGGGAACCTGATCCAGCACAGGGACCTCCTTCATCTCTTCACGACAAAATCGTAGGGAGAGAGGACTGGAGAATCCCAATCATGCAATATATTTTGGAGGGCAAGGTTCCCCCCCCCCCCCCCAGAAATGGGAAGCTGAAAGCTCAAAGCAATAAGCGCAAGATACTGCATAATGGAATCTATCCTCTACAAACGAAGTGTGTCGGGACCTTACTTAAGATGCATCCACGGCCTCGGTGCTATCAAACTCATGAAAGAAATGCACGATGGCTCCTGTGGAAATCACTCTGGTGGTAGAAGCCTAGCTATCCGAATCAAAAGACAAGGCTATTTCTGGCCTACCATTATCGCCGAATGTGAGGTCTACTCATCTTCATGCGACAAGTGTCAGAGACACGCACCATTTATACATCAACCCTCGGACAAATTATCCTCGATATCTGCCCCATACCCGTTCATGAGATGGTCCATGGATATCGTAGAACCGCTAGTAGTATCAGGAACATGAAGACAGAAGCTACGCTTCCTATTAGTCCTAACAGACTACTTCACAAAATGGATAGAAGCTGAAGCCTTCCAACAGGTAACTAAAGTCGAAACCGAACGACTCGTATGGAGAGACATCATTTGCCGCCACGGCGTCCCACACGAAATCGTAACTGATAATGGATCACAATCCATATCTAACGACTTCAAGGATTTCTGCGACAAGTGGAAAATTCGCCTCACCATGTCGACACCTCGATACCCTCAGGGGAACGGCCAGGCGGAGGCTGCTAATAAATCGGTATTAGCAAACCTCAAGAAACACCTTTGAATCGATAAAAGTTCTTGGTCCGAAAGATTACCTGAAGTGCTTGGGCATGCCGAACCACCCCACGAAGAGCTACGGAAGTAACTCTTTTCTCCCTAGCCTACGGGAAGGAAGCTGTCGTCCCAGCCGAAACCATCACCGGGAGCCTCCGCCGAGATCTCTATACGTCTAATACCGAAGCCAACAATCAGCTCTTATTAGATAACCTCGATTTAATCGAGGAACGACGGGACCAAGCCTTGCTCCGCATTCAAAACTACCAACAAGCAATGGCTCGACATTACAATTCCAAAGTCAGGTCCCGACAATTCGTTGTGGGTGACCTGGTACTCAGGAAAGTTTTCAACCATACCAAAGAGCCGCACGCTGGAAATCTAGGGACCAATTGGGAAGGTTCCTATCAGATCATCCACGTGATACGACCAGGCGTTTACAGGCTCATAAAGGTACGAACTGGGGCCCGAAATCCGATCATGAATCTCAAGAAATACTACCATTAGGTACCTAAATTCATCGAACTACATCTGGCTTGATCCCTTGACTGGGTACGTAGGCAAATCCGTCATGAGTGCAGCCCCAATCTCATCCCAACATACTCATCTTTACAGTCAAAGGGGGCATGTGTCTAAAACACACAGCCCAAACATTAGCCGTATGATTATTACAAAACAGTGTATTCCATAAGGTTATTAATGAAACGTTTACATTCGAACTTCTCAAGTTTCTGTCAAATAAATTCGGGTCACAACGGACCTGAACCTAAGGTCTTAAAATCCTTCGAAAGCAAACTCAGGTCCCTACGAGCCTGAACCTAAGGTCTTAAAATCCTACGAAAATAAATTCAGGTCACAACGGACCTGAACCTAAGGTCTTAAAATCCTTCAAACAAATTCAGGTCACAACGGACCTGAACCTAAGGTCTTAAAATCCTTCAGACAAACTCAAGTCACGACGAGCCTGAACCTAAGGTCTTAAAATCCTTCAAATAAATTCAGGTCCCTACGAACCTGAACCTAAGGCCTTAAAATCCTTCAAATAAATTCAGGTTCCCAAAGAACCTTAATCCAAGGTCTTAAAATCCTTAACAAGAGTCAAGGTCTTAAAATCCTTCGAAAGCAAATCCAGGCTCCCAAAGAACCTATATCTAAGGTCTTAAAATCCTCAACAAAAGTCAAGGTCTTAAAATCCTTCGAAACGAATCCAGGTTCCCAAAGAACCTCAATCCAAGGTCTTAAAATCCTTCAAAAACGAATTCAGGACGTTCCTAAAGAACCCCGATCAAAAGTCTCAAAATCCCTAGCAGCGATCGACATCTAAAAAGAGATCCCAAGTAAAATCAGGTCCCGAAAACCCAACCTCAGAACCTCGCGCTGAAAAATAACGGAACTTGTTGTCAACGGGACTCCTGACCTTCACCCGAAAGTCTCCTAGACCTCATGTCTAACTACGGGACCTGCTACTAACAAGACCTAGAATCCTTTGTTCAAGGAAATAAAGACTTCTACTTAGACAATCGAATTTATGCTAAGGAATTCATCAAAACGTTGACAAGACCCTTAGCAAGAAAGTTTGATCCTAGTTAAGAAGAAACAAAAATCTTTACAAGTCGAACGACTTAAAGCAAAATCAAAATAGAGTAAAACGAAATAAAAGTTTAAAAGCCTCCCCAGGCTACTTAAGTTCAAAGATCTTAACGAAGCAAAGGTTTAAAGACCTCCTCAGGCCACAAGTCTTAACAAAAGATAAAATAACGCCCATTAGGCAAAAAGTCTGAAAAACATAATGACATAATTCTAAAAGAGAAAAACCGACTTTTAAACTTCCATTTCATCAGCACCCTTCTCCTCAGCTTTATCCTCCTCACTTGGTACCTTCTCCTTAGCTGGGGATCCATCGCCTATCTCCTTCTCGTCCCCATCTGTGGTTGTCTCGACTGGAGCTGAAGCCAGATCCACCAAACCTAAGTTAGAACCATACTCTCCAGAAAAGGACGGATTAAATACGTTGATCTCAAAGGTACCTGAGCTCTCCGAGATCTGAGGCAGAGACAACTTACTTACTGAGAAATCAGATACCTGAGTCTTCTCATACGCTGCGGTAGCCTCAGGAATCAACGACATCAGTCGCTTGTACTCCTCGTCAACACTCTTGATCTCGTTGGTCAACATTTCCTCAAGAAGGACAGTGTTAGCTTGAAGTTCCTGAGCATAGATCTGAAGGCTAACTTCCTCCTTCTTCTTGGCAAATTTCTCCTTGACAGAAACCAAGATCTTGTTGTAAGCTTCAGCTACCTCCTTCTTCCCTTGTCGGATAGCTAGTCTGACTTCAGCCTCCTTGTTCTTCTGGCTAACCTGCGACGAAGCAGTCAGCTCTCGGACTTGTTGCTCCGCGACCTTCCGAGCAGCCTCCAGCTCAGCTATCCTCCTTCCCTTCACTTGGATATCAATAAATTGACTCTCAATTTTCCCGCCCTGAATATCAGCCTTCGAGCCAAGCCTTTCCACGACACCTTCAAGCTCAGCAACTCTAGCTCGGGATTGATCAAGCTCCTCCTTGATATCGTTCACCATCTCGGTCATCTGGGCTAACTCCCCAGCTCTGGGAGCATTGTTAACTGTATCCTCCAAGCTCAGTTGAGCTCTGTTAATAGCCCCAGCCAACTACAAGAAAGATCAAACAAACCATGAACCAATGACCTCACTAGAGGAATTGAATTAGAAAAAAATTAAGGTTCCTCACCTGACCCATGCAGTGAGCAACCTCCACATACTCCTCTCGGTTGGTCATGTTGTTGATCGCAGGGAGAGAGCAACCAGTCCTCTTCATATGCCTCATCAATGTGGCCAAACCCCAAGGGTCTTCCAAGACAGAACCGGGTTTCGAGTGGGTGAAACTCCATCCCACGGTTCCTCCCCTGGAAGAAGAGGAGGAAGACCTAGAAGGTCTATCCACTTGGTCAACTCGATACCTCTTAAGTCTTGGAGGCTCGATCTCAGAAGACTCCTTGATCGCTTGTGGGTCAGCTTCCTTGGCCTGAACATTGGGTTTGGGAGAAAACTCCTGGACTTTTGGGACATCGACAGAGACGACGTCTCTGACCGGGATATAGACCCCATCATCAAGAACATCTCTCACCTAGTTAAGAAAAGAACCCCCCTGGTTCTTCTCACCACCTCGAGAGGAACTGGCTGCTTTACCCCGAGAACGGTAAGACGGTTGGAGAGGCATCTTAGTTTGCTGAGTTCTTTCAGTCTCAGAAGTACTAGCTTCTGTCGAGATAGTCACGATCGAATTACCTTCAGAAACTGGATCAATAAAAACTTGTTCAAAAATCAAACAGTTCTAAACACGTAGCTAATACGCTCAAAAACAAGGATAAAGCCGACTTAATTTCTAGACCTGCAGCTGGGGTAGGTTCCAGAAATGAGGCTCCGTATCGTTCAGGAAACCTGGCCGATCCTACACGTGAAGTAGTGAAAGCTCCCCACGTGCAAGGACTTTGCTTCAATTTGCGGTACAGAGCTCTGGTGAGCTTACTAGTAAGCTTTTCAGGTTCTTCGATATCTGCAAGAAGAACCAACGATCATTAAAATACGCGAAATAAACAAATCATGAAAATGCTTCCCTAGAGGTCCTAACCCGAAGCATCAGACCAAGTAACCCTTAGGGTACGACCCTCAGGAACCGTCAGAGGATCTATCTTTACATAAAAATATTTCTTCCTCCAGTCATCGTCACTACCGTAGAACTTGAAAAGACCCAACTTGGGTCGACAAGGCCGATAATAGGTACCACTGCCACCTTCCTTTGAAGCACTCTCCTTGATCGTATAGAAGCTCATTAGGTCACGAAGACCAACGGCAACCCCTTCTTCTTTAGCCCTAGTGATGAAACCGCTTATCACTCGGATTACTGAGGGGCAGAGTTGGGAAAGGGCTAACTGGTAATGATCGAGAAGATTCAAAAAAAGATCAGGAAGCGGGAACCTGAGATGACACTTGGTAATGTACTTCTCATGAACACAGAACCATCCCTCCGGAGCAGTCTCCGGGGTCTCGTCGGATTTACAGGCCCTGGCTAAATCTTTGCGACCTCCGGCTTGAACCATAAGATTAACCACTTCTTGGCCCTTCAATGAGGAGGCCACATGAGAACCAAAAGGGACGCTCCCACTCGAGCCATCGTTCTTTTTGGATCGTGTCGAAACTCTTGAGGCTATTGATTCCTTAGCCTTCTTACTTTTCTCATCCTTCTTCATCGTCTCGCTGACCTCCTGTTTAACCTTCATAAGTCGGACACCGGAAGAAGAGATTTCAGTTTCTCTGGTACCTTCCTTAGGTCGTGTCATGTTAACAGAGAAAGGAGCCAAAGGGTAGAAAGAGAGCGAAAAAGAAATTCAGATTGAAACTGGAACTTTCGAATTAGAGAGTTCCAGAGAATCGTGACGAGAACAAGAAGCAATCGAAAAAAAAAAAAATTTAATCACCACAAGTTAAAGGGGGAAAGTGAACAGTTACTTGGGAAACCGAATCGAGGCGTGGAGTAGTGGTAAAAGTTGCAGTTAACGACTAAAGCTTTATATCGCATCGTGTCTCAAAAATCGGGGACGAAACTGTTCAAATGTATTAATGTCAGCCGTAGATCTTACCAAACGAAATCAGGACCATTCGATTAAGGTCACGCGTATCTTCGAGTTTAATATAAAATAATTGTTTTCTCAACAAAGAGATAGAGATCAGGCGATTGAGCTTTAGCTTCCGAGAAAAGAGGTCTCATCTCGAAAGCTGGGGGCAACTGTTGGGCCCAAATATGGCCCGCTAGCTAAGACTAATGGGCTCGAGCAATAAGAACTGACAATGGGCCACTACAAGTCCATTAGCAATTAATCTTTTGAGAAAAGGAGTTAAAAGGAAGCCGGAGGCTGTTAGCTAAGGAAGGAACGTTAACAAAACAGGTCACGGAAGAGAACCCCGAACCTCATTTACAGAGAGCTAGTAGGAGTAGCTCAGGATGGATGCGCAGGACCCGGTCAAAAGGAGACTGTTGAGAATCCCTCAACTCACGGAGAAAATATCGGAGATTAGCTAAGGTCGTTGAAGCATGACCGGAGCTATAAAAGAGGAGGAGGAGATCAGAGCAAGGGCAGATTTTTTATTCATTATTTTTACACATTTTAGAATTCTACAAACATTCCTGATCTTTTGTAATCGCAAATCATTACATCTGTAATCCTCTTTTTATCAAAAACATCAATATAATCATATTCATTCTATGAGTTCCAAACAGGATTCAGCCCACGTTATCTTCTTTCCAATTTAAACCTGATCTAAATTAGGAAGTGAGTTTTATCCCTCACATTCGCCATACGGTGACCTGGCCAAGCTGAACTAGCTCGCCGTACGTCGAGCCGACCATCCCGAGCCTCGATCTCCCACATCCTTGATTCAAGGCATACGTCCTTTGACACGATCGTATTACGAATCACGGTCGAAACGTCTCCCGTTTCGTCTCGATCTGTCCTATCGTTCGAGTTTTACGATAAAAACCGTAAAACTTTATTTTCTCGAAAATAACTCAAGGAAATCGTATAAAATGGCAACGGTTAAACGAAACACCGAATATTGCCTAAACTATACGATTTATTCAAGATTTTTCGTAAAAATCGTACAAAACGCGTTTTCAATAAAACTCAGAGTAAATCGTAGAAAACGGCAACGATTAATCGAAACATCGAACATTTCCTAGCTTTACGATTAACTTAAGAAACTTATCTAGAAAACGGCATCGTATCAGGAAACGATCTCGTCTAAAGTCGTAAAACGGATTTATCGCAAAACGGCTCGGAAAGTCCTAAAACACGCGATAAAAGCCACTCGCGACCTTAAAACGAAATCTAACCCAACGATACAACGACGTTTTGGAGATTTACTCGCAAAAAGAAGATAAATGTCAATCTTGAAGATAAATGTCAAGTTTGAGGATAAATAGAATATTTCCGCGGGAAAAAAGGAAAGATCGAGATAAATGGAAGATTCCCGATAAACTCGAATCTGGGTGAAATGGAAAGACTAAACCGCCTAGGAAGGGAATATATAAGCAAGAGGCATAGGGCAGAAGCAAAGGGACGAATTTCAGAGCTCTCATCTGAGACTTTTACAACTTTTCTAGACTTAGAATTTTCCGCACTTAGAAACTTAGGCTTTTTTCTCGACAAGTTCGGTTTCTATGACTGGCACTCAATTACTAGACGAACTCGCCTAGGCGGTTCGATCTCTGGTCCAGCTCTATCAACTGAACTACGTTCGACTTGATCCTCGAAAGGGGTACGTAGGCAGCCTTTCATAAGGTTCAGTCCGAAATCAATCAAATCTTTTTTCTTATCTTTTTTCGTCTTTTGTTATCGAGTTGTGACTCGATCAGGTTTAAGGTTTTTATGTTGATAACTCGCTGACGGCCCTGCGGCCAAAGCCTTTGTAAACCCTTGTAATGATCGCAACGCTCTTACGCGAAATCGAAATAAGATCTACTTTTTCTTTAAATTCGTTTTATTACGTTTTTTTGTATTTTTCCGCATTTATTTGGTTACTTGTCGTCGGCTTTCGCAGAGATCCGGTTCCTCTGGAAAATTAGGGTTTTTCTAAGTTTCCTTATTTAACGGAAATCGACAAGTGTGAATTTCGGTTCCCACAGAGATAGTATTATATTTTTAAGTCCTATCCAAAAGATAATTTTACAAATATTATTTGATTATATGTTTTAAAATAGAATTTAGTGATGAACATGAATAAAAAAATATAATTAAAAACTAACTATAAAAATAGTAGTTATGAAAGAGTAATTTTAAAATTTATTTTAATATTAACTAAAAAGAATTATTTGATAGTTATTTATCTTAAGTTCTAAAAACAAGATAATTGAAAGATTATATGATATGAATTTTCCTTTTCCAAATTCCTAAACTAAAAATGCAAAATTGTATTTGATCCATTGTTTTCTTTTTCAAATTTAGATAATAGAGATTTTAAAACAAAATTTTTTTCTTTTCTTTAGATCATAACAAAAAGTATTTTAGAATACCTATATATCAGTAATTTTTAAAGAATTGGATAACAAAAAATGATATGAAAACTATTTAATAAAGAAAAAAAATAGGATGTTGGTTAAGATTGTTTTTATATGTGTTTGGTATACGAAAATCAAACACATGTTTGATATATATTTTCATGTTTGGTCATAAAAGATAGATGTTGTTATATATGTGTTTGATCAAAAACAAATCAATCTCCAACCTCATTATACCTCATCTTAATACATTTTTTTTTGTTTTTACTATGTAGTGTTTTTAATTTACTTTTATTTACATTTTTTATATGGAAATATCATTTAGATAAGAAATTAAGAAAATTATTTAACATTGAGTCATTTTATATAGCAGTTTTACTGTAAATTGGAATTTTTGTGGGAAAATGAATTCTTAATTCTAAAATAAAACCATAGAGCTTAGGCTTAAATATCCTAAAATTATAATTATATAATTTTTTATTTTACGTCTCTTACAAAATTAAAACCTCAAGGTGTTAAAATAAAGTTAGGTTTGAGTTAATAAAATTTGTTAAAAAGAAAAAAAGTTAGTTTTGGGTTAGGAAACAAAATTTTGATTCAATCTGGTTTTTCAGACGTACTCAATGTTAACCGAATAGCCCAATAGTTGGCCCATGTCTCAGCTCATAGTTCTATAATAGATCTTAGCAGCAAGAAGTATGCCAGGACAGGTGTCTGGCCGAGCAATCAGTCACGTTCAACGTCCGACACTTGTCAACTAACCATTGGATCATTTAACTCAACGCCTTGAAAACCGTGTTATTTCATTTTCGCATTATATCAGATTCAGTTTTTCTCCGAATTCCAAAATTTCAAACCACCACTCAGATCTTTAGACAAAGAACAAAGGGTAACCCGCTGATCTGCCCTCTCGTTGCGTAGATCTGATCTTTATTGTATCATTCTTGAAATTGATCCGATCGATTCGCTGTTCTTATTTCTGTTCATCTTAATCTGTGATTGATTCGCTGATCTGATCTGATCGATCTCTGTTCTTATAGCTGTTATGAATGTGTTCGATTCAGTGAATTAGTGTGTAGATGTTGATTCTGTTTATGGTTTTAGGGTTCTTAGATAGGAGATGTAGACTTAATTTTTTGATGAGTTTGATTCAGTGGTAGAACTAAACTGTTGTCACTTTGTATTGATTGTGGCTCTATAGATTCTTAAAAGTGAAGATGTCATCATCACGTGAAGAGAATGTGTACATGGCGAAACTAGCGGAGCAAGCCGAGCGTTACGAAGAAATGGTTGAGTTCATGGAGAAAGTTGCTAAATCTGTTGATAATGAAGAACTCACCGTTGAAGAGAGGAACCTTCTCTCCGTTGCTTACAAGAACGTGATTGGAGCCAGGAGGGCTTCGTGGAGAATCATCTCTTCCATTGAGCAGAAGGAAGAGAGCAAAGGGAACGAGGATCACGTTGCTATCATCAAGGACTACAGGGGGAAGATTGAAGCTGAGCTTAGCAAAATCTGCGATGGGATCTTGAATGTTCTTGAAGCTCATCTCATTCCCTCTGCTTCACCTGCTGAGTCTAAAGTGTTTTACCTTAAGATGAAGGGAGATTATCACAGGTATCTTGCTGAGTTTAAGGCTGGCAACGAGAGGAAAGATGCTGCTGAGAGCACTTTGGTTGCTTACAAGTCTGCCCAGGTTTAGTGACTCACCTCTTCACTATACTCTATTTCTTTCTCTAGTTATGATTGATGTTGTTGTTTCACAGGACATTGCAACTGCTGAGTTAGCTCCCACTCACCCCATCAGGCTTGGTCTTGCACTCAACTTCTCTGTGTTTTACTATGAAATCCTTAACTCGCCTGACCGTGCATGCAGCCTCGCCAAGCAGGTTCCGTTTTTGCACACCACTCTTCTTTAACCTATGTTGTCTAGACTTGTTAGCTTTCACATTAAATGAGCTCTTATGTTTGTTCGTGCAGGCTTTTGATGAAGCTATAGCTGAGTTGGATACCTTGGGTGAGGAATCATACAAGGACAGTACACTGATTATGCAGCTTCTCAGAGACAATCTCACTCTCTGGACTTCAGACATGACTGTAAGCCTTGACACAGTATAGACTCATAAGCTATTTTGAAGGTTTGTTTGCTCTGTAATTGACATGTTTGTTTCTTTATGGTTGATAGGACGAAGCAGGAGATGAGATTAAGGAGACATCCAAGCCAGAAGGTGCAGCAGAGTAAAGCTGAACACAAAGAAGTCGTTTTATTAAGGTTGAAACTTCTTGAAGGTTATGTGATAATCTGAGTGAGAGATGGTAGCTCAGAATTTGTACCAGATACACTTTTAATTGTTTGTTTTGTTTGTTTGGATACAATTTGAAACCCACTTTGCGAATTTGCGATTGATTCCTCCTTTAGGTTCCTCGAAATTTCCTAATTTTCAATGAAACCGAAACATGCTTTTTCTGCTCTTTTTCTAAATTTCGTTCTAGATTTGACAAGTTTAAACATATATTTTCGTAAGTATTATGATACTGATAACCTGATTAACAAATGCCTAGTAATTGTCCAATTATGAACTTCTCAAACATTCCTTCCACAATACGTATTTGGTCGATAGAATTGCAAGTTATAATAATTTTACTTATAGACATGGTAATTCCACAATACGTATTTAGTCGATAGAATTACAAGTTGTAACGAATGCCTAGTAATTGTCCAATTTGATTCGGTTTTGTTTTTGAGTATTTATGTCTAAAGATACTGTATAGCCCCTGTTCTTTACGTTGTCGCTGTGTCAGGGTCAAGCGACTATAATTTAAATGTCAAGGACTCACAAATATAACAGTAGAGAATTTAAAAGAGGTCGCTGTGATTATTTTACGGAGTGTTGCCGGTAATGTTAGTGACGCTGAACATAATAGCGGTCATCGGAATTGCATTCCTAATCGAACGCGCACACCGCTGCCATTTATTCTCCACATCCTTAAGTCTCAAAAAACTTACAATTAGGCATTATTTTGAACACTTGACGCTGATGCTGCGATCATTTTCCGATCAGGCCTTATATGGGGCAACAGAGATGGCAATATATTCGTGTTACAGATATAAAAGTTTTGTTCGCTTTTTTTTTCTTATATAAAAACAATTATTGTTTTAGTAATAATTTTGAGAATTGAAAAAATTGGGGTTTTGTTATTTATTTATTTTTCAAATATTATAAGTAATTTGGGTGAAAATATCAGACAATTCTATTTTTGAACACCACTATCAGATAATTCAAATACATTTTTAAGATGATTTTAGGTGATTGGATCTTTAGAATAGTTCAATAATTAGGTTAAGATCTGCGTACTGCGGCCAACCACTTTATATACTAATTATATTTATATATTATTATTTAACATATGCTTTTTTAATATTATAAATAATAAAAATATATTGAATAATTGAGAAATCAATATATATAACTAAACTGATGTCTACATATAATTCAAAGGATCACTTTGTTTAGTAATGATTACTCTATGGTAAATAAATCATATGAAGTTTTTAATCATATGGTTTTATGATTATCAGCATCTTTTTTATAAAAACAATTTAAAACTTTAATAAAAATTTTTAAATGTGGGATATTTAATAGTTTTAATAATTTATAATCATTTAAAAAAGGAATAGTCCAAATTCAAAATTAAAATATCAAGTTCTCAATGCTTTAACAAAAAATAATATTAAATTCTCAGTATTTGTTCAATGCAAATATTAAAATATAAGTATGTATTTTATATGTTATATAGTGTAATTTAGATGATATAATATATATAGATATATATTAATATAAAAATCTATTAAATAAGATTTCTTACTCATGTGGTTTTTTAATCATTTGTATCATATTATATCAAAAAAATAAACCATTGATCATAAAAGTTTATGTGAGCTTTTTTGATAGTTTAGTAATGTATACTCGTTTAAAAAAAATTTAAATACATCATATACGAAAAATATAATTTTTATTATATGATTAATGTAATTGTGTAACTTATTTGAATAACAAAGATTTAAAATGGTAGAGGTATACAAATTGTTAGAAAATCTTTATTATTGGACATTAGGGTAAATCTGTCCTACGGACGGGCGTGTAAATAAAGTTATATGATAATTTTTTTTAAATTTAACCTAAAATTAGTATTAATAGGTTCATAATTGTTTTACAACAATTTTTCCTATGTATTTTACTATTTTTTAGCAATTATAATGACTCATTTAACATAATATCAATATTATCCCACAATTAGGTATGATTTTTTTTTCACACAATTTTATAGAATAATGATTAATTTTTAATAGATGTATATGAATCTCAGATCTCGAAGTTTATAAGAAACAATCGAATAACTATACATGATGCATCTTGTGCTTTAGCATGAATTTGTTGTTAGCACATGATGGTTTAAATTAAAAATGGTTTACAATTCTTTTATAAATACAAATTTTGAGTTAAATAGGATTCTATTCAAGTTGGACGTTTATAACCGAGACATGTTGAGAGGAATGGTCGAGGGACATTAATGGGTGTCTAAATCTTGTAGATTGATCAATGAGGTGTAGCTAGATTTAGAGGGTATGTGAGATCTCTAAACATATAAATTAGTATATATATATATATATATTGATAGGTTTCCAGACATAGCATTATATGATTATATCCAGCACTTAAATATTCAACACTTAGAAATATACTACACAACCATAACCATATTTAATTAAAACATATATTCATTATATATATTTGTTAGAAAATGATTACCCATTGCATGTTTTATATCTTCACCTCACTTTAAAAAATTTGAATAGAACCTTTGTCAATTTATGTCATAGGTGAACGAAGAGACGATGAAGTCGCACTCATTATCCAGTCTGTCTACAGAGCAGCAAAAATGTTTGATGATTCTTCATTTAAATTTCCCTTGACAACAAAGTGAAATACATAGTTTAATAAGACATTATTTGAGAGTACTCTATCTATATACATATAGTGAAGATATGTTTGGAAACAATATATCTCTTGTAAGAGTAGCATAAATAATATAAAATTCCATGATAAAAGATCTAGAGCAAACTTTCCCATAGTAGATTCGTATATGATTATGTATAATCTTTTATCTGAAATTGATTAAAATTAAATCTTGAAATTGATTGACATTAAATCTTGTAATTGGTAAAACTCCTAATAATATATATATATATATATATATATATATATATATATATATATATATATATCCTAATAATATATATATCATTTGCTCTCTGGTTTAGTATCTTTAGTAATTGGTAAAACTCATAATAATATGTATATCCTTTGAGATTTGTTTCGCTGGTTAGAGCTCATGTGTTATGGCTCATTGTTGTTGTTCTCTGTTTCATGTAATCATTTTTTTATTAAAGAAAACTTTTATATCATGGAAAAAAAAAATACATGTATACATTTTCTTCAATAGATTAAATCTGATTCGGTTAAGTCTAAAAATTTGCAAGGATCTCAAATACGGTGGTAAAAACAGCTTCTTTCTCTTGTTCTGCTCATATCACAAATCAATGTTCGGATTAATGTTATCAAGTGGCGATAAATGAACACGTTACAAAGAAGATGGAGAAGCACAACATTATTGAGTCTTTCATATCTTGCCACATGTCCAAAAATGTTCACCTCTTTTTTGCTGATGTGAACATCTTAAGAAGAGAATCCCTTCTCCTTTATATATATATATAGCTCATGTGTTATGGTTCATTGTTGTTATTCTCTGTTTCATGTAATCATTTTTTATTAAAGAAAACTTTTTTATCACGGAAAAAAATACATGTATACATTTTCTTCAATAGATTAAATCATATTCGGTTAAGTCTAAAAATTTGCAGGGATCTCAAATACGGTGGTAAAAACAACTTCTTTCTCTTTTTCTGCTCATATCACAAACCAATGTTTGGATTAATATTATCAAGTGGTGATAAATGAAGACGTTACAAAGAAGATGGAGAAGCACAACATTATTGAGTCTTTCATATTTTGCCACATGTCCAAAAATGTCCACCTCTCTTTTGCTGATGTGGACACCTTAAGAAGAGAATCCCTTCTCTTTTATATATATATATATATATATATATATATATATATCTTAATCACATTATATAACTCTGTAGATTTTATCTAAAGAAAAAATAAAGAATAACTTTTTAAGATTAATAAATATGGATGGAAATTCTTTGTGAAAGGTGGCAAAATGGACTGTGTGGTTGATTTGGAGAATGGAAAGTGTGATTGTAGTATCTATCAAGTGGAGAAAATACCTTGCTCTCATGCTATAGTTGTTGGATCACATGCTCGTCTGCATATTTCCACTCTTGTACATCCAGTTTACTCAAAGAATTATTTGTTTGCAGGATACTCAGAGAATATATATCCTTGTGCTGGAGAACAAGTTGAGGAACGCACATGCGATCCTCCAGCCGAAAAGCATGGTCCGGGGAGACAGAAAAAATCAAGATGGCAATCTTGGTTGGAGCTATCCCGGATGAGAGGGCGCAAACCCCGGAAGCAACACAGGGTTTATAGATGCTCAGTATGCTGAGAAACTGGCCATACGAAAGCACAATGTAAAGAATGGCCTTTAATTAAGTCGTCCAGAATAATTTGTGTTATGAATCTATGTATTAAGAATTTGTGTTATGAATCTATGTATTAGAAAGTATTCCAGCTGGATGAATTTTCAGACGACTTAATTATTAGTCATGTAGTAAGTCGTCCAGGCTTTATGAGTATATGTATTAAGAATTTGTGTTAGACTTCTCAGACGACTAATAAATAAGTCGTCTGGAAAGTCTTCCAGCTGGATGACTTTCCAGACGACTTAATTATTAGTCATCTTCTAAGTCGTCCAGGCTATATGAGTATATGGATTAAGAATTTGTGTTAGACTTCTCAGACGACTAATAATTAAGTCGTCTAGAAAGTCTTCCAGCTGGATGACTTTCCATACGACTTAATTATTAGTCATCTACTAAGTCATCAAGGTTTTATGAGTATATGTATTAAGAATTTGTGTTATACTTCTTAGACGACTAATAAGTAAGTCATCTGGAAAGTCTTCCAGCTGGATGACTTTCCAGACGACTTAATTTTAGTCGTCTACCAAATTTAAGGAACAAAAATACAAACATCAGCTTAATTAATTGAAAGTGTTCTGTGCAAAAATAAGGTTTTACAACAAATAAAACATACAACCAAGCATCCTAAACATCAGCCTAATCAAGTTCGAATAGCCTAATCAAGTTTGAATATACAAACATACAAACATCAGCCTAATCATAAGCACTCATCTCCTCAAAATTATCCTTGTTTTCATACTCATGCGGGTTAGGGAGCTCATTAAATATATCCAACGCCATCTTACCCCTAATAGTCTTCACGTTGGTTTTGGCCTTATCAAAGTATTTTGGATTAAACTCCAGCCCAAGATCATGAAATTCAATGTATTTTAGAGCGTAGACGCCACAATCACCAGCTCGGGCCTGAGGCACTTTGGGTTCACGTTTAAATGTGAATGGCTCCAGGGAGTATTGGGCACACAGCTCATCAGAGGTAGAGCACTCAACAAGCAGATAAGGGATCATGTGCTTAAAAGGATCCATTACCACTTCGAGTTCTTTGTCGGAGTTAGAGCTGTAAATGCTGTCCTAGACGACTATGTGTTTCTTAGGGATCGATATCCATATAGCAATCCAATGACAGTTGTTGTAGTTCACTGGCGCATAGATATCATCAATATCCACCCCCACATCTTGTTCGACTGGCAAAATGATGGTACAACACCTGAATAATAATTAAACGCTCCACCAGGGAGTCTTCTTGCCAAACCGTAGACATCTAGCTCCGATTCTTTAAAATCCTTGTAGTTGGCTCTCCATTGCTGAGAAAAGAGATGATCAAGGAAGCACATCCTCTCGCTCCTGAACGCTTGAGGATTTTCAACGTACCTCTTCCTCAGCACATTAATCCAAGCATCAACATGCTGCATTTAAAATAAAACAAGTCATAAGATATCAGACGACTTAACAGATGACTTACCATTAAGTCGTCTAGTATGTATTCTACGTAGCCGACTTGACAGACAACTTACCATTAAGTCGTCTGGAAAGTATTCTACGTAGACGACTTAACAGAAGACTTACCATTAAGTCGTTTGGTAAGTCTTGTTTGTAGAGTACTTATCAGACGACTTAGTAAGCTATTATGTATGGGAAAATAATCACTTACGGATCAGTTTTCAGCCAGTCAGCGAGCTCCTTCAATTTGGTTCTGTTAACTGGTCCAAAAAGATTATAGACTGGAGCTTTGGCCTTTTTGGTTGGAATGATCACTTTGGCTCTGTTGTTTGCCGTATAAGGAGATTGCTATGAGGCAGAAAGTTTCCTTGCTTGTTCACTCTTCGCGTTTAATTTCTATCAAAGCAGTTTCCCTCTTCCCCTGATATCTAGCTTGCTCCTTCACTAGATCTGAAACAGTGGGTTCTTGTTTCTCCAATAGTTCAAGGCTAGATTCTAGAGGAAGGCTCGATTCTGGAGGAAGGTTGGATGGAAGGATTGATTCTGGAGGTTTTTCCTGGTTCGGAACTATACTCAGCTCTTTCGAGGAAGTAGCATCTGCCTCTTCCTATGTCGCTTTATCCCCCTTGGGCAAACTCTTCTTTCCCGCGTTCGACCCATTTACACTTTCACATTCCCCCCCAGAAAGATCCATTTCCCTTTTCTTGCTGCGAGAGGATGCTTTACTAACCATGGGTTCATGCTTTTTAGGTTGAGATTTTTGAGATGAGGCCCCTTTCAGATTTTTGGTGATACCAAGGATCTTCTCCACAGCTTCCACCCTTTCAGACAGATACTTCATCTCCGTAAGGCACTTCCAAAACCCTTGAGTCATGCCATCGAGTACGTCTTTCAAAGAATCCTTCAAAGCATCCTTTAAAGAATCCCTCAAGATTCTTTCAATATCCTCTTTGGTCAGACCACCAACATTTATACCCAGCTCTGCCTCTTCATCTGCCTCTTCCTCTGCGTCTTCCTCTTCCTTTTCCTCTACCTCTGCAGGTAACCCCTCAATATGCTCTTTACGAGCTTTCTTAAGAGGTCTTGGACTCTCTTTCTTCACCAGAACTCTATCGCTTTCTTCGCTTTCTTTGCTGCCAGCCTTGTCTTGATCCAAGTACCGGTGACTTCCCAACAATCCATGGTCCAATTCCATGGTTTCTTTATATACATGATTTTTATTATGTTCTCCGCGGCCGAGTCCTCAGCATCAGAGTCCCATTTTGGAAACATTTCACCGATGCCCTTCTCAACAAAGTTCATCACCCTAGTCTGCAGTAAATAGAAGATATAAACTTAGATATTGACGGATTAAGAAAGATGGAAAGAAAAAATTTCGCAGAAAACTTATGATTAAGTCGTCTGGAAAGTCTTCCAACTGGACGACTTAAACATAAGTCGTCTGAAAAATCTTCCAGATGGATGACTTAGCAGACTACTTATCATTAAGTTGTCTGGGTAGTCTTCCCGGACGACTTAATGATAGTCCTCTACTAAGTCATCCAGCTGGATAACTTAGTAGAGGACTTAGCATTAAGTCATCTGGAAAATCTTCACAAACCGTTCTAGATCCATCACTAGCCTTGCCAAAATAGCCCGTGTCGGGGTTGAAAACTTCCTCCTTTCAATACATCCACTGAAGATGGCAAGGTACCCGAGCCGCTTGCGATCATCAGGAGACCACCTTTCGCATCTCTTAAATGCTGCTATTATCTGATCAGTAGTTGGCCCAGCTTCGATATTAACTCCCAACAACTCCCAGAAAGTAGCCAACTCCTTTGTAACAGGACAGTTTGGTCTCTCAAGGTCCTCAATGTACTCGCAGTTTAGACCAGTGAGGTTTCAAACTCTAACAGTGAAAACCTCAAAGGTTGTGGATCAACAATACTCCACAGCTCATACTTCTTCTTTATGTCGAGCTGCAAACCGAGCATGTAGTGAACAAGCCTTGAAGCCCATGAAAAATCCAGCTCTTGGAACTTGATGAAAACTCCCAGCTTAGACTCCTTCAGCTCTTCATATTCTTCATCATTATGAGCACTCTATAGAGCAGTATACAAATTCGTACACGGATGATACGAAATGTTATGCAATGGGGGTGGGCTCTTGCCCTACTGTATATTTATCCTACAAGGGAGTTCTGGAATATCCATTTTTTTCCTACAAAACAATCAAAGACAACATTATCAAACACACAACCATCCAGTATAACATTTTAATTATAAGTCTAGAAGACTTTCCAGCCGACTTATAATTAAGTCGTCTGTCAAGTCTTCCAGTTGAAAGACTTATATTTAAGTCGTCTAGAAAGTCTTCCAGGTGGAAGACTTTCCAGATGACTTAATTATAAGTTTACCAAGACTTTCAGTAGAACATTGGAAAGTTGACCTGAAAATTCGGAGAAGATATAGTCGCCTTCGACACAGCGGTTATAGATCTGCAAAAAAAGACGTGAAAAAGAAGTGCGATGAGAACGACGGTGAGAACGATGTTTCATGTTCTTCTTTAGATATAACTTACCGGCGGCAGAGTTCAACGAAATGCCTCTAAGAGAATCGACGCTAGGATTTACAGAAAAACGGCGCTAGGGTTTCCTCTCAGATCTGAAATAGAGGAAGCGGCGGTGAGAACGGTGGTGATAACGACGGTGGTAAGGCAGAGAGAAAACCGGAGTTGATAACGATGGATTAGAGAGATTCGATGGAAATCGCCTTTGAAATAACCTTAGAGAGAAACGGCGTTGGGGTTTTCAGAATTTCGCGAAAAAGTGAGTAAAAAAAACTTATATATGTCCGGTAAAAAATCGGTTATGTTTAAAAGTAAATTAGTAAAATCAAAGGTTCGGTCCGGTTCAGAAGACTTATTATTAAGTCGTCTGTTATACTATACATCAGACGACTTACTAGTAAGTCGTCTACCTTAAATATATTTACCAGACGACTTAATAGTAAGTCGTCTAGACCCTAAACCCTAAACTAAGTTGACTAAATTAACTAACTAACCACATTATAAAATAAAATTATACTTAAATAGTGTTTACTATACACATAAATAAACACACTTAGGTAAATTTTAAAGTTTTCAAAAAAAACATTTATGCTTTCGAAAATCTAACCCTAAGAAACACATACAATACTACAACATATGTTGGCAAAACCTAAACCAAAGAATATCATGACTCACTATTTTCACTCATCAATATTGAAAACAATTAAATTTTGTTATATCTTATTTTATATCTCTTAAAACATATGTTAATTACATGATTTCAATTTTTTCACTTACCTAAATACTTTTTTACAAAATTTTTAAATTATTTTTAAGAATAACTATACTGGACAACTTTTGGTGGTGTCAAAATCGGTCACGACAGAATCAGTGGCAAAAAGTCTCCGCAAAAAATATAAAAGAAATCGTTTTATAAAACTCGAGAAATCGTTTTATAAAAATCGAAGAATCGCTTTATAAAACTCGAGAATCGTTTTATAATACTCGAGAAATCTCTTTATAAAACTCGAAGATCGTTTTATAAAACTCGAGAATCATTTTATAAAACTCGAGAATCATTTTATAAAACTCGAGAATCGTTTTATAAAACTCGAGAATCGTTTTATAAAAACTCGAAGAATCGTTTTATAAAACTCGAGAATCATTTTACAAAACAGCGAAAAACCGAAACCGCCGTAAAACGTGAACTAGTCACGACTAGTTCGCCTGCTGGCGAACTAAGCCAAGCTGGCTTAGTTCGCCAGCAGGCGAACTAGAAGCTTCCCGACTAGCTCGCCTACTGGCGAACTAGAAGCTCCCTGACTAGTTCGCCAGCAGGCGAACTAGAAGCTTCCCGACTAGTTCGCCGTTGGGCGAACTAGAGACTTCCCGGACAGTTCGTCAACTGGCGAGCTGGACCGGACCGGCTCGATTCGCCGTACGTCGAACCAACCATCCTAAGCCTCGATCTCCCGCATCCCTGATTCGAAACTTATGTCCTTTGACACGGTCGCATTCTGAACCACGGCCGAAATGTCTCCCGTTTCGTTTCGATCCGACCTATCGTTCGAGTTTTATGATAAAAACTGTAAAACCTCGTTTTCTCGAAAAGAACTCGAAGAAACCGTATAAAAACGGCAACGGTTACACGAGACACCGAACATCGCCTAAACTAAACGATTTATTCAAGATTTTCGTTAAAATCGTAAAAACACGCATTTTTAATAAAAAACATCGAGTAAATCGTAAAAACACGTTTTTAATGAAAATGCCGAGTAAATCGCAAAAGACAGAAACGATTAACCAAGTAACGAATGTAGCTAAACTTTACGATTCAGTCGAGGAATTTACTAAAAACGGCATCAAATCAGGAAACGATTCCGTACATGGTCGAAAAACGGATTTATCGCAAAATGGCCCGGAAGGTCTTAAAACGCGATAAAAGCCCATCTCGCGATCTTAACAGAATCTAACCCGAAGATACGATAACGTTTTGACGGTTTACTCGCAGAAGGAAAATAAATGTCAAGCTTGAAGATAAAAGGCAAGTTTGAAGATAAATAGAAGATTTCCGCGGAAGAAAAGGAAGGATCGAGAAAAATGGAAGATTCCCGATACACTCAAATCCGGGTAAAATGGAAAGATCGAACCGCCAAGGCGAGGAGTATATAAGCAAGAGGCATAGGGCAGAACCAGACACACGATTTCAGAGCTCCCACCACCAAAAATTAGCATTTAGGAATATTTCCGTTTTCTGTTAGCGAGCTGCGTCTCAACTAGGGTTTTCGTCCTTAGACTTCTAGGGATTTCGCCGACGGCTCACGCAGCTAAGGCTACTCTCGTTGTAACAGTTCTTACGCATATTCGGAATAAGAACCTCCTTCCTCTCAATTTTGTTTATTCTCTTTTTAATTCTAAGTTCGTCGTTTTCTTAATCTTCGTTGTGCGGTTCTGCATATAGCCGGTTCCTCTGGAAACTTAGGGTTTTCCCGAAGTTTCCTTATTTACGATTTATTGACAGTAGGTGGATTTCGGTTCCCACAATTTTCAACTAAGTAGTCCAGATGACTTAATTGAAAGTCGTCTGGATATAATACTTATGGGGGTTAGAAACGTAAAAAAAAATCGGGTTTTTTTTGTTTGTTCACAAGTGGTTGGTTGTAATTTCAATAGCGTTTTAGGTTACTTTGCATTTGATTTATGTTTGGGTTTACTTTTGTATTTGAATCCAAGTTTTGAGTCATATTTGGTAAATTTCCCTTTAATATTTATGTATTCATTTGGATTTAATTTGATTTTGTTTAAATATTCTATTATGATTTTTGGTTTAACTCTGTTTGGTTCTAATTAGAACCCCCTACAAAAGCTTGAGAACATTTTTAGTGGTGGTCTCTCACCATGTTTTCAAAAAAATACATAAATGAAAAAATAAGAAAACTAAGAGAAAGAAGGTGAAATTGAGAATAAAAGGGAAAAACGTACATGTGTAAAGAATCGATTGAAAGTAGGATTCCACACTTGTCATTTAATGAGTGTTTAAAACTAACTTTATTTTAAATTTAATAAATTAATTACCTATATTATTACTATATGATGAGAATTTGATGGTAAGAAACCAAGTCACTGCGGATGCTCTGAGATCTATGATAGGTTCAGAAAAAATTATTACCGTAAGAGGAAGGGAAAAGGAGAGAAGGAAGTTCGAGAGGAGGAGAAGGAAGTTTGTGAGGAGGAAGGAAGTGACGAAGGAACTTAATTCAAATGAAGACCCTTGGAATGGAGCCGAGTGTTTCAAATGAAGAATGAAGAAGACCCTTGGAATGAAGCATAGTATTTCAAATAAAAAGACCTTTGGAGTGAAGTATTGCGGTTATTCTCATAGCCGTTAGTGTTGAGTTTAAATAAGGAGATGTCAGATCATTTGTTCTTTATGCTTTGAATGTGATTGTAGAGTGGTGATATGAGTCCTCTTTATCTAGTCATTATGAGACTGTCGATGATGGTGATCTCGTGATGAGAGTGCTCCATTGTTGAACTACTAAGCTGTAACACTTTTTCTATTTGTATTCAATAAGAGAGTTTGGGATTTACAATCATTGGTGCGGTGAAACTCGATCGAGATCAACGCGAGATTGGAATTATGGAGGAAACAAGAATCAGAGGTGAATCGGAGGTTTCGCCAAGTTCGGAAATGCCACAAAATTGTCGTTACGTCGACTGGAAGATGAAATCGAGTATATGAGGATCGGATAAGATAAATTGGCTCGAACGTAAAAATCAACATTTGAGCGTTTGAATTCGTTAGAGAAACAGATCTCGACTATCGGATCGGAATCTACCGCGAGATTTGGTGCACTGGAGAATAAAATGATTTCCATCACGGCAACATTAGCTCGAATCGAATCTAACTCAGTATTCTCGCAAAGACTTGGCAAGGAGATCGCACATGATCGCCAATCTCAGGTACCGGTATCCTTTCCTACACCGGAAATATATCCAACAAAATTAGGCTATCGGGGAATGCAGAATACTTTAGTTAATCGTGATAAAATGCTTAAGAAGGTTGAGATTCCAGTGTTTTTGGGACCTCTGCCGTTTGATTAGATTTCTAGAGTGGACATATTTTTCAGGATCAGCAATTATAGTGAGGAGGAAAAGCTGTTTCTGGTTTCTCTCAGTTTGGAGGGGCCTGTGTTGAATTGGTTCAATGGGGAGTCAGTTAATGATCCGTTTGTGAGTTGGATATAGTTTACGGAGAGGATGCTTGACAGGTTTGCAGGACCACTTGAGAATGATCCAACGGCCAAGTTATTTTGTCTGCAACAAGAAGGAGACATAGCTGATTATGTAAGTGAATTTGAATCACTATGAAACCAAGTCACGGGTATAGATGGGAGGAACTTGATAAATGTGTTTTTAATGGTTTGAAGCCAGATATTAAAGAGATTATAAGGATGAAAGAACTGATAGGCCTTACCAACCACAAGTTAGCTGTTTTGAAAACGAGAGCACCACATTCTGTAAAGTGAAAAGTACAACTTCTGGTGGAGAAGGAAACAAAACGGCTCAACATCATAATATCTATAACAGGAACACGAGACCAGCAGTGGATAAACAATTGGTGACAGCAAATAGAAACAAGGAACACAATGGACAGCAAAACCAAAACCTCCGACCAAGACTTCAATTTTCTGATGCAGAACTTGATAAGATGAGAAGAGATAAAGTCTATTTCAGATGCAAGGCACCCTGGACCCCTGCTCATCGGGCTGAATGTCCTATTAAAGCCTTACGAGTTTTAACAGTCATCAGTGGGTTAGATTTGGAGTTGGTTGATTCTGATATAGAAGAAGAAGTACACAAAACACATCAACCACAACAGGTCTTACACACGTTGTCCTTCAACTCATACTTGGGAATCGACTCTCTAAAAACAGCAAAACTTTGTGGCTTTATACAAGACAAATAGGTGATAGTCATGCTTGATAGCGGAGCATCTCACAACTTCACTTCTCCTGGAGTTGTGAACAAGTTACACTTGAAAGTTTATGCAGATCGTAACTTGGAGGTGTTGTTGGGTAATGGAGTGACTGTTGAAGCCTTGGGAGTTTGTAGATCAGTCATCCTCTAATTAAATCAAACCAACTTCACTACTGACTTCATCTCTCTAGAACTGGGAAATATCGATGTTATACTTGGCATTCAGTGGCTTGAAACCTTAGGCAAATATGAAGTGGACTGGAAGGAGCAGGTCCTTTCCTTTGTCTATGAAGGGAAACGGGTTACTTTGAACGGTGATAGATCACTGCATTGTACGAAGTTCTCGTTCAAGTCTCTGAATCCAGTCTATACAGGGGGTAATGCAAGAAGAGAAGTGTTGCTTACCAACTCTATAGTTACATCGTCAACTCCAGAAAGTTCGTAAAAACTCTCATTGTTGTTACAAGAATTCTTGGATGTATTTGCAGTCCCAACAGCCTTACCTCCTTTTAGAGGAAAAGAACACGCAATCAACTTACTTCCGGGAATCACAGCAGTATATGTTCGTCCATACCGTTACCCACACGCAAGCAAGGTGGCAATGGAACAGATGGTGAAAGAAATGCTCTCATCCTGTATTATTCAACCTAGCACAAGTCCTTTTCAAGCCTTGTCTTGTTAGTAAAGAAGAAAGATGGCTCTTTGCGTTTTTGTGTTGACTACATGGCCTTAAATCGAGCTACTATACTGGAAAAATACCCTATTCCGGTTATAGACCAACTGCTGGATGAGCTGCATGGTGCTTCAGTGTTTACTAAACTTGATCTTTGGTCTGGATATCATCAAATCAGAATGGTAGAAGCAGATATTCCGAAGACAGCGTTTAGAACTGTTGAAGGCCATTACGAATTCTTAGTAATGCCCTTCGGTCTTACCAACACACCGGAAACCTTTCAAGCTCTGATGAAAAAGGTGTTTAAGTCATTTCTGAGACAATTTGTATTAGTCTTCTTTGATGACATCTTGATATACAGTCACACTCATGAGGAACATCAAGCTCATGTCAAACAAGTCTTGCAAGTGTTACGTGATCAAAGCTTGTTTGCTAATCAGAAGAAGTGCACATTTGGGGTTTCCAGAGTGGAGTATTTGTACCATATGATCTCAGATCATGGTGTAGCAACGGATTCAACATTGAAGTATGCAATGAATTTGTGGCCAGTTCCTAAAACTGTGAAGCAGCTGCGGGGGTTTCTTGGTCTCACAGGTTATTATAGGCATTTTATCAGGAATTATGGGACTATTGCAAGACCATTAACGACGTTATTAAAGAAGGATCAGTTCTCATGGTCACCAGAGGCTCAAGAGGCGTTTGAGAAGTTAAAACATGCTATGGTGAGTGCTCCGGTTTTAGCTCTGCCAGATTTTCAACAGGTCTTTGTGGTGGAATCAGACGCATCTGTGTTTGGTTTGGGAGAAATGTTGATGCAGAACAAGCAGCCTATAGACTTCTTTAGCGGAAGCACTATCTACTTGGCCAAAAATTTCATGTTCATACAGACCAAAGGAGCTTGAAATTTCTCTTAGAACAGAAAGAGGTTAATTTGGAATATCAGAGGTGGTTGCCAAAGCTGTTAGGATTTGATTTTGACATCTTTTATAAATCTGGTCCAGAGAATAAAGCAGTTGATGGGTTATCACGTTGTATGTATGTGGCTTCGTTGCTGTTACCTTTAACCGTGCCAACAGCTCTGCAATGGGAGGATTTATACAAAGAAATAAGTGATGATACGAAGATACATAAGCTTATTCACCAAATTCAAAAAGGCGAACTACAATATAAGAAGTATTCAGTGGTGGATGGGAGGTTATGGTCTAAAAGAAGGCTGGTGATTCCAAAAACATCACAGTTCATTCAGGTTATATTGCAAGAAGCTCATGATAGTAAGTCTGAGGGTCACTCAGGAATGTTAAAGATGATGAAGAGAATTCAGACTTCTTTCTATTGGGATGGAATATATAAACAGGTTCAGAAATATATAGCTGCTTGTGGCATATTTCAGACACACAAACATTCAACCTTGTCACCAGCAGGCTTGCTCCAGCCTTTGCTTATTCATGCTTCGATTTGGGAAGATATCAACATGGATTTTATAAACGGATTACCAATTTCGAATGGCTTCAATAGTATACTAGTGGTGATTGATCGGTTAAGCAAATTTGCGCATTTTGTGAGTCTTAAGCACCCTTACTCTGCTTTGGATGTGGCTAAGAAATTTGTGACTGACATTGTGCGCCTACATGGGTTTCCCAAGAGTATCACATCTGCCAGAGACAGAGACCTTTTTGAGTGCTTTCTGGACAGCGATCTTTCGGCTTTCCGGTACCAAACTTCAATACATCACTTCTTTTCATCCACAGACAGACGGCCAATCCGAAGTCTTGAACCGTTGTTTGGAGACATATTTGAGATGTTTCTCTTCATCACATCCTCGGACTTGGTATTCTTACTTGGCTTGGGCAGAACTTTGGTATAACACGACTTACCATAAGTCCATTCAGACTACTCCTTTTAAAGTAGTCTAAGGTTGTGACCCACCTACTATCTTGAGGTTTGAATAAGGCTCAACTGATAACTTTGAATTGGAGAGAGCGTTAACTGAAAGAGATGAGGTGTTAGCTTCGTTGAAACTGACTCTTTCTCGAGCTCAGGAGATCATGAAACAACAGGCGGATAAGTCTAAGGATGTTCAACTAGCAGTGGGGGACATGGTATATTTAAAATTACAGCCTTATAGACAGGAAATTGTGGCTCACCGTATTTGTCAGAAGTTGGCATCGAAATATTACGGTCCTTATCGTGTGTTGGAGAAGATTGGGAATACAACTTACAAACTACAATTACCTCCGGCAGCAAAGATTCATCATGTTTTCCACATATCTCAGTTAAAGTTGGCCTTGGGTTTACATGAGCAGTCAGGCGTATTGCCTCCAGAGAGTATAACAGAGGTGGATGAACCCGTTGTTCCAGAGGATGTGTTGGAAAAACGTTATGGCACTAAAGAGGAGTTGGAATTATCAGGGGTTTATCACGCGTTTTCCGACTTACCAGCTTGAGGGCAAGCTGGATTTCGTTGGGGGAAGTATTGATAGATTCAGAAAAGTTTATTACCCTAAGAGGAAGGGAAAAGGAGAGAAGAAAGTTCGAGAAGAGGAGAAGGAAGTTCGTGAGGAGGAAGTGACGAAGGAACTTAATTTAAATGAAGAAGACCCTTGGAATGGAGCAGAGTGATTCAAATAAAGAATGAAAAAGACCTTTGGAATGGAACATAGTTTTTCAAATAAAGAAGACCTTTGGAGTGAAGTAAAGCGTTTGCGGTTATTCTCATAGCCGTTAGTGTTGAGTTTAAATAAGGAGATGTTAGATCATTTGTTCTTTATGCTTTGTATGTGATTGTAGAGTGGCAATATGAGTCCTCTTTATCCAATCGTTATGAGACTGTCGATGATGGTGATCTCGTGATGAGAGTGATCCATTGTTAAACTATTGAGCTGTAACACTTGTTCTATTCGTATTCAATAAGAGAGTTTGGGATTTACAGGTATTCGACAGTCTATCAATCTCGTCATAGTTCTTTAAATTCCATTAAGAAAAGAATTCAGATAAACGAGTTTACTACAGTTTGCTCAGTTTGCTATACCCCCAAACAAAACTACTCCCTCGTTTACCAGTACTTGAATTTAACTTTCAACTATACACACATACACACAAGTTTTCTTATATAGTTGATGTCTTGACAATGATGATGATGATGATGATGATGATGATACAGTATATGAGAGAGTAGAAAACATCATCGTATGTAGGGAAGGTCAATGGTCCATCGCCAAGGACTAGCACACAAGTCACAAGAACCGCGACAAAGATTGTGAAAATCAGAAACGATTTACACGGGTCAGCGCTGTTCTGTTTCTCTGCCCCAACTGTCATAATCGCTTCACTTCCACTTCCAAGTTGAAACACCGGACAAGTGAAGAATCCGTACACAACCCCAGCTAAAAGTGCTCCCAGATTTTTCATGTCATAACTCCCACACATGGTAGAACCAAACACACATTACCCCTGATAAGGTGAAAGCTTACCAGTCATCTATTGGACAGAAATGACTTAATATGAGACCAAGTCCTGTCATTATAATGGCCTTCTGAAACAAGTCTTCGTACTCATCTCTTTGATCATATCCTTGTTATGAGATTGGTCAACAAGCCAAGCTCCTATTAATGCGAATGCTGGCCCCTACACAAACCAGATCAGATTACATGATTTGATATTTTGAAGTTCAGGAACGGTGCAACTCGGTGGAAGAAACAAGTTTAACTAACAGTTCCTCCAACTGTAGGATCTGGTGTATGAAGAAAGCTCATGAAATTACTAGAGACACCTCCGAGAATGTATATGAGACAGAACGTGAGTAGCCCATAGTCACGGCAGACTTTTGGTCCAAAGGTAAGCAGAGTCCATGAGCTAAGAGCTACATGAGGAACCCCAGAGTGCTGCAAACGCAAAATGAAGTGTATCAGTTACAAACATAGGGGAAAATTACATGAAACAAAGACATCATCAAGAGGGCTGAGTTTGACAAGATTCTGCTTCAAAATAGCTGTTCTGGTCAAGTGTGTGTCTAGTCCAGTAAAAGAATGGGGGAAAAGACCCAATCTGTTGGTCTTGTACCAGAAACATGGGCGTGACCAGCCTCCACCATTCGCCAGCCACGATTAGATCGTTTATCTTTGCTCCATACAACAGCGGGAGAGATAAGAGTCCCATATCATTTTTCCTCACTGGAGCTGCCGCTTAAAACAGACACACTCCCACATTTATGGATGCCAATATGCTCCTGGAGACACACAAGGAAGAAAGTGTCTTTTAACTATCTACAATAGCATGTATTACACATCTAAGACGAAGATTGTAGAGTTTTTACACAGTATAGAAGTTCAGTGTAGCTTCTCCTTGATCATCATCATCAAGCTGCTGAAAAGAGCTATTGTTATTACTTTTGATATCAGCTTTTCTCAATTTGCTTGCTACTGAACCTTCTTCTGGTTATATTATCGCATCTGAGGGTCAAAGAAACAGCCAAGTAAGTGACTGTTAACAACAGCAAAGCCAACGAAAGATAGATCATGCTATTAATCTAACACCTTTTTGTTGTTTGTCAAGACAAACGCTCAATGATTCTAAATCCTCCTCTGCAGTGAGTTCATCTGCCCTTGAAACAGAAGGCTTCTCATCGCCGCTTTGAAGTTTCCCAAAGTAGGAATCTAACAGTTGAAGTCTCTTTTTGATAGTCTTGGTCTCTGATGACGCCCTGACCAAGCATAGCTTTCCTCTTGATGAAAGACAACACGGCATCGATCTTATATGAGTCTTCTTCCTAGAATCTCTTCCCAGAGCGGTTTTTCTATGTTTCAGACCACTAGTGCTACTGCTAGTAACCTCTGCCTTCATCAATACGCCCAAAGCCGGACATGGAAAGGTCCTGCCAGACGGAAAACTTTTTCTGGAACCATTCAGATCAAACAAAATTTCTCCTCTGGTATGACGACTTGAATTTCTATGCTGGAAAACACGGTCTTTAAAGGGGAACTCATGGTGAAGAGGATACAACGCCATTACAAGAGCTCGAATCCGTTCATTAAGAAGAACATGTCGTCATCATCATCATCATATCTCTATGAACCAACCGCCACCGACAGGTTTTTAAGATTACAAAAGGAACAAACATCGAACATAAATTGTCAGAAACAGAAGCAGAGAAAGTTGATGAAAATTACCTTTGAAAGAAGAAACCTGATCCTCTCTTTGGCTTGCGCAGACCGTAAGATGAAGATTGTGGCTGCGAGGAGAATTAGGATTTAGGATGACGATAAGTGAGTGTCTTTGGTAATGAAAATTACGTTAAAGACCGACAAATAAAAAACAAATATTTTTATTAATAATAGTTTCAAGTTCCCTTTTTAGATATTTATGTTGTTTGAACAGTACTGACTCACATGTCACGAATCACAAGTACAACTCCCCAGAGCTGACCATTTGTTTTCTTTTTGTAATTTATACATCCTAAATATATTTGATTCTTTTTGTTTTTGTTTTTTTTTGTAAACTGGCTTTCATTAAATTTAAAACAAGGGAAATAAAAAAAATACAAATCTTTAGTCTTAAGTTTGTTTTTAGGCTACATCCAGTGTTTTTCTTTTAGTGGACACACATATCAGTATAACTAGTAGCCCAAGTTAGAATAACTGGCCCAGTAAAGGAAAATGAGACGGTTTTTGTCACGGGGAGTTGGTGAGATTTTTCGTCTTTGTTTTCTCCGCAGAAGCTATGATCGGAGAAGCCACAGTTGCATCATAGAAGAGAAAGCTCTGGAGTTTGCATGGCGAAAGCTTTGAAGACGGTTTCGGATTTGTTTATCAACAGAGGCAAAGATAGCTTCAGACTATTTGAATACTTGCTGGTGAAGTCTTGTGTTTTTCTCTAGCCAAATCCAATAGATGGTTGCTTGTGTTGGTAGGAGAGAAAGACGACGCGTATCGCGATTTCCATGGAGCGACTGTAGTTCCGAGACCGTATCCTCCCAAGTATTTGTTGTTTGAAGTTGACAACGATCCGCGGTCCTCGTCCAGATGGTGTAGCTGTAAGGACACTCAAAAAGAGGTGATTCCTAGTCTCAATCCCTGTATTACATAGTAAGCAATTGGGATCTACAGTAAGTCCCCGTCTGTTTAACCTGTCTCTTGTAGGGCATCTATCTAGCAGCACAAGCCACATCAGAAAGCTATGGCGAGGAATGCCATAAGAGAACCAGAAAATCTTTGCCCATGGAACATGAGGTTTCTGACCTTTGAGGTAAGTGTAGACTTCACCATTGTTATACTTAGTTCATGATTTACCATCAATGACCCACTCATTGTAGTCGTTCATATCCGATAGCACAACGGTTGTGAGATGAATCTGCAAGGCAAGTTGATGTTCTATTCTAGCTGGAGGTAGCAACCACCTTCCTTCCCTAAAGAGAGAGGCCACCGTTGCTGATTTTGGGATTCTTAGTCGTGAGGAGCTAGCATTAAGCAGTGTATAGAGTTTCCCCATTGGAGACCAGTTATCAAACCAGAATTGCGTAGATTCTCCATTACCAATACGTCTTCTGAGCAAGGGATAAATTAAATCACGCGCCTTTATCATCTTGTTAACCAGCCAAGAGTAATTTGTATTTGTGTTAATAGACCACTAGTTAGAGATGTCGCCTTTTAAAATGACCTTTTTGAACCAGCAAACCCATACCAAAGATGGACGAAAGAACAACATCCAGATGAGCTTCAGAATGCAAGCGAGATTCCAATTGTGGAGGTCTTTAACTCCAAGCTCTCCTTGATCCTTTGTAAGTGTTACTGTTTCCCAATCCACTTTGGCATTATAATGCTTTAGCGATGTCAACTTTGATGGTGATTTTCTTTGACCCCCTATTCTTATGATATCCATTTACTAATTCGCTTGCGAGCACTGGTTTCTCAATGAGTAATCTCCCTTCCACAATTGCAGTCTGGTTAGGCATGATTAGATCCTTCAGAATAGGCTTTAGACGTCTCACAAGAAGCCTTGAAATGACTTTGTAGAGAGTGTTCAAACATGCACTACAAGAAAACACCGCGATTCTGACGGACATTCTGACGGAAAATGTATTCCTCGGTAAATTCCGAGGCAATCCCGAGGAAACCCAAATTGGGTTTCCTCGGAATATACCGACGGAATTTCGAGGAAAGTTTATTCCTCAGAAAAAACCGACGAAAATCCGAGGATATATTATAGCCGTTAGAGAGCCGTTGGGGGATTTTAAAAATTCCGAGGAAATTCCGAGGAACTAGCCGTTGCTGTCAGAATTCCATCGAAGTTTTCTCAGAATTGTCGGCACATTTCATCTATAAATACAAGCACCCTAATCCTCTTCATTCACTCCATATCTTCATCCTCTTACATACTATATTTACACACGAATTTGATTGAAAAAAGCATGTCTTCTTCTAATTATTATCGTTCTTGGATCGATCGACCTCATTTGGATCCTAACACGAGATTGCTTACGGAAGAGTACCAAAGTGGTTTAGGCGAATTCATGGCGTTAGTTCAACGACAACCGGAAGCAAAAACGGGTATGTTAAGATGTCCTTGCTCTACTTGTAAAAATAAAAAGGTTATTAAAGAGTTAGATACTGAGCAGATGCTAAATGATCATTTTAGAGGGGAAGATTTACCCAATGCAGAAGCTAGGAGATTTTTTGATATGTTGGATGCAGGAAAGCAACCTTCGTACGAAGGTTGCAGAGATGGTCATTCAGCTTTATCATTTTCAACAAAACTGATGCGCATTAAAACAGATTATAATTTGGCTGAAGACTGTGTGGATGCGATTGCTAATTTTGTAAAAGGTATTGTACCTGAGGATAATGTAGCCCCTGGTTCATACTATGAGGTTCAGAAACTGGTAGCTGGTCTTGGTTTATCGTATCAGGTAATAGATGTATGCAGCGATAACTGCATGATTTATTGGAGGACAGATGAGCAGCGGGTTACATGCAAATTTTGTGGGAAGGCTCTTTATAAAGATACGAGTGGAAGAGTTCCAGGGCCATACAAAAGGATGTAGTATCTGCCTTTGACGGAAAGGTTGCAGAGGTTGTATCAGTCTGAACGCACAGCGCAACCAATGAGATGGCATGCAGAGCATTCAACAGATGGTGAGATTAGACATCCTTCAGATGCAAAAGCTTGGAAGCATTTCCAATCAACATATCCAGATTTTGCGTATGAGAGAAGAAATGTCTACCTTGGATTATGTACGGATGGTTTCGGCCCATTTGGCAAGCATGGGAGACAATATTCTCTATGGCCAGTCATTCTTACACCATACAACTTACCGCCAAACTCGTTCTTGCGTCGAGAGTTTTTGTTTCTTTCCATTCTCGTTCCTGGGCCAGAGAATCCTAGGAGATCACTTGATGTGTTTCTTCAGCCACTAATATATGAGTTGCAACAACTATGGGCTCAAGGTGCTGAAACATACGATGTTTCGTGTAAGGAAAACTTTCAAATGCGGGCAGTACTTATGTGGACAATAAGTGATTTTCCAGCATTTGGTATGTTATCTGGATGGACAACGCATGGAAGGCTATCATGTCCATATTGTCAAGATAACACTGATGCTTTCCAATTAAAACACGGAAGGAAAACATGTTGGTTTGACTGTGACAGGAGATTCCTATCACCTGACCATTCATATCGTAGGAGTAGAAATTTGTTTACGAAGAATAAGAGGGTGTTTGACAGTCCACCTCCGTAAATATGTGGGGCATATTTTTTGACACAGCTAAGGGATTTTGGTGCAGAAAGGACGCCAGGCGTCAGTGGACATGTGCATTATCCAGTAGATGCTATTGGAGAACTACATAACTAGCACAAAAAGAGTATTTTCTGGGATCTGCCATACTGGAAGGATCATCTGCTGAGGCATAATTTATATGTCATGCATATTGAGAAGAATTATTTTGACAATCTCATGAACACGATTCTTAGTGTTCAAGATAAAACAAAGGATAACTTGAAGTCAAGACTGGATTTAGTCGATATATGTGCTCGTTCAGAACTTCATGTTGATGAGAATGGTTGGGCTCCTTTTCCTTATATACCGACTGAATTCAGAGGCAAAGGATGTTTTCTTTGAGTGGATTTCATAGGATGTGGAATATCCAGACAGTTATGCATCAAATTTGCGTAACTGTGTCGACATAAACGAAGGAAAGTTTATCGGCTTGAAGAGTCACGATTGCCATGTAATGATGCAGCGCCTCCTTCTGTTTGCCTTCAAGGAACTATTACCACGGAATGTTTATGAAGTAGTTGCAGGGATAAGTGATTTCTTCTGCGATTTATGCACGAGATCAGTGACTCTTGAAGGTATTGAAATTTGAAGACTATTATAGCTGTGATCCAGTGCAACCTTGCAAAGATATTTCCTCCATCATTTTTTTGATGTTATGGAGCATCTTGTTATCCACCTGGCAAGAGAATTGAAACTTGGTGGTCCAGTGCAGTATAGATGGATGTATCTGTATGAGCGGTATATGTTCCATCTGAAGAAGATGGTGAAAAATTTAAGTAGGGTAGAAGGATCTATAGACGCACAAATGATCAATGAAGAAACTTCAAACTTTGCCGAGTACTACTTTCCAGCAGAAGTGCAGACCAAAAACAGAAGACCTGCTCGGCATGATGATAGAGGCGAAAGGGCAACATATTATATTACAGTTCCAGACATCTTCACAGATGTTGGGCGACTTAGCGGAAAACCAAAGGACTGTCGACTTACTGAGTAGGAGCACAGTCATTTGCAAACATATTTGCTCACCAACTGCGAAGATGTTCTTCAATATGAGAGGTAAATAAATTTAAATTTTTTTATTTTAACAAGTTGAAATTTAAATCTTAATTAATTAGTTACATTATTGTATATGTACAGGATTTATATGACAGAAAAACGGTTCGAATATAGACACGCCACAGAGGAGGAACTAGAAGAACTAAAGCAGTTAGAATTTCCTGGATGGATGTTATGTGAGTTCTTTAAACAAATTAAAATATTATTTATCACATATTTATACTAATTCACATATATTGAATGACATAATTTCTATTAATAGGTGTCTGCTGGTATGGCGAGAGGTGAAACATTTGACGATTGGATGTGGGAACCGAAATTCACACTTGTCGATTACCGTTAAATAATGAAACTTAGGAAAACCCTAATTTTCCAGAGTAACTGGATCTCTGCGAAAGCCAACGACAAGTAACCAAATAAATGCAGAAAAATATGAAAACATAATAAAACGAATTTATAAAGAAAGTCGATCTTATTTCCGATTCGCGTAAGAGCGTTGCGATCATTACAAGGAATTACAAAGGCTTTGGCCGCAGGGGCCATCAGCGAGTTACAAACATAAAACCCTAGATCTAGTCGAGTCGCAGCTCGATAACAAAAAACGGAAAAAGATAGGAAAAAAGATTTGAATGATTTCGGACTGAAACTTATGAAAGGCTGCCTACGTACCCCTTTCGGGGATCAAGTCGAACGTAGTTCAGTTGATAGAGCTGGACAAGAGATCGAACTGCCTGGGCGAGTTCGTCTAGTAATTGAGCGCCAGTCATAGAAACCGAACTTGTCGAGAAGAAGCCTAAGTTTCTAAGTGCGGAAAATTCTAAATCTAGAAAAGTTGTAAAAATCTCAGATGAGAGCTCTGGATTTCGTCCCCCTCTTCTGCCCAACGCCTCTGGTTTATATACTCCTTGCCTTGACGGTTCGATCTTTCCATTTTGCCAGGATTTGAGTACATCGGGAATCTTCCATTTTTCTCGTTCCTTTCTTTTCTTCTGTGGAAATCTTCTATTTATCTTCAAACTTGCCTTTTATCTTCAAACTTGACATTCATTTTTCTTCTGCGAGTAAACCGTCAAAACGTTATCAAATCTTCGGGTTAGATTACGTTAAGATCGCGAGAGGGGTTTTCATCGCGTTTTAGGTCCTTCCGGGCCGTTTTGCGATAAATCCGTTTTCCGACTTTTTAAGGGATCGTTTCCTGATCTGATATCTTTTTTAATAAATTCCTTGAACTAATCGTAAGGTTTTACGATTTACTCGACTTATTATTAAAAACACTTTTTTGCGATTTACTTGACGTTTTTTATTAAAAACGCGTTTTTATGATTTTCACGAGAAATCTCGAATAAATCGTATAGTTTAGGCAATGTTTGGTGTTTCGTTTAACCGTTTCCGTTTTATACGATTTCCTCGAGTTCTTTCCGAGAAAGCGAAGTTTTACGGTTTTTATCATAAAACTTGAATGATAGGTCGGATCGAGACGGAACGGGAGACGTTTCGGCCGTGGTTCAGAATGCGACCGTGTCGAAAGACGTAAGTTTTGAATCGAGAATGCGGGAGATCGAGGCGCGGGATATCCGAGAAGTCTTTAGTTCGCCCAAGAGATCGAGGCGCGGGATATCCGAGAAGTCTTTAGTTCGCCCATCGGGATATCTTGAGTGTCTGTTAGTTCGCCGATGGGCGAACTAGTTGAGTGACTCCTAGTTCGCTCATCGGCGAACTAAGCCGGGCCGGCTTAGTTCGCTGATGGGCGAACTAGTGGAGTGTCTCCTAGTTCGCCCATCGGCGAACTAAGCCGGGCCGGCTTAGTTCGCCGATGGGTGAACTAGTGGAATGTCTCCTAGTTCGCCCATCGGCGAACTAAGCCGGGTCGGCTTAGTTTGCCCATGGGCGAACTAGTCGTGACTAGTTCGCGTTTTACGGCTGTTTCGGTTTTTTGCGGTTTTGTAAAACGATTCTTCGAGTTTTATAAAACGATCTCTGAGTTTTATAAAACGATTCTCGAGTTTTATAAAATGATTCTTCGAGTTTTATAAAACGATTCTCGAGTTTTATAAAACGATTCTTCGAGTTTTATAAGACGATTCTCGAGTTTTATAAAACGATTCTCGAGTTTTATAAAACGATTCTTCGAGTTTTATAAAACGATTCTCGAGTTTTATAAAATCGATTCTTCGAGTTTTATAAAACGATTCTCGAGTTTTATAAAATCGATTCTTCGAGTTTTATAAAACGATTCTCGAGTTTTATAAAACGATTCTTCGAGTTTTATAAAATGATTCTCGAGTTTTATAAAACGATTCTCGTGTTTTATAAAACAATTCTTCGAGTTTTATAAAATGATTCTCGAGTTTTATAAAACGATTTTCGAGTTTTATAAAATGACTCTTGAGTTTTATAAAACGAATCTTCGTTTTAATAAATGACTTTTGCGGAAAGTAATGATTCCAGAAGTTATCGTAGACGTTGATTTCGAGATTACGGTTTTTGACACCAACAAAAACAATTCTCGAGTTTTATAAAACGATCCTCGAATTTTATAAAATGATCCTCGAGTTTTATAAAATGATTCTTCGAGTTTTATAAAACGATTCTTCGAGTTTTATAAAACGATTTCTCAAGTTTTATAAAACGATCTTTCGAGTTTTATAAAACGTATTTTTATTTTTACTTTTGCGGATACTTTTTGCCATTGATTCCGTCGTGACCGATTTTGACACCAACAGTTAACCCCCCAGCTCGCTAGAATCTTGAGCTTCTAGCGTAAGGTTCTTGCGAGTGGTTTGCCAGTTTTAGTTAAATTAGGCGGAATTAATGGTTGGAAAGGTCCGTTGAGAGTGATCTTTCCACTTTCCGGGGAGCGGAAAGCGTATAAGATTAGGGCTGCGCCTTGTGAAGGCTGCCTACGTACCCTTTTGAGGGGATCAAG
>CAKOAT010106265.1:182315-281733 GCA_932364175.1 Eruca vesicaria subsp. sativa | reverse complement strand
CTAAGTTCTCTAGGTTTCTTGGCAGTTTACAAGACTTTTTCGTTTCTTACCTACGAGAAATTAGAAGTCTAATAAAATTTTCGAATCGGACATACCTTAGCTTCATCGATGATTTGGGGTCGTCTATTCTTCGTTCTTCATCTTTTGACCTACCGGTCTTCGACGAATTACCAGCGAGAGTATCGGAGCGGGGAGAAGAGTTAACCATCGGAGCTCGTGTTCTTGTTTCTTCGTACTGCTGGTTTTATTTGACCGACTAGGTGCGCTTGGTATATCAAAAAAATCAATCACGTGTTTATGATTGGATGTTTTTGACTTAGCGTGGCAGAGTTTCGTAAAATCGGATTAGGTTTAGAGAGTTCAGATTTCTCGTATAGTTTAGGCAACTTTGGTGTTAAGTCAACCGTTGCCGTTTTAGACGATTGATTCGAACTTATACGAAGAAACAAGTCTTTGCGGTTTTATAAAATCCTGATGGAAATTCCGGTTCAGACGAAATGAGAATCAGCGCGATCAAAACTTCGAGAGAACTCGAGGACTGGTTCAGCTCGACGTAAGGCAAGTCGGGCGAACCCTTTCAGCTCGTCGTGTGGCGATCTGGATTGCAAGAACCCTTCGGGCGAAGTCAGCGTCTCTTGGGCGAGCCAGGCGCTTGGGTCAGCTCGCTGTATGGCGAGCTAGCTAGCTCTACGTTCGGCGAGCTAAGACGCTTGGCGCGGGTGATCTTGATTCGTCGAGTTGACTTGTTTTCTTCGTAGAATCTCAACGGCAAGTCCGATTGAGACGAAACGAAAATCTCAATGGTGAGTCGGCGAGCACAGTCCCGATTCATCAAGCTATCTTGTTTTCGTGGTAAAACCTCAACGAAAACTTCGATTGAGACGAAACGAAAAGCAGTGCGATTATTGTTTAGAGTACGGTCCGGCTCACCATAGCTATGAGTTGGATTGTGCGGACCCTCGGGAAAAAGTCAGTGCCTCTGGGACGAGGTGGAAAGCCGGTCAGCTCGCCAAGATGGCAAGCTAGGTTGCTTGGCCAACTCACCGTCTTTTCGGCTGGATAGTATTGCCCGATTCTGTGAGTAGCCTAAGGTTCTTCTGCAAACAACCTAGGGTTTTGTCGCGAATAACCTAGGGTTTTTCCGCGAGTGACCTAGGGCTTTCTCCGCGAGTAAAGCTAGGGTTTTGCCGCGGATAACCTATGGTTTTTCCGCTAGTTACCTAATGATTTTTTCGCGAACAGCCGCGAGTATCCTAGGGTTTATTTCGCGAGTAACTTACGGTTTGTTCCGCGAAAAACCTAGGGTGCTTTCCGCGAGTAACCTAGGGTTTTTCCGCGAACAACCTAGAGTTTTGTCGCAAATAACCTAGGGTTTTCCGCGAACAAACTAGGGTTTTGCCGTGAATAACCTAGAGTTTTTCCGCGAACAAACTAGGGTTTTGCCATGAATAACCTAGAGGTTTTCCGCGAACAAACTAGGGTTTTGCCGTGAATAACCTAGAGTTTTTCCGCAAGTAACCTAGGGTTTTTGTCGCGAGTAACCTACGGTTTGTTCCGCGGTTTCTGGGAGGGCAAGTTTTGTTTTTCCGAAAAGTTCTCGGAAAACGTCTTTTGCTCAACCCGTGAGATATGTCAAACTCGGAAATAAGAAAAAACACTATGGGGTTTGATAGATTTTATCGCTGCCCTTAGCGATCTGAGATAGAAATCGTGAGCTCGTTTTGTTGCTCTTCCCGTGGCGAAGAGTCGCGATTAGGTTTTCGATTTTGTTGAGTACTACAGCGTTTGCGTGAGCGTTGGCTGTACGAGTAGTCGCTGCTGGAGTTGTTTTACCAGCGTCTTTTTGCAAGTTGCGACTTTGCCTTTCATATATCCAGACATCGTTTTGGTCAAGCGTTTTTCGGCTATGAGTAAGAGTAATCCGACCCCCCCTCCTTCTAGCGCCAAACTGTGGGAACCAAAATTCACACTTGTCGATTTCCGTTAAATAAGGAAACTTAGGAAAACCCTAATTTTCCAGAGGAACCGAATCTCTGCGAAAGCGAACGACAAGTAACCAAATAAATGCGAAAAATATGAAAAACATAATAAAACGAATTTATAAAGAAAGTCGATCTTATTTCTGATTCGCGTAAGAGTGTTGCGATCATTACAAGGAATTACAAAGGCTTTGGCCGCAGGGGCCATCAGCGAGTTACAAACATAAAACCCTAGATCTAGTCGAGTCGCAGCTCGATAACAAAAAACGGAAAAAGATAGCAAAAAAGGTTTGAATGATTTCGGACTGAACCTTATGAAAGGCTGCCTACGTACCCCTTTCGGGGATCAAGTCGAACATAGTTCAGTTGATAGAGCTGGACAAGAGATCGAACTGCCTGGGCGAGTTTGTCTAGTAATTGAGCGCCAGTCATAGAAACCGAACTTGTCGAGAAGAAGCCTAAGTTTCTAAGTGCGGAAAATTCTAAATCAAGAAAAGTTGTAAAAATCTCAGATGAGAGCTCTGGATTTCGTCCCCCTCTTCTGCCCCACGCCTCTGGTTTATATACTCCTTGCCTTGACGGTTCGATCTTTCCATTTTGCCCGGATTTGAGTACATCGGGAATCTTCCATTTTTCTCGTTCCTTTCTTTTCTTCTGCGGAAATCTTCTATTTATCTTCAAACTTGCCTTTTATCTTCAAACTTGACATTCATTTTTCTTCTGCGAGTAAACCGTCAAAACGTTATCGAATCTTCGGGTTAGATTCCGTTAAGATCGCGAGAGGGGTTTTCATCGCGTTTTAGGTCCTTCCGGGCCGTTTTGCGATAAATCCGTTTTCCGACTTTTTAAGGGATCGTTTCCTGATCTGATATCTTTTTTAATAAATTCCTTGAACTAATCGTAAGGTTTTACGATTTACTCGACTTATTATTAAAAAAACTTTTTTGCGATTTACTTGACGTTTTTTATTAAAAACGCGTTTTTTATGATTTTCACGAGAAATCTCGAATAAATCGTATAGTTTAGGCAATGTTCGGTGTTTCGTTTAACCGTTGCCGTTTTATACGATTTCCTCGAGTTCTTTCCGAGAAAGCGAAGTTTTACGGTTTTTATCGTAAAACTTGAATGATAGGTCGGATCGAGACGGAACGGGAGACGTTNGCAATGTTCGGTGTTTCGTTTAACCGTTGCCGTTTTATACGATTTCCTCGAGTTCTTTCCGAGAAAGCGAAGTTTTACGGTTTTTATCGTAAAACTTGAATGATAGGTCGGATCGAGACGGAACGGGAGACGTTTCGGCCGTGGTTCAGAATGCGACCGTGTCGAAAGACGTAAGTTTTGAATCGGGGATGCGGGAGATTGAGGCGCGGGATATCCTAGTTGAGTGTCTGTTAGTTCGCCCATCGGCGAACTAAGCCGGGCCAGCTTAGTTCGCCGATGGGCGAACTAGTTGAGGGACTCCTAGTTCGCCCATCGGCGAACTAGTTGAGTGACTCTTAGTTCGCCGATGAGCGAACTAGTTGAGTGACTCTTAGTTCGCCGATGGGCGAACTAGTGGAGTGTCTCCTAGTTCGCCCATCGGTGAACTAGTCGATACTAGTTCGCGTTTTACGGCTGTTTCGGTTTTTTGCGGTTTCGTAAAACGATTCTTCGAGTTTTATAAAACGATCTCTGAGTTTTATAAAACGATTCTTGAGTTTTATAAAATGATTCTTCGAGTTTTATAAAACGATTCTCGAGTTTTATAAAACGATTCTTCGAGTTTTATAAGACGATTCTCGAGTTTTATAAAACGATTCTCGAGTTTTATAAAACGATTCTTCGAGTTTTATAAAACGATTCTCGAGTTTTATAAAATCGATTCTTCGAGTTTTATAAAACGATTCTCGAGTTTTATAAAACGATTCTTCGAGTTTTATAAAATGATTCTCGAGTTTTATAAAACGATTCTCGTGTTTTATAAAACGATTCTTCGAGTTTTATAAAATGATTCTCGAGTTTTATAAAACGATTCTCGAGTTTTATAAAACGACTCTTGAGTTTTATAAAACGACTCTTCGTTTTAATAAATGACTTTTGCAGAAAGTAATGATTCCAGAAGTTATCGTAGACGTTGATTTCGAGATTACGGTTTTTGACACCAACAAAAACGATTCTCGAGTTTTATAAAACGATCCTTGAGTTTTATAAAATGATCCTCGAGTTTTATAAAATGATTCTTCGAGTTTTATAAAACAATTCTTCAAGTTTTATAAAACGATTTCGCGAGTTTTATAAAACGATCTTTCGAGTTTTATAAAACGTATTTTTATTTTTACTTTTGCGGATACTTTTTGCCATTGATTCTGTCGTGACCGATTTCGACACCAACGTTGGATATGCGAGATGGTGTGTGGACCAAAGTATGTTGTGAAGTCATATTCGAGATTTTGTACTCGAGGATATGCATTCATAACTCAAAAGAGGAGACGTTTAAGTACGACTTACGATGCTGGCGTTTGTTCTGCATCAGGAGATGATGTATACCACGGAAACATACTGGAGATTTTGGAAATCAAGTATCCGGGCATGGTTAGATTGTGTTATATTGTTTTCTATTGTGATTGGTACGACAACACTCCGGATCGAGGTGTGAGAACAGATGCATTTGGTGTTACAATAATATATATATATATATATATATATATATATATATATATATATATATATATATATATATATATANGTGATTGGTACGACAACACTCCGGATCGAGGTGTGAGAACAGATGCATTTGGTGTTACAATAATATATATATATATATATATATATATATATATATATATATATATATATATATATATATATATATATTAAGTTACAAATTTACAAATAATTTTTTAAATGTTAATTTACAGGTTTGTTATATCAAGTACCCCCGGCTTAGGAAGAGAGATTATCCATGGGTCATTGTTACATCACTCAACCCGAGAGGCCAAGTTCAGGGAAGTTCTGAGCTGGAAGACCCACTACAAACAAGAACATCGGGCAACTTAAGTGCAGCACAAGATGTAGCTGCAGTTGACCTTGTCATCGATTTTACTAACTTTGGAGAGGAAGCCATCGTTCACGTAGAGGATGAACCAGAGATTGGAGAGTTTCACCAAGATCCAGATTCAGATTCATCTGGTGATGATGATGTCTCGGAAACAGAGTAGTATCGACAATCCATTTTTCTAATACAATTCTGAGGAAATACCGAGGAAAAACAACATATCCTCGGTATTTTCTCGGTAAATTTCTGAGGAACTATGCTTTTTCCTCGGAATTTCCTCGGAATATACAGAGGAAATTCCGAGGAATCAAGATATTTGATCCGAAAATAACGTTTTCCGTTTAGAAATTGAACATGTGACTTAAATTAACCTTATTTACTGTCTTAGATTGATTATAAAGTAAAATACTGCTGTGTTTTTAAGTAATAAGGTATCTTCCAATTGTATAAACGAAATTCCTAAACAACAAGATAAACACTTATACACTTTAATGAACGAAAATGACAAGACGTGTACTCGTTTTCTAAATTTTGTAATTTCATGGTTTATGGGCATCTATTGAAAGAATCTTCAATGTTATCCATTGAAAAACTGTCAAATTGTTCAAGGAATGGTTTACTGTATCAAAAATTTAGGTTTTGAAACCCCAAACAAGGTTTCCTCGGAATCATCCGACCAATAGGAAAACATGCAGAGCATCTTCCTGTTCCTCGGAATTTACTCGGAATATTCTGAGGAAATTCCGAGGAACGTGGAAAATTTTTAACCGGAAAATCGGACCGCCAAAAATTTCGCGAAAATTAAATTAAATGGATTCCGAGGAAATTTCGAGGAACCTTGACCGTCGGAATCTCGGATTTATTTTTACCCGAGGAACTTCTTCTTCCTCATTTCTCAGATCTCTCCCAAACTCCATTGCGATTCTCTCCGAGTTCCTCTGTCAATTTCCACCGCGAAAACCCCTCTATCTCCTCTATTTCTTTCTGAAATCATGTAATTCCTCCATCTTCATCATCCTTAGTTTTTTTTATTACGATTTGAAGTTAGTTTTAGGGATTTTAGATGTTTTAGATTGTTATTTTGTTAGGGTGATTGGTAGATTAGGTTTTGATTAGGATTTGAAGTTGTTGTTTGCGTTGTTGATGTTGTTTTTGTTGATTTAGAAAAATATTTTTTTTGGAATTTATCAAATCCAAAGGTTTTCTTTATATAAAATCTATTTTCAAAATTATTAAAACGTTTTCATATATTTTTGAAACCTTTTTGTGATTAAAAACTATTTTGTGATTGAAAACTGTTTTGGATTTTTAAAATCATTTTAATATTTATTAAAAGGTTTTTATTAGTATTATTAAAAGTTTTTTTGTGATTAAAAATTGTTTTTGGATTTTTAGAATCATTTTAATATTTATTAAAAGTTTCTGTTTGTGATTAAAAAATGTTTTTGTTTTTTTAAAATCATTTTAATATTTATTAAAAGTTTTTCTTTAATATTATTAAAAGTTTTTTGTGATTAAAAATGGTTTTGGATTGTTAGAATCATTTTAATATTTATCAAAAGTTTTTTTTTAATATTATTAAAAGTTTAATATTATCAAAAGTTTTTTTAATATTATTAAAAGTTTTTTTGTGATTAAAAACTGTTTTTGGATTTTTTAAATCATTTTAATATTTATTAAAAGGTTTTTTGTGAGTAAAAACTGTTTTTGGATTTTCCAAATCATTTTTGTATTTACTAAAAGGTATTTTTATATTTATTTTTTCAATTTATTTTTCGTAAACTAATTTTATATCGTTTTTTCTAATTTACAGGTTTAGCGATGATCAGCCCCGGCCTCGATCTCGTCGTTTCGCACCCCGAGGTCGTAGTGGTACGGGGAGCCACTCTCGGGGTTTGTCCAGCCACTGTCGGGTTCTTCATCGTCCCAGAGCACCTACCCTACAGCTCCCGCTACGGTTCCTTCTGATGAGGTTCCTTCTCCCACTGTTGCACCCCCTCCCGCTCCTCCAGTCGTTCCGGGAGTGATGACTGTTGAACAGTTGTTTCAACAGCCCGGTCGTGACCATCTTCTCTATCTCACTCAGTGTCCAAAGGGACGACGTCAATCATGGTAATTAAGAGTCCATTTTTTTTATCAAAAGTTGATTCATTATTAATAATTTGTTTCTTATATTAGGTTCGACCGATCCGGGAACGGGATCAGTGCATGGATCAACCGGATGATGTACTCGGACCTCAAGAAGGGATATCCGACTTTCACGCAGTTCCCTCTCCACGAGCAGGAGATGTGGTTTCGTCAGTTTGCGGTAAGGATTCTAATTTTTTCAGTTATATTTTTAATCTTTAATATAAAATTTCTACTAATTGTCTTTTTTTCAGCAAGAGTTCACTTGGAATCCCGATCATACGGCCTTCGTCCGTAACGCCCTCATCCATAAAGTTATGGACAACTACGGGAAGCAGATCTATGAGTGGAAGCAGAAGTGGCTCGATTATAAGGTACCGGGTTATTAATCTATTTTTAAAATTATTAAACTATTTTCTATTTATTTAAATTTTTTATATTTTTTATTTATTAAAAGGTCCCGAAGTCGATCAACAACACGGTTTGGCAGGAGTTGTGTGTGCATTGTGAGAAGGATGCGATGAAAGACACCTCCTTGACCAACTCCACCAACCGTCACAGCAAACGTGGCGGGAAGGACATGTACATACACAACTTGGGTGCCCAGTCTACTGCCACTCTGGGAGATTGCATGGTAAGTTCAATCTCTTTTTTTTTCAATAATTAAATATCTTAATTTTATTTTTATGCATTTCTTCTAATTTCTAATGTTCTTTTTAAATTATGTTTTTTCTAGGCGGAAGAAAATGATGGCGAGCCGGTTGATGACTACGAACTTCTGAAGAGGAAGCATACCAACAAGGAGACCAGGGAGATTGATGATGGCGTTGTGAAGGAGATGGTCGACCTGGTCGAAACTCTATAGAAAGACGTTGAGACCCGTCTATCTCAGCTTCAAACCGACCTGGACTCCACTTCGACGGCTTCGACCCACCTATCGCTCTCTTACAACGAAATCGTTCATATCGGTAAGATCTTTTTTTTTAAAAGTTCAATTCACTTATTTCTTCATTTTCTATTATGAAAAATTTGTTTATTTTCTCTTTCAGTCGGTTCCAAAGAAGAAGGGACGTTTGGTCGGTTTGGGTCGTCGATCCAAATCGGTTCCTCATGCTGCACTACCGCCTTTTGTTGATCCAATGGTTATGGAGGAGCTGAAGGACAAGGATGACTGCATAGCTGCGTTGAAGGCCAGGATGGCAGATAAAGAGGCCGGATGGGAGGAAATTAGGAGGCAGAACGAGCGAATGATGGAGATGATGAAGAGGATGTACCCGAACGAGCAATTCCCGTAATTTCTGTTTTTTTTTAAAAAAACTCTGAATGTTTTTTTTTTTAATTGTACAACTTTGAATATTATCTAATATGTTTTCAATTTCAACTTTTATTTTATATTTTTGAATTTCAATTTTTTAAAAAAATTATAATTTTATAAAAAAACTTAATTTTTGGAATATTCCGAGGAAGACAATCCCTCGGAATATTCCGAGGACACTGTCCCTCGGAATATTCCGAGGACACTGTCCCGCGGAATATTCCGAGGACACTGTCCCGCGGAATATTCCGAGGAAAATATCCCTCGGAATATTCCGAGTTAACTGTTTCTGCACCAAGAATAGTCCAGAAAGCTTTGAAGAACGCTGAGGTAAGACCGTCTGGACTTGGAGCTTTGTTCGTGTTCAAGGAGAATATAAGCTTAGTGATTTCTTCACTCGTAGGCATCAAGAGTATGAAATCTTTTTGTTGCTGGCTACAGCTGAATGGTGTTAAATTTTGAAACCAGTCACGAGCAGAGAACCAACAACTTGCTAAGTGTTCTGGCCCTAGGACAGATTTGAAGTGAGAGATAACATGAGCACTCATCTCCATAGGGTCAGTGATGATGTCACCGTTAAGAAGTAAGAATGAACGGATGGCATTGAAGCTAGCTCTAGCTTGACAAACACGGTAGAAGTAAGTAGTATTGAGATCTCCTTCTCGTAGCCAAGTGATACTTGATTTTTGTTGAAAGAAACACTCTTCAATCTGCCTTAAGAATTGCCATTTCAGGTTTAGTTCTTTTTCCTCAGCAAAGCTTTGAGTAGTGCGATCCGTGAGAGCTTGTACCTGCGCAATTTGTAACAAACCGTAAGTCTCTTGCACTCTTTTTTGGATATTAGAATAATTTTCTCTGTTTAGATTTTTCAAACTCTTTTTGATGTTTTTAAACTTCCAACACAGAGACGCTAAGTTGTTTGACACGCTTTCGGCAAGAAACCATGCATCAGTAACAACCTCTAGAAAGCTTGGATGTTTAGTTAGGTAGTTTAGGAACCTAAAGGGTTGGGTGCCAGCTTTGGGAAGTTGAAATGCTAGGTCAGTAAGGCAAGGAGAGTGGTCAGAGGGGGCAGGAGGGAGAAAGGTTGAGGTAGCGTTGGGGAAGATGGTAAGAATTTCACTGTTGTAAACAACGACCAAATTTTTTAGCCACTGGGGTATCATCTTGTTTATTTGTCCAAGTGTGAACAGGCCCATATTACCTGAGGTCAAAAACTCCCAACTGCAGCAAACAATCACGGAATTGATACATGAGTGAAGAGTGACTACTGTGGCTAAAAGACGAGTGCTCATGGCTATGAAGAATCTGATTGAAATCTCCTCCTATCATCCATGGCTGCGAGTCCAGAGAAAGTGCCACATGAGTATTCAAGAGATCAACCCAAAGGTCAGTTCTCTGTTCACTTTGATTAGAAGCATAGATGGCCGTGTAGATGAAAGTAAGGTAGTTAGGAAGTTCCACTTCACAGGTAATCATTTGTCGAGATTGAGAGATCATACGAACTTTAGTAGGGGTCCTTCCAAATGATGACAATTCTGCCATCTACATCTGATGAGTGGTTAGATAGGTAATACCAGTCACGACAAAGAGAATTCATCAACCGGGCTAGAGAGAGTTCTTTGATATGTGTTTCCAAAAGAGCACCAAAAATAGGTCTATGGCTATAGAGCCAATCCGTAAAAGCCGATGTTTGTCCGGATCATTTAAACCACGGACATTCCAAAAAAAAGAGTTTGACACTCATTAGGAAGAAAAAGAGGATTCTCCAGACGACTGGAGAGAGTCAACATTTAGAAGTGGTAAAAAGGGTTTTTAGTGAAGGGTCTAAGAAGGATGATTTATCTAGATATTTCATAGTGCCAACCTCCGGAAAAAGGGTGATTTGAGTTGAGGATGCAGATTGGTAAGAAACTTTAGGGAGAGAAGGAGGTGAAAAAGTAGGAGATGAACGGGATTGCTTTAAAGAAGGCTTTTGAGGTTTGTCAGAAGGACTTTTAGTGGTAGGGGGTAAGGGTTTCTGGGAGGTAGAAGGGACGGAAGTTTTAGTTTTAGAAGTCAAAGGGCTAAAAGGTAGAGAAACAGATTGAGTAGTGGAAACAATAGGCGGGATCGGAGGGGAAGGCTTAGAGGGCACCTTTTTTATTGGTACATATTGTTTGTTCCCAGCTGCCATCAAAGAGGTTTTTTTATGAGAAACTGATCACTGCTCTTATCATTTGCAGGAGTTTCTGAGGCTTTTTGCGGTGGAGGAGCTTTAGGAGGACTGTAAGACAGACAGTTTGTCACCACATGTCCCAGTTCATGACAATGAGTACACTTTGGAGGCAACCACATGTACTCAACATGAACCTCAACTACAGCACCACTCTGTCTAACAAACTCAACAACACTTGGTAGCGGTTTGGTGAGATCGACCTCAACCTTAACATGAGACAAGGTAAGACTGACAAGATTAAGTGTAAAATCATCTGTCTCCTTCGGTTCACCGATTAATCCTGCAACGAGACTAAGTCCATGGTTGTACCGTAGGTCAAGCGGAACTCCCGTGAGATGCGCCCATATTTTGATGGAACTGAGTGAAAGAGTAGTGGAGGAATGTTCAGATGACCATTGAGCGGTATAAAACATAGAATCACCGACATACCATATGATTTTGTCTAGAATCATTTCCCTTAAGAACTCACTCGGAATCCTTACAATCGCAGAGAGCTGCTGGGGATTGTTATGGATTTCGAGCCTTCTACCTTTGCCCCACATGTGATTTAGGACACTCTGAATCTGGTTAAACGGCGGGGGACGACCATTAAAGTAACAAACTATGAAGTCTTTGTGAAGCTCTGCCCCTTTATGAAATACCGAGTCTGGTATTAGAACACGAGGTCTGCCAGTTTCAAAGAGCATTACTAGGGCGAGCCTTTGGAGGGATTTGTCCCCCTTTGCACGTAGTTTCTCAGAAAGTGTAGAAGTATAAGTTGATGGAGGAGTAGGAAGGATGGGGGGGAGCGGTATTATTGTCGGTTGAGGATAAGGATGAGTCGAGTTTAGTGAAGTGTTAACAAATGTGGGTTGGCTAGGGGGAGTAGGATTGGCGGGCAAAGGGCTTTTTGTAAGTGAAGTGGGACTGGCTTGTATAGGGTTTAAGGAGGCGCAGTTAGTTAACAAAGGAGAGTTATGGTTTGGTGGAAGAATCTTGAATCTGTTCGATTCAGTTGTGGGAAGGTTAGTTGTGGTAAGGTCAAGCTGTTCAACCAAAGGGGATGAGCTCGAAGTTAAAGAAATAGTAGTTGAATTAGGGTTTCCTGTAGCAGGAACAGTAATTTGGGTTTCAATCTCAGCTAGACTACCAAACTGAGTAGTTGTTTTAGGAATAACAGCAGTAGGAGAGGAATCAACAGCCTGTGTCATAACAGTATCAGCAAGAGGGGGGAGGAGATGGGCTCTACGAAGTTCAGATCGAGATTTTGAGGGAGTAGAAGAGAGGGGGGGACACTAGAGGGGAGAGAGATGAGGGAGGGTCAGGGGGGTCAGGGGGAAAGGGTGGGGGGGGGGAGAAGACCTTCTTCGGAGGTTGGAGACGGTGGTTTTGCGGCGGAAGCATGGCCAGATTGGCCCCAATGAGACTGCATCGAAAAGCGTGTCAAGGAGAGACTGACTTTTTACTTTATTGATGTTTTATAGAGTTGATCTATTTTTGTGAGAATTATAAAGGAGGAAATAGGTTTGGGTTGAAGATGCCTTAGCAGCTCTAAGAGAGAGTTTTAGCAGAAAGTCGACAATTCTTTTTACTAACACCATCTCAAATGTATTTTGCTATATTCAACTCTAAACACATCACTATGCAAAATTATATATTTAAAGTTTAAAATGTTATGCTCTAAAAATAAATTTTCAAATTTAATTTCAAAACTATTTGTATTTTATATTATGGTTCTTATATTTGTCATAACTAATTCAAATTTATAGAAACTTTGTAAACAACTATCACAGCAATATTAATGGGAGAATTTCAATTATACCACTTTGGTGGTACCACTTTTAATGTTTACCATCAACAAAGGAACATTTTCAAAAATACACATTTTATTAAAGGATAAAAGACTCTTATATCCTTGTTCTTTATATATATACATAAAATAAATATTAAATAAAATATTAACCCTAAACCCTAAAACATCAATTCAAAACTCTAAACCCTAAAAAGTAAACCCTAAACCCTAAAAATCAACCCTAAACCCTAAAATATCAATTCTAAACCTTAAACCCTAAACTCTAAACCCTAAAAAGAAAACCCTAAACTCTAAAAAATCAACACTAAACCCTAAACTATCAATCCTAAACCCAAAACCCTAAACCCTAAATTCTAATAGTATTTTGAGTATTAAAATTTTAATGGTAAAATTGGTTAGTGTCAAGTTGAAAAGTGGTATATTGAAAGTGTTATTTCTGGGAATTTCCCAATATTAATTGATAAAATTTTATACTATAAGATAAAATTATAAATTGAATCATATAATCTATATTGTTAAAACTAAAGTACCTTTTGATACTATTTGGAAATAAGAATAATAGAATAAACTAAGGTCTATTTAAGAAAAAAAAAAATCATACATGAATGGAAGTTGTGACTTCTCTTTTAATATAATAGATTGTTTGGAAACATAGATAACATATAAAATACTTTAATTTATTTGCACATTTAGTCATTGCATTTACAACAAATTAAATATATTTCTTTTTATTTATAGATTCCTTCATTACATTTAAAATTAATTTAAAGTAATTAATTAGAATGATTTTTTCGTTTTGTGGTAAAAAATAAAATACAAACTAAAATATATAGTACATATTATATTAAATAATCTTTAAACATAGTATTACCTTGTTTAGTTTAGTCCAAAAAATAAACGATAGATTTTCAAAAAAAACAACATATCATTAATAATTCATAGAAAAATAATGCGAAAAATAATTTTTAATATGTTAATTCATTTTAAAATAAAATAACAAAAAAACAACATGTTATCTGAATAGTGTGATAATATCAAATTGCATTAAATTATAAAATTTCTAATATAATATTATGTACAAATAAAAAGATTATTATTAAACATTTATAATATAGAATAATATATTCTACTCTATATGCAAATTACAAAACATAAAAATATATTTATTTTATAAAATCAGCGGTTTATGAATTTATGTTAAACATAAACTAAATCAAACACCTGCACGGAAGTACGGGTGAAGATCTAGTTAAATATTAAACCACAAACAAAATACCACATTAAGTCTTGTAATATTATTGTTGTATAGTTCTAGTTTTAAAATATGGGTTTTTTAAAAAAATTGACTCAAAATTCTAAGTCAAACACAAAATTAACCATTTTTTGGACATTTCATTTGCCAAATCCACCCCAGAAATTCTGATTATTCACGAAAGTGCCATTCCCTTTTTTTCAAAAATACGTGTTTTACTCTCTCATCTTCATCTTCATCAATTAATCACGAACATACCATTGCCATCAATTCACCCAATAACCATGAACAACAAAAATGAAGCTCTTAATGCATCTAAAAACGGAACTTACTCATTCGTTCTTGTATAGACACTAAAGATGGAGTTGGTTTAGCTGCCGGGCAAAATGGGCCTTTTTCAGCCTAAGAAAAAAAATCATAAAAAGTTCAATACAAGTTTGTTTCTTTTCAAATTCGACCAGTCCTTTCCTCAGTCAATTTCGTTGGTCTTCAAAGACTAGTCAAAATTCAAACTTCTCGTAACTACAAAAGTCTTTAGTCTTAGTATTTGTTTGTGTTTTTTAAGTATCTAGTTTTCCACAAATTCTTTAAGTATTTCTTTGACTACTTCTACTATAAATATGCAGTCACATCCAAAGAATAAATGAGATTGTTTTTCTCCTTTTTGGGAGTTTATATCTTTTGTTCTTTGTAGAACACTTTTTGTTTCTTGTTGAGTTTCCTCCATGTAAACATTCTCTATTTCCTTTGACTTTTGCGTCATATCAAGCATCGTTTAGAAACGCTTCTTTTGTTGGACTTGTGTGTCATATCAAGCAAAAACTGAAGTCTGCAGGTAGTATCAAGAGACTTTCCGCCACTCTTATGTCACCATTCAATCCACCAGTTCTTCCTTTTTGGCGAGTTCATATCCTTCAGTCCATTTGAGTGATCATGTCCCGATTTAAGGCGTATCACCAGCCGCATTGATCATCCCGAGATCACTCATGCCATTTCTTACTTGCTCCTATTATTTGTTCAGCACTTGGACCAGCTTCGACATCAACACCCATCTTTTGCCAAAAAAAAACCATCTCATGCGTAACCTCATCCTTCGGATTTTCCAGGCACTCAGTGTAATTGTAGTTCAGACCAGTGAGGTGTTCAAACTTTATGAGTGAAAACCTCACCGGTTGTAGACCAACGAGACACCAAAGCTCATACTTCTTCTTGATGTCAAACTGGTAACACATCATAAAGTGAACTAGTCTTGATGCCCAATCAAAAGAAAGCTCCATGAACTTGAGCCTAACCTTGACTCCTTCAGCTCCTTCCACTCATCATCATGAAGAGCTTCCTTTACAGCCGCAAATAACTTCTTGTCATCAGCATGAGAGTTTATGCTTTTCAGTCGATGTGGCTCCTCTCCAAGGTAAATACCCTCTGTGAGAGTTCTGGTAAATCTATTTTCATTCTGCAAAACAATTAAAAATCAACATCTCAAACACAAACCAAACAGAAAAGGATAAATAAACTAACTTCATGTACTAGAAGACTTAAGAAGACATTGGAAGACCTACTGGAAGACCTTGGAAGACTTTAGAAGACTTTGGAAGACCTCCGAAGACTTAAAGAGACTTTGGAAGACCTACTGGAAGACCTTCGAAGACCTCGTAAAATATACTTGAAGTCTTCCAGAAAGTCTTCCAAAGTTTTGACTCTAGAAGACTTATTGGAAGACTTAAAGTAGGTCTTCCGAGGTCTTTGAAGGTCTTCCAAAGTCTTCTTAAATCTTCCGAGGTCTTCTAGTAGAACCCTAATCGTCCAATACAGATCTGAAAATTGTGTTAATCCTAATACACAAAACGATTACAAATCAAACATATGGATGAACTTACACTAAGAACCGACAAACTTTATAGTCCAAAGCAGCGAGGTTATGGCCACTGAAGACACGCGGTTACATATCTGAACAAACTCGACAGTAAAGAGGAAGTCAGCATAGTTTCGAAAAGAAAAGAATCAAAAAGCAAAAGACTCGACAACAAAGAGGAAGAGCTTACCGGCGGTGGAGTCGGAAAAACGAAACGCAAACAATTTCAGATCTGAAAATAAAAGACCCGGGTTAGTTTAGCCTACTAAGATATGCTACACCCATGAAGGATAAATGAGATTCACCAGAAAATAGCTTACGCGGTGAGAACGACGGAGAAACGAGCCAGAAATCGCCTCCGATAGATAAACAGCTAGGGTTTCATCTTTTTTACCACAAAGTGTGAAAATGGTATTTATAAGTCTGATTAGTATCTGGTTTGGTTTAATGTAATTATTTCCGGTTTTGTTCAAAATGAAGGAAAAAATTAGGGTTTGCTCCGGTTTGGCAGACTTTCCAGTAAGTCTTCTGAAAAAACAATACACTAGAAAACTTCCGTAGACGCTTAACTTACTAAAAGCCGAGAAGACTTTCTCAGAAATCTTCATAAGTCTTCCGAAACCCCAAAATCATATATATATAACTAAATGACTTACAAAAACTTTATTAAACTTAAATTAAACTTAAAATTTTAATCTACATAAAACTAAACACATATAGCGAAATTTTAGTTTTAAAAAAATGTTAAGATTCCACAATCTAACCCTAAAAACACATACAATACTACAACATAGATACCAAACCATAAACCAAAGAATATCATGACTAACTTACATTCACTCATCTACGTTGAAAACAATTCAATCTTATTAAGTCTAAATTTATATCACTTAAAAATGTCTATAATTAGATGTTTATGATTTCCCATATCAAAGTATTTTTTATGAAATTTATAAATTATTTTAAAAACTAACTAGATTTTGACCCGCGCTTAAAAAGCGCGGAAATTGTTTATGATTAAAAATTTATATAATTGGGTTTTGTCTTAATTTAAAGAATGTTTTCATATAAAATCAGTTCACCAAAATTTGTGGTGATGATTGTTTTTCATTAGTTTTTAGTTTTACTTTTTATTTTTATATTTTGCTTTTTGGTTTTTAGGTTTCTACTTTTCATTTTCAGTTTTTGGTTTAGTTTTTTAATTTTAAACCCGCTAAGTTAGTTTGAACTGATATTACCAACAAACAAATCTCAAATAATCGAACATCTAATTTAAAACTGAAAAGATGAAAACAATTTTTTTAAAAAAAATTTGAAATAGTTTATTTTGTAAATCAACAAAGCAAAAAAAAATAGAATATGTGTTTTCAGCTTTTGGTTTTGGATTTTAGTTTTTAGATTTGGTTTTTGGTTTTGCTTTACATTTTTTTTAATCAGTAAATTATTTAAAAGTTACAATTGAAATTTATCAAAAAAAAAAGTGATTGTTATTTAAAATAAAAAATATGTTAACATGTTTTAAAGTACATGATTTAAAAAATGATTAATAATAGATAATTTTGTTTTGTTAAAAATATTAAATACCTTTTGGGTCTGAAAATAATAATTGATTTTTTGATCTTTTAAGGTGAAAATTTTATTCAATGTTTTTTGGAGTTTTTTCTTAATATTAAGCCCCAAAACCAAACTATATAATTTGTTCAAAAAATAAAAGTAAGCCCAAGACTATATTCCATAAATAACCACTAGTTTAATTTAATTTTAATTAGTAGATTTCCATATTCCATATTTTGATGATATATATTCTTTTAAAATATTCCATATTTATAGGAGAAAATATGTGTTTTCGGTATACACATAGATATATGTCATATTTTGAAGGTAGTTTACATTAAGGTCGTCTTTTTACATTAATTGTGTTGGTTTAATTTAAGTAAATACGGTTCAATCAATTATATGTAGAAAATGTAGAGGGGCCTAACTTGGATGCAAAAAAAATTTATGAAATGCTACCAGCAGCTAATGAGCCAATTTATGAAGGTTGTAGAGAAGGTCTTTCTAAATTATCATTGGCAGCTAGGATGATGAATATCAAACCTGATCATAACTTACATGAAGTTTGTATGGATGCATGGGCTGAGTTGTTTAAAGAGTATTTGCCTGAAGATAATTTGTGTGCTGAATCTTATTATGAGATTCAGAAACTTGTTCATAGACTTGGCTTACCTTCGGAGATGATTGATGTGTGCATAGACAACTGTATGATATATTGGGGATACAATGCAGAATTGTTAGAGTGTAAATTTTGCAAGAAGCTCCGATATAAACCGCAAGGACGTGGACGGAATAGGGTGCCGCACCAGCGGATGTGGTACTTACCTATTAAGTATAGAATGAAGAGATTATATCAATCTGAGAAGATGGCAGCATCAATGAGATGGCATGCGAAACATACTCAGAAGGAAGGCGAGATCAATCATCCCTCTGACGAAAAAACGTGGAAACACTTTAATTCGGTGTAGCCTGATTTTGCAAGTAACCCCCAGAACGTTTATCTTGGGCTCTACACATATGGATTTAGTCCATTTAGAATGTCTGGAAGACAATACTCGCTTTGACTAGTCTTCTTGACACCTTACAACCTTCCACCAGAGATGTGTATGGAGAAAGAATTGATTTTCATGAGTATATTTATGGTCTTCTTGACACCTTACAACCTTCCACTGAAGAGGTCACTAGATGTTTTTCTACAGCCTTTGATAAAAGAAGTGAAGGATTTATGGTCAACAGGCGTGCAGACATATGATTGGTCAACAAAAACAAACTTTATAATGCGAGCACTTCTTTTGTGCCATTAGTGACTTTTCTGCATACGGGATGTTGTCAGGTTGGACGATGCATGGGAGGCTATCTTGTCCTTATTGTATGGGAAGCACATACGCATTTCAGCTGAAGCATGGTAGGAAGACGTCCTGGTTTGATTGTCATCGAAGATTTCTTCTCATTAATCATCCGTACCGAAGGAATAAGAAATTGTTCCGGTCAAAAAGAGGTTGTATGGGACACTGCTCCACCATATTTATTTGGAGAAGAAATTGAAAAAGATATTGATTATTATGGAGGACTAGACACAGTCACCAGAGGGGGTAATTGGCATACTCTTGCAAATACGCCTGATGGTTACTGGACAAAACATAATTGGCATAAAAGAGTATATTTTGGGAACTTCCATATTGGAAAGATCTACTTCTGTGCCACAATCTTGATGTGATGCATATAGAGAAGAATTTCTTTGACAACATCATCAATACTTTTTTGAACGTCCCTGGGAAGACAAAAGATAACAAGAACTCAATGTTGGATTTGTATGTATTATGTTCTAGGGTTGAGCTGCATATTAAAAACAATGGGAAAATTCCGGTTCCCATTTTCAGATTGTCAGCAGTAGCAAAAGCGGCGTAGTTCAAGTGGGTGGCATCAGATGTGAAGTTTTCAGATGGATATGTTTCAAATCTATTAAAATGTGTAGATCAGCAGGGACAAAAGTTTTCAGGGATGAAGAGTCATGGCTGTCATGTGTTTATGCAACGACTTCGACCATTTGCATTTTCGGAGTTGCTTCCAAAAAATGCTCACGAAGCACTTGCAGATAATAATTAAATAATTTATCAAAGTTCTTATTAATTTTTGTTGAAAAAAAATTAAAAAAAAGTTTCTTACGTTGGCTTGTACATTATTTGTCGGCATTGGAGCTTTTTCAGAGATCTTAGCGCACTCACCTTAACTGTAGATGTAATCAGACAACTTGATGAGAATATCCCGATCTTGATGTGTAATTTAAGAAACAAAATTCCTCCGACTTTTTTTAACGTCATGGAGCATTTGTTATCCACCTTCCGTATGAGGTACTGCTTCGTGGACCTGTTCATAATGGATGGGTGTATCCTTACGAGTGAGCCTTGAAACATTTAAAAGGGAAAGCAAAAAATCTGGCAAGGGTGGAAGGTTCAATAGTTGCTGGAAGTTTGAATGCGGAAACATCTCAATTTACATCGTACTACTTTGGATCACAAGTCCGGACACAAAAAAGAACTACGAGCAGATATGATGATGGTGGTGTTGTGCCATATATTGTTGAAGATGTTCCATACATATTCTGTCAGATTGGACGTCTAGGTGGAAACTAAAAGAAGTTTGGTGGTCGAGTTCAGAAGACGCTCACAATGCCCACACATATATATTCCTTAACTGCGAGGAGCTTGAGTTATTCGCCGAGTAACTAGTATTATTTTTTGTCATAAAATTTTACCACACATATATACTCCTTAATGATCATTTTATTTTAAAACAGTGATTTCGTTGCCCAAGTCGAGGAAGCTATACCAGGGATATCAACCAATGATCTCAACAAAAGGAAAGACCAACACTTTGTAAAGTGGTTAAAAACGCAGGTGTACATCACAATATAAGTAATTAATTAAGTTATATATTTAATGAAGTTATATATTTATCTATATATGTTGATGATCTAGGTTGATTATGATGATCCATTTTATCCTCCGTGATTACACAAATTGATACAAGGTCCGGTCGCTAAGGTCACCACAGCATCTATGTATTTCACACGTGGTTACACTTTTCACACTTACAAATATTGAAGCCGGCGAGCAACAATGAACAATGGAGTATGTGTGAAAGGTGAAACAGATTTCTATGAAATCTTACAAGAGATCATCGAAGTAGAGTTCCCCGGCATGAAGCTGAAATGCGTTCTCTTCATATGTGACGGGTTTGACCCCACCGTCAATAGAGGTGTTAGGTATAGCAAGCTTGGTGTTGTTGATATGAATGCTACACAGAGGTACACCAAGATTGAACCCTACATATTGGCTTCTCAAGCAGACCAAGTTTTTTTTATTCCTTACCCAAGGACCAGAAAATCTGGAAGTTCTTGGTTAGCCGCTATAAAAATACACCTCAGGGACGAGTATTGACTGATGAGCAACCACCTTTACAACAAAATCCGGAAGGTGCACCGGTCCAGCTTTCCACCATCGAGCAAGGCAAAATTTTTGAGCGGGTAAAATATTCGATCTTTTGTTTATATACATTTTTAGTTTTTTTTTTTTTAATTAAGTTTTCACATATGTACTAACTAATTAATGTTCATTCATCATTTGAAGGTTGTCCCGAAGAAAAGGGGACGTATAGTTGGGATCGGGACTACCAACGATGTCCCGAGGGCGAGAGCTGAACACGATAAAAGAATAAAAGAAGATTCCGCTCTCCGGAGGGATTTGGCAGCTGCAAACTGATTCATAGACGAGCACAAAGACAAATTTAAGGCTATGGCAAATATGCTCGATCTGATGATGGATAACTCGAACCCGAACCCGACCATTGCCTCTGCATGGCAGGCTCTACGTCTGAGCTTTAACACCGACCCCACTCCGGAAGAGAAGGTGGGTTTAGAGCGACGTGCGGCCCAACAAAGTTCTGATATCTTCGACAAAATAAACTTTAATGCTTAGTTTTTTTTTGTTTTAATATTAATTTGTATTTTGAATATATTTATATTATGGATCTTATGTTTATGAAATATGATTAGATATAGTTTCTTTTCAATTTATCAAAATTTAAAACAAAATTATTTTTTTTAAAAATAAAATATTTTATTTTAATTATTTTAAATTTAAATTAAAATATAAATAAAAAATATAAATTTCGTTTTGTTGTAAATTGGTCTCTAGTTTACGACTAATGAACATCAATTGTTGCTGTTTGCTAGTCGTCAATGTACGACTAATTTACCTCAATAGTCGATGTTCTTTAGTTGTAAATTTACGACCAATTAACTACAAATCTTTTACGTCACGTTTACGACCAATCGTGTAATGACTAATGTACGACTAACTGTTTTACATCACTCTTACGACTAAGCGCTCTCTGTCTAATTTACGACCAACCCCTTAGTCATAATATTACGACTAATGTACGACCAATCGTTGTAGTCGTAACATTACGACCAATGTGCGTCTAATAGTGAATTACGACCAGTGTATAACGACTAATGGGTTTTCGATGTTATTTGGTCGTAATGGTCGTATTACAACCAATGAATTACCAATGTTGTAGTCGTTAAGGACGTGTTTTCTTGTAGTATCTCACTTGCAATGTTATAATGGTAAACTACAATCTTGTTTTTTTTGTCATGAGGGGATGTTTGTAATTTCACTAGCCTTTTGAGTTACATTTACATTTGATTCGAGTTGGAGTACACTTTTGCATTTAATATCAAGATTTAAGTCATATTTGGCAAATCCATCTTAAAATATTATAAATCGTATCTTGATGTTTTTTAAAAAACAATTATGTAAAATGTAAATATATATATATATATATATATATATATATATATATATATATATATATATATATATATATATAAATAATATTTAAATCTTTATGAGATAACAATTTTATGGAATAAAACGACAAACAATAAATTAGTTAAGAATTATAAATACGATGTGTAATTGTAAGGACCAAAATGCAAATAAAATATGAAACTATTGAAGTTTTGAGTAGTGAGACTCTATATTTGAATTTTCATTATTCAAAACTTCAAATTTGAAGTTTTAGAATTCTTTTTTTTGAGAGCCAAAAAAGAACTCTATAATATAGATGACATATATTCTAATGTATTCCTCTAAAACAGCAATCTCTACATATAGAGAAAAAAAATAGGGGAATGCTATTTCTTTTCTAAATGTTATTATAGAGGTGAAAATAACAATGGGTTGTAGATGCTCTAAGGTAATGAATGATATATTTGATGTGATTTTTTATGTTTTTTTTTCTGTAGAAACGTGAGTTTGGCAAACCGGATCGGACCAGTTTATAAATAAATTAAACTATATTTTTAAAAATTTCTATTAATTAAGTGGGGTTACTGGTTCTAGTATCTTATAGATTTAGAAATCCTTTTTGGATTTTGAAATTTTTAACAAATCCACACATTTTAGAATCAAATACGTAGATTTTAGAATCAATGAAATAGATTTCAAAATCAATATAATTGAATTAGTAGAAATCAACAAAATAGATTTGTGATAAACTCAGCTTTGTAACAAAATAAAATATATATAAACTACAACATATGGTTTATCATTTTCTATATTATGTTATTATTATAACATAAAATCCCTCACATACTTGTTATTATTGCCGTTCTCACTTGATTAACATATTCTATTTGTTAATTTTCAGTTCCAGTAACTTACTCAAGATCTTCTTCTTCATCAAAACCTTTTTATTCAGAAAATTATCGATTTGTCAAAACTTTTAAAAAAGACTACACGTAAACCAACACACAAATATTCTCTCATGACAAAAATTAAAATCGAGATTAAAAATTAAAATCGAGATTTGAATATATCGAAAATTCTTTCGATAACATTTCTCAGAAAAACATGATGATGGTAAACAATTCTTTGTCATTTTATGGTGTAGAATCTCCAGAAAATATTTGTAGACGAAAACTCTTATGAGAGATTTTTGGTAAATTTTTATATTAACGTCTACGCGTACGTAAATTAACTTAGAGATGGTTGGTTAATATATTAGTATTTTTTTATTATTAGGTAAACATGGAAAATATGTATGTAAAACTTGGGGCAAGAAAATAATTATTAAGAAAATCAGTAATACACTATCAAAATAACAAGGTTCAACTCAATATTTGCTTCTTTGTATTTTTAAATCATAAATCCACTCAAATCTATTTTAAAATCAAATCCTCAAGCAAATCATTATTATTGAATAACGCCTGATTTTAAAATCTATTTTAAAATCATAGAACCAATAACAATGAATTTGAATTTAGATTTTAAAATCATAGAACCAATAACAATGAATTTGAATAGAGATTTTAAAATCATAAAACCAATAACATTATATTAACTAGTGTTATAATTTAAAATTTTCTAGACCAAATAAAAATATAAATGAATGTATATACTGGAAATAACGTTAATTCAATTGTTTGATGAATCAATTTTCATGAATATTTATACTATTAAAAATCCAATAGCCAATGGTAAAGATTTTATGGTAGATAAGTTTAATTGAGTCTTCATCATGAATATGACTTATGTTTTTTTTTTAAAACAAGCGTGATGAGTTCAAAAGAAAATATTAGAGCTGGAAAACTCTTAAGAATTTTACTAGTATCTCAGTTGATCATGATACATCTATGATATTTGCAGCTAACTTGGTGGAATGAACATGAGAATGTAAGTACACACAATAATTTCTTTTTACATCAAACAACTATTCTATTACTCATGATAGAAATTCTCTGGAAAATCTAGATCAGAATATAAAAACCAACAAAAACCAAAAATCTATGAAAAACATGTGCAGTGATCCTTAATCTTGGAACCTTGCTTGTAAAGATGCTATCTCCACTATTTGGGTTGAAAAACTTATTCATGCAGATCCTTAAAATTCATTCCAATATGCTGACATCTTTTTGTAGAAGCATGCTCTCCATAGTCTAGATAAGTGCTTCCAATTCCGTATGCAAAGTGACATCCTCTTTCTTTGCTTCATAAACCAAACAATTGTTCCTTCCATGTTTCATCACGCCACATGCAGTCATTCCACTATATTGTGAATTTAAGGTCCAAGATCCATCTACCAAACATATCCTCTGCAAGCATAAGGTTTGAGTATTCAATGTTTGGCTTTGACTGTTAGCATCCAGTGGGAGCTTTACATTTGCATCAAACTATCACGGAATTCATTTTGAGCATGTCTAACTATTTCCAATGGATTTCTCGTGATTCTCCTAAAAATAGTTTTCATTTCAAGCTTTTCACAAATATCAAATTATTCATGTGTAAGGGCCTATATCTAATTCTGGGTTCTCTATTTCTCTATTTCTCAAAAACAAAAAATCCAAATGGGAATACACACTCAACATTTGGAATATGTTTGGACACGACGGTGTTGATGAGAGGGTCCAAGTTTGTAAAGCTTGTGGACATTTGAAATAGCATGATTGGCTAATACGCCAGGTTCTTCACATCGGAAATTATTATCACATCGCATATGACCACTTGTTACATTCCTTGTTATCGCTAAGTATCATGATCCATCTACCATATTAGGTGACACATATTTTGTGGGGCATTTATTTTCCAAGAAAAAGCTTGAAATTTTTTGATACGAATCTGTTACTATAAGTTCAGGTTCTACTCGAAGAATATTCCTTGCAACCCAGTAACATGATTTCAAAATATACACCCCACTTTTTGTATAAACTCCAGCTATATTTGTAATCCTGATTGGACTGGCTTATGGCCAAACTCCCAATGAGAGGGATAAATATATGTGTTCTAAAACGCGACCGTCTAGGCGATTAACCGCCTGGTTAGACACTCCATGGGTGAACACCGCCGCAAATTTAATCAAATCGGTCACATTAATCGGATCTCCGCCTAATCCGTCAAAAACCAATTAGTCGTTTAATCCATACTAAAACCTATTTAAACCGCTAAATATTTGGACTTAATTGTCAAACTTTTGTGCCCTAAATATGCCCATTTGATTGACGAAACTTGCTAGACTTTGTCCATATAATAGTGTGCCCAAAGACCTCTCCCACTCCAGTTTAGTCGATGTGGGACAAAGGTGTGTTTGCTTTTATTTTTTTTTTAATTGACATAGATAAAAACGAAAAATATACATGCGTAATGGAATAATCGAACCTGCTACCTCGAAGAGCTGTAAGTGCATAACAAACAATTTGACCATGCTGTTCTAATACATAAATTTCACACATATATATATATATATTTATATACCTATAGTTAAATAATTTAAAAACTAATCTCTGATTAATCCCCGATTAATCAGTTAGGCGCTAGTCCCAACTCGAGCTTCTGACTAGCACCTAACGAGTTCTTAAACATGGATATATATATATCAATATTTAGGGTTAAATTACTATGATGATTTTAAATTCTTAGAGATGCAAATTAAAAAAAATTGAATAGAAAACCGCCAACGTTCGTAGATGTGATGGTACGATGTCTCGCATTACACTATGTATAGTCACAATCTCAACATTCTGTACGACAAAGGATAGAAGAACTATGTAACACCCGTTTCAACCTCCCTCAAGAACGACGTTATACTTACGCAAAATAATCGAATTATAAAAAAAACAATAAAAATATTTAGTTAAATAAATCCAAAAAAACGCAATTAAGTTCGTTAATCATCCTAAGACACCAAATCGTCCAGAGATTCTATTAAGGTCCATGATCCATCTACCAAACATATCCTCTGCACGCATAAGGTTTGAGTATTCAATGTCTGGCTTTGACTGTTAGCATCCAGTGGGAGCTTTACATTTGCATCAAACTATCATGGCATTCATTTTGAGCATGTGTAACTATTTCCAATGGATTTCTCGTGATTCTCCTAAAAATAGTTTTTCATTTCAAGCTTTCCACAAATATAAAATTATTTATGTGTAAGGGCCTATATCTAATTATGGGTCCTCTATTTCACTATTTCTCCCAAAAAAATAATCCAAGTGGGAATACACACTCAACATTAGGAGTATGTTTGGACACAATGATGTTGATGAGAGGGTCCAAGTTTGTAAAGCTTGTGGACGTTTTGAAATAGCATTATTGGCTAATTCGCCAAGTTCTTCACATCAGAAATTATTATCACATTGCATATGACCACTTGTTACATTTCTTGTTATCGCTAAGTATCATGATCCATCTACCATATTAGGTGACACATCTGTTGTGGGGCATTTATTTTCCAAGCAAAAGCTCGAAATTTTTTGATACTAGAATATGTTACTATAAGTTCAGGTTCTACTCGAAGAATATTCATTGCAACCCAGTAACATGATTTCAAAATATACACCCCACTTTTTGTTTAAACTCCAGCTATATTTGTCATCCTGATTGGATTGGCTTATGGCCAAACTCCCAATGAGAGGGATAAATATATGTGTTCTAAAACGCGACCGTCTAGGTGATTAACCGCCCGGTTAGACGCCCCATGGGTGAACACCGCCGCAAATTTAATCAAATCGGTCACATTAATCGGATGTCCACCTAATCCGTCAAAAACCAATTAGTCGCTTAAATCCATACTAAAACCGATTTAAACCGCTAAATATTTGGACTTAATTGTCAAACTTTTGGGCCCTAAATAAGCTCATTTATTTGACGAATTTTGCTAGACTTTGTCCATCTAATAGTGTGCCCAAAGACCTCTCCCACTCCAGTTTAGTCGATGTGGGACAAAGGTGTGTTTGCTTTTTTTTTTTTTAATTGACACAAATAAAAACAAAAAATATATATGCGTAACGGAAAAATCGAACCTGGTACCTCGAAGAGCTGTAACTGCATAACAAACCATTTGACCATGCTGTTCTAATACATAAATTTCACACACACACACACACACACATATATATATATATATATATATATATATATATATATAGTTAAATAATTTAAAAACTAATCTCTGATTAATCCCCGATTAATCAGTTAGGTGCTAGTCCTAACTCGAGCGTCTGACTAGCACCTAACGAGTTTTTAAACATGGATATATATTTAGGGTTAAATTACTATGTTGATTTTAAATTCTTAGAGATGCAAACTAAAAAAATTTGAATAAAAAACCGCCAACGTTCTTAGATGTGATGGTACGATGTCTCGCATTACATTATGTATATTCACAATCTCAACATTCTGTACGACAAAGGATAGAAGAACTATGTAACACCCGTTTCAACCTCCCTCAAGAACGAACGACGTTATACTTACACAAAATAATCGAACTACAAAAAAAAAAAAATATTTAGTTAAATAAATCCAAAAAACGTATTTAAGTTCGTTGAACATCCTAAGACACCAAATCGTCCAGATATTCTATTATTTTTCATGTTTACCTGCAAAGGAAAAAGGAGGGAAAAGTATCAGGAGAATCACCCAATGAGATATGAAATGCTAAACCCACAAGTCAAAGGATCCAACACTACAAGAAAACACATTTAAATCTAGGATAACTTTTTCTAGTTTTTTCCTCGTAAAAGGTGGTTTACGAGGAAATAACGAAGAAACGTGTTTCGTCGTGTACGTTCGTCGTAACTCAACTTTCCTCGTTATGTAACGAGGAAAATTTTCCTCGTAAAGTCGTCTACAGCGTTTCCTCGTAAAAGACTCGTAAGGTTTTCCTCGTTAAAGCCACGTAATATTTTCCTCGTAAAGTCCTCGTAATGCGTTCCTCATTAATACCACATAAGTTTTCCTCGTAAGAGCCTTGTAAAATATTTCCTCGTTACTTCCACGTAAATTTTTCCTTGTAAAATCCTTGCAAGTTTTCGAGGAATTTACTTGGAGACCTTATTTTTCCTAAATTATAAATACTAATCAAAATATATCAATAAATTATCTTAAACAAATTTAAAATTGAAAATTCAAATAGTAGAAGAAGAAAAGTAATATATGCATAAATATTTAAGTTTAAAATTTATAATACAGTACAAAGAAAAAAAACTACGGGTGTTGCTCGTGAAATAGGCGGACGAAGTCCTCACTCCTCTCTACCTCGTGGCTGAGGCTGTGGCGGTGGGTGTGGAATCCGTAGTTTTTCCCGCCTGGCACGCAACATCATCTCCAATTGCGGATTTACAGCCGCCAAAATGTCTAGAAAACCCTCATGTGATCCCATTTGAGCTTGCGTTGTGCTCAAATCAGAACGCGTCGCATGCAACTCCGAACGCAGCTGAGAAATCTCATTGTCCCGTTCCTGAGCATAAGACGATGTCGCTCTTGGGACATCGTTAACCTAACAGATCCCCACAATACGTCCATTTTTCTTAGGGACGACCTGTAAATAAAAGATTAATGCTAGTTACTATTTAAAAATATAAATATAATGAATAATAATAATAAGAAAACAAACCTACCTCCTCGAAAATCTTATCCACGTCAGGTGTGGATAATACGACGGGTGTCCCATCGGGAGTCTGCTGACTCAGCTGGGTTTGGCGCTCCTCAACCCGAGAAATAACCTCGTTGTAGATTCGCTTAGACCGAGGATATACAAATTGCCCAGCCTTGTTCCTGTGGGCCCGCTCGTAAAGCTCCTTGAGAGATGGCAGAACTCCCGTCTCTTTAGCCTAGAAATATTTTATAAATTAATTAAAAATATATATATATATATTAAAAAAAATTAATTATTAAAAAATTTAATTACCATATCGAGACGAACTCAGGCGTGAGGTTTTTGACCTGGACTGTGGAGCATCTTCATGTTGCCATACTCATCCTTGGTCAAACGGTTAGCGGAGCAGTTGTTGGAGGTTTTGATCGACTCTGTCTGGTTCCAATAATGGATGAGTCCATCCCATACCGAATATGTGAGGCAAGAGGGTTTCCCCTTCTCATAACCATCCACCTCATAATCGTCCTTCCAGTTGGAGACCATGTCCAGCAATCGTGCTTTTACCTTCTGCTCAAACTCACGCTTCACCCGCTCGTTCACTCCTATTGACAAACGCCATTTTTCTGTTACCAAAAAAATATTATAAACATAATTAGTCCAATAATATTAAAAATTTTAAATAATTTAAAACTTTTTACTAATCACTTACAGCGAACATTTGAACCACGTATTTCTGGTGTGGAGAGGCGTCAATTTCCAGTTTGGGCTGCATCGGGGAAATATCGCTTGATACAGTCGGTGACCCTCAAAGCGACAAAATTGTCAACCCCAAACCTGAACAAAAAAAGAAACTAAAAGTATTAAATTTGTTAATTAATGTTTGTTATAAATAAATAAAAAACTAAAATGAAACATACCAGTAAGTGTTTCCTGGTCGGTCAGGATCTAGGACCGGTAAACCCCTCTGCCTGTCTGAGCGAGAAAATCCTTGACGGTGTACATAGCATACGGAGCATCTGGCGGCACCTGCAAATCGGGATGAACCCCGACCACAGTAAGAGGAGGAGGAGGAGGAGGAGGAGGAGGAGGAGGATGTATGGGTGGTGCAGCACACTCAGACTCGGGAACACTCTCTGGAACCGAAGAACCGAAGGCTGAAGAAGATAATCCGCCTGTATGAGGACCTGGTTCACGGCCAAACATGTCCCCGTAATGAGTCCCGCCTGTAGGAGGACCTGAAGAAGATGATCCGACTGGCGGCCGCTGCTTAACCTTAAGCTTTTGCGCTCTAGTCATCTAAAACATTAAAACATTTTAAAAAAAACATAAATAAGTAATTAACATTTAATAAAAAAACACAATATAAATTCTCAAAACTAAACAACCTAATATAAATTCTCTAAACTAACCACCTAGTCTAAATTCCCTAAACCCTAAACTAACTACCTAATCTAAATTCCCTAACTATTACCTTCAGAGAAAATGGAGAGGAGTTAACTACAAATGAGAGAAATCGGATTGCTTCGATTTATGTAGGGATTTTGGTTTCCTCGTAAAATCCTAGTCCCATAACAAGGAAACAACGAGTCCCGTGTCACCTCACGAGGATTTTACGAGGAAAAGACTTACGTGGACTTTACGAGGAAACAACCTTACGTAGATTTTACGAGGAAAACAGCTTCCGTGGACTTTACGAGGAAAACTGCTTACGTGGACTTTACGAGGAAATAACAAGTCCCGTGTTTTCACATTACGAGGAAACGTTTGTATATCTCTAAAATTCGAAACCACAAACCCCTAAACCCCAACTTCCATAACGTGTACCTCTACATCTTCTTAAACCCCAAATCACAACTTTCCAAACTTCCATTTCATTTTCGTAGTTAATTAAGTCTTAAAATTATTTATATTTAAAAATCAGATACATCATTGCCATACAACATCATTCGGATACATCATTACCATTCTCAGCATCATCACTAGAAACATCATCATCTTCGTAAAACTCACCTTCAACAGCTTCGTCCGTTGTATGATCCGGAACATAATCGTATTCACGATTATGCGGATCGATGAGTGAGATTTCATCAATTTGTGCTTCGGGTTCCTCGATTTCATTGGTGTGTTCCTCTTGTAATGGTGGTTCTTCTCCAGCGATTATTCGTCCACGAGCTCTAACTTTGACAACAGCTAACCAATTTATTCATGAGGTTGTCATCCGAGGATATGGAATGAAGCAAACTTGGCCCGCTTGTGAAGCTAATATGAAAGGCTCGAATTTGTTGTACCTTCGTTCACCATTGACATCAACTACACCGAATTTGTTAATCCGAACACCTCTGTTGACAACGGGGTCGAACCACTCGCACTTAAAGATGACGCATTCCAGCTTCAATAATCCTGGGAATTGAACTTCATAAATCCCATGCAAGATCTGGTAGAAATCTGTTTCGCTTTTCACACATATTCCATAATTACTTGTAGCCCGGTGTCTACCATAGTCATAGGTATGAAATGTATAGCCTCGTGTGAATTACATCGATGATGTGGTGACCTTTACAACTGGACCTTGAAGTAATTCGCAAAACCATGCGGGATAAGCGGGATCGTCATAATCAACCTGCTAAAAATCACACTTACTTGAAATTAAACTTAAAATCAGGGATGTATACATAAAAATTTAAGTTATAATATATGTTTCCTCAACCACTTGATAAAATGTTGATCTTTAATTGTGCTTTGACTCAGTTGTGGATATACATGGGATTGCTTCTTCGACTTGAGTCACAAATTCGCTGTAAACTTATGTTATGTTAATTAATCAATTGAAAATATATAAATGTGTATAAACGTGTTTATATGTTTACCTTTCAAAATAACGAATCAATATATGCTCGCAATTGAGAAAAATATAAATGTGTGCACTATGGACGTCTTCATCACTCGACCTCCAAACCTCCTTCAATTTCCCACCCAATCACTCAATTTGACAAAAGATGTCTGGAACATATTTTTCCATATATGTCGGCATGACAACACCATAATCATATCTTCTTGGAGCTCGTTTCCTTGTACGTACTTTCGGTGCAAAGTAGTACGATGTGAAATGTGATGTTTCCGTCAAACTTCCCGCAACAATAGAACCTTCAACTTTTGCGAGGCTTTTGGCTTTTCATTTTTAACGTTTTCATGGCCCTTTCATACTGATACATCCATCTGTAATGTACAGGTCCACGAAGCAACGCTTCATACCGGAGGTGGACAACTAGGTGCTCCATGACATCAAAAAATGTCGGCAGAAATAGTTTCTCCAAGTTGCACATTAAGATGAGGATGTTCTCATGAAGTTGTTGAACGACATCCTCTTTAAGAGTGCGTGTGCTCAGATCCCTTAAAAATGCTTCAATTCCTTATAAATTACAAAAATTAAATACATTAGTATAATCATATTTATATGTACATATATATAAAGAAATTAATTAATGTTTGCGTATTATATTACCTGCAAGTGTTTCATGTACTTTTGTTGGTAGTAGCTCCGCAAATGCAAAGGGAAGTATTTGTTGCATAAAGACATGACAATCATGGCTCTTCATCCCGGAGAACATTTGACCTTTCTCAACACAACTTGAGAGTTTTGAAACATACTCATCAGGAAACTTCACTTCTGAAGCCACCCAGTTGAACAACACTGACATTTTTTCTGATGACAGTCTGAATATCGGAACTGGAACTTGCCTATTGCTTTTTATATGTAACTCACTTCTTGAGCAGATATCGGGTAAGTCCAACCTTGATTTTATGTTGTCTTTCGTCTTCCCTGAGACATTCAATATAGTGTTCACGATGTTCTCAAAATAATTATTCTCTATATGCATCACATCGAGGTTGTGGAGCAAAAGAAGATCTTTCCAATATGGCAACTCCCAAAATATACTCTTCTTGTGCCAATTGTGCTGAACACCATAAGAATCTGGCATATTACTGGGAACATGCCAATTACCACCACGATGAGTTGTTTCCAGTGCATAGTAGTAATCGATTTGCGCTTCAGATTGTTCTCCAGTTAAATATGGAGGAGGGGTGTCTCTGGCCACCCTTTTGTGTCTGAACAATGTCTTGTTTCTTCGGTATGGGTGGTAAAGTGGAAGAAATCGACGGTGACAAGCGAACCAAGTTGTCTTCCTACCATTCTTCAACTGGAACGCATATGTCATTCCATTAAAATATGGACAAGCTAATCTCTCATGTGTAGTCCATCCAGACAACATCCCATATGCAAGAAAGTCACTTATGGTCCACAAAAGCATCGCTCGCATCATAAAATTCGTTTTCGTTGAACAATCATATGTCCTTACCCCTATTGACTACAAATCTTTCAACTTTTTTATCAGTGGTTGTAGAAAAACATCGAGAGATCTTTTTGGATGCTTTGGACCAGATTATAATGTGGTCAAGAATAGAAACTCTTGTCACATGCACATCTCCGGTGGCAGGTTGTACGACGTAAGAAAGACTGGCCACAATGAATATTGTCTCCCAGACATTCCAAATGGACTAAATCCATCAGTGCATAATCCAAGATACACATTCCGGCTATTGCGAGCGAAATGTGGATGTACATTGTTAAAATGTTTCCAAGCTCTTGCATCTGATGGATGAGTCATCTCCCCATCCATCTAAGTATGCTCGGCGTGCCATCTCATCCCTCCATCAGTCTCCTCAGATTGGTACAATCTTTTCAAACTGTCTGTGATTGGTAGGTCAACATCCGTTGGTACGGTACCCTATTTTGTCCTCATCCTTGCGGTTTGAATCCTGGCTTCTTACAGAATCGACATTCTTCTAACTGCTCATCATCTCCCCAGTAAATCATGCAGTTGTCGATGCAAACGTCTATCATCTCCGAGGGCAACCCAAGACTATAAACCGATTTCTAAATCTCATAATAAGATTCAGCAGACACATTTTTTTCTCGAAAATACTGTTTAAACAAGTCTGCCCATGCATCCATGCAATTTTCAGGTAGATTGTGATCGGTTTTAATACTCATCATTCTAGCAGCCAACGACAATTTAGAGAGCCCTTCTCTACAACCATTGTAAATTGGCTCGTTCGCAACTTCTAACATTTCATAAAATTTTTTTGCATCTAAGTTTGGTTCTTCAACTTCATCATCATGAGTTACAAATGCATCACCTACCATATCATGAACCCTATCACAATCTATCATATGTTCCTTCTTATGATAACTATTTTCATTACGCAAATGATCAACGACCAGTTCATCCTGAAAATTGATATTACTACTGCTAGCTTCATTCCTACAACTATAAACTTCTCCATGTTGATACCAAATATAGTATTGTGGCATGAAACATCTATTTATTAAATAATTTCAAACATTTTCACGAGAGCCTAATTTTGTGTTGTTGCATTTCCGACAAGGACAGAACATCTTACCGCTTTCATGCGTGAGCAATGTAGAATCTGTTTGATGCATAAATGTCTTCAACCCTTCGAGAAATTCTTTCGTCACTCTCTCGTTATTATCTCTGTGTGTATACAGTCACCTCCTTAACTCGAAAATATTTCCAGTACCGGACAGTTTTTTTTTTCTTTCAAGCTTATACCTGATTGTTTTTTGGTGTGTTTGAAATGAATCACAAATAGTCGTATTTATAGAAATTTTTTATTTGGTAGATAGATATTTACTAGGAATTTACGAGGAAAAGTAGTTACAATACACGTTTTTAAATTTAAAATAAACAAAGCCTCGCTATTTTCTCACTAAATCATATTTCCCTGTAAACTCCTAGTTAAGCTTAACTAGGAGTTTACGAGGAAACAAGAAAAGACATGTAGCTTCTTAGTAATAATGCTTCCTCATAAACTCCTAGTTAAGTTTAACTAGGAATTTACGAGGAAACCAGAAAAGACACGTAGTTTCCTCATAATAGTACTAGGACTTTACGAAGAAACATTTTTTCGTGACTTTACGAGGAAACTACGTGGAACCATGGTTTCCTCATAAAATTCTCATAATATCGTCGTAATTTTACGAAAAAAACATTTTCCTAGTTAAAAAATAGTTTTCTTGTAGTGCAAACATATCACTCTGATTTGCTAATTTTTGCTAATTTTGATCTAATATGAAAAACACGATAATTAATACACCACACATAGCAATCAAATCACTGATAGTACATGAGATTGTCATTGCACCACGCATTATATATATATATATAAATATATAGAATTCCGTAGATAACAAGTATTCGTAGTACATAATTCATACATTTACTCATGTACCTCATACGCGCACATAAGTCCCCTATGCATCTGCATATCTCCATTATATGTGTCGCAGATACAGATGCACCCATACAAACAATCTATGAGTAGTACAGAACTCATACCTATACCCCGACAACTCATGCGTAGTACAATACTCATGCAGTCTCACACCATACAAATATTTTTTTTTTAATTATTTGTAAATCATTACAAAATCTTATATAATAAAGTTGATTTTTTTTTCTCTTCATAGAGGTAAAATATGACACTTGTCATTCTGTCATTCGGACTAATTTTATTAACATTACATTAAATTGTTCATAAATATTTTATAATAATTTATGTCGTTAACATAAATCAGTTATAAATTTATAATCATAAACAAATTTCTGTAAAACTTTTTTATTAAATAACATAATCAATACATTTAGTTATACTGATATCTTTATATCTTTATTATTTTAAAATTATGGAAGATAGATAAAATCTATAATAATAAAGTTGGGTTATCTGCCTTATTAGGCGTCCACGTCACTTTGGAGAGAAGGGGCTTTCGTGACACGTGTCATCACACCAGAGCTTTCACGTTTTTTTAATAATATCAGACGAATCCCGTATACACTTATATAAACTGAGCTTTCTTACATTACGATATTAGGCCCACAAATAAAGCTCTGCAAGAGACCCATTTGAATTAGGTATCGTCGCCGACGCCCTCTTGCACGGTTGCACCTGCGATTTTAACGATAAGACTCCACATACTCTAAGCGTCGTTTTGATTCCTGTAACATCTCATCCTACCATTAATCTGTTCTTTACTCTGGGTTCTCCTGATTTCTCCACTTCGCCCACTTGCAGCATTCAATCTACCTCTTCATTTCCCATTGTAATCAGGTGAAGCTTCAGCTATAAATATCGTTTTTTTCTGCGATGAGCAGTACAACTCAAACTAGATCCAGAAGCATTCTTTTTCCTTGCAACCTATTTTGATGGCGTCTACATACACTCATCTTGCCATCTGAGCGTCGGACGATGCTCTAACCTTATGAAACATCTTCAACTATCATTACTGAAATTGTCGATCTCGATCACATGTTAGTAACTATTTTTAAATATTATACAAAATCTTTTGTTGTTCAGTGTTATATTTGATAGATGATTAATGTTTTTTATATGATTTTGTAGCTATGGAGCAAAGACAGCGAAGGTGACAAACGCATGAACAGTTGTCAAGATCAGAAAGCTCTTAACCCAAAGAGTGCACTAAAGCCATCATCGCTGGTTAAAACGGCATCTAAAGAAAAGAAGAAAGGGGAAAAGAAACAAAACATAAAACCATATTAAGCATGTAAAGGAATCTCTGTCTCTATTGCAAAATCTCACACAAATGAATAAAACGTGTCTCTTATGAGTATTTTTTTTGTTTGGTCGGAGAATTTGTCAGGGAAGTCATGGTTGCATACTCAAAGGAAGTGATTAATGTAAGTATAATGCTCTTTGAACTTCTCTCATAAGCTATGGGATACACACTAATCACCTCAAGGATATGGGATGCACCAACTCATTGCTTCCGCTCCGCCATTTCTACCCTCCGTGTATTCAACCCGAGCTAACGCTACGCTTAACCAAACTCTCAGACAACTCATTTCTCACGGTTCTTCTACAAGACCATGGCGTTTCAGTCGATCTTAAAGAGAGGATGAAAGATGGAGTTCGCAGGTTTAACGAGTAATCTCCTGAAGTGAAGAAATAATTCTACAGCCAAATGCATCTTTGTGTATACAAGTAACTTTGATCTCTACAATTCATCAACTGCACATAAAAATATTCAACCAAAATGTAAGAACTCTTCACACAGGAACACACCATAATATATTTCTCATCAATCCATTCTCTAAAACTTACATCCAGAGAATACATCTTTCAAAGCCATGTTACTTCTTTTTACCAAAAAAAAGGAAGCCATGATACTTCAATTTTAAAATCAAAATATAAAATACATCATTAACAATTAAGAAATACGTCTTTCTTCCTTTATTATAAATATATAAACTACAATATTATATTTTTCATAATTTGAAACACACACATTATATAAACATAATAGTTTTAAAATTGTAAAAGTTATATGACAAAAATAAAAAGAGAGGGAATAGACAATACTTTTTTGTTTCATATTGTGAAGTTGTGTGTAAAATAGAATTAACATTAAAAATATTTTAAAATTGATTTATTTGTAGCAAAATTATTTATTAGACAACAGAAGAAAGAAAATGTACAATAGGCTAGAATTACATGCAGTCCATTAGTTTTTTTGTAACATAATTTTGGTGCAAATGGATTGTATATTTCACACTACATTCGCAACATATAACTAGCAAGTTACAAAATACATATATTTGTAACATAACCACTATGGGACACTATATTAATTTTGGTGCAATTATTAGTTTTTTATTTATTAAATTGATTAGTGAGAATCACTTACGCTATTTCTTTTTGATCTAAGCAACTGCAAACAAAATAATAAACTATTATTACTAACCACTATTAAATAGATCAGAAAAATAATTTTAAATTCATTAGCGAATAAAATATACTAAAATTTTTATATAATTGTTATATGAAGTCCAAAATTTTAAATTAATCTTATATTGCAATGAAAATTAATTATTTTCAATCAAACAATAAACAATTTGACTATTACACTTTCAAATTTTTATGCATATGTTTAAACTTAGATTTTCATGCATGTGTTTAAACTTAAAGTGGCATGCATGTATTTAAGTTTAAATTTATTTTATACTAAAATAATATGCAGAGATTACAATCAAATTAACAGATCTCTATATCATCAATACATATTATATTTTCTAAAATAATATTGAAAAATGTTCTAAAGTTTAAAACCACAACAGAAATTAATATTAGAAAACCAGCGCGTAGCGTCGGAAAACCACTAGTAGATAATAAATTCATATCATCTTAATATATATTACCTCGTTAAAATGGCTAATTCAAGGCAGATTACAGTGTCCACATCCACAGTTTTATTTAATCAATAATATTGTTTCAAACCTTCACGTCATCTTCGGTTTACACCTGATTTTGGATTGATTTTGGTTCTGTAATAAATTACGATGTTCGGTTGGTTTTCTGAAATAAAGGGTTTGGTTTGTGTCGGCAGGAAAAGAAGAATTTCCTGATCCTCCCTCACCTTTCGAGTTCCTTACCTGTGATCTCACTCTCCACGGCAACGCGTGACCTCCACCTCCTCCCCGGCTGCTTCCGATCCATCTCCCACCTCAGATCTCTCCTTCCTCTCCTCGTGGGTCACTCTCTTTTCTCCTCCCTCCCCATTGACTACCACAGCCTCCTCGCTCTCCGTCTCCACCTCTGCTTCCCATCCGTCTCCTCCCTTGCCGTTTACGCACGCTCTCCCTCCTCTCTCGAGCTTCTCCTCCCTCAATGGTCGAGGACCCGCCACGCCAAGCTCGTCCGTTGGCACCAGAGAGCTTCTCAGATCCCTCTTGGCGGCGACTTCGTCTCCATCTTCGAACACTGTGGCTTCCTCGAGTCTGTAGATCTCTCCGCCTTCTATCACTGGCAGAATAATTTGAGGTATGATTGATCGGCCAATTTGATTATAGACAACCCTAATTTTGTGATTCCAGATTATGTTTTTTTTTTCTTTGCGGATTCTATGGTGTATTCTCCCTTTTTTGACGACTAAATAATCGAACATGTTGGTTATGTTTCGTCTCAGTTCAAGAGCTTGTTGTATCTTCCATTTCTCTCGCAATTTGATTACTCCATTAATAATCTCTGTCTCTTCTCTGCATTGTGAAATCTGTGCGCACGTATTTATTGATATGATCCGAACCAGAAACAATACGGAATGAATCTGCCAACTGGTTTCCTTCCACTTTGCCTTACCACTACAATAATGAGTATTAGTTTACGCAAAGCTCAGTTTGCACTTTTAGCACCTAACAAGAACGGTCTCATCACTTTGAATAACATCAGATTGGTATGTACCTTCTCTCTTTCTCTCTTAACATACAGCTCAAAGCGCAATATTCATTTTCTGTTTGAAAAGGCACTTGCTTCAAATGCGACAGAGGCAATGAAGGAGTCACGAATACCAGCTTTCTTGCATTGGTATTTTCCTGTCTTTTCTTTTCAGATTCTTGCTTGCTTACCCTATTTGACTACCAAAAGGTTTGGGTGTTAATGACAGTTAAATGGACTAGGATACCAAGGGATGGATTATGAAGAGTTTTGTGCAGCTTCCATCAGTGTTCATCAGCATGAGTCACTTAATTGTTGGGAGAAGAGTGTTCGCCATGCTTATGAGCTCTTTGAGATGAATAAAAACAGAGTTATTGTCATCAAAGAACTCGCTTCGGTAAGTTTGTCTTGTCACTTGGGACTTTATATTCACTATGTTTTCAGCCAAGTGTTAAAGGGAGAACATACATGTTTTTTCTGTAGGAACTTGGTGAGAACCCATTCTTTCTCCATCACTTTAATGAGAACCCGTGAAAAGCTTTTCAAGGTACGTTTCTTTTGGAAAGAAGGTTTTGGACTTGTGGAAATTGTACATAACTTTAGTTTAATGGAAGGGGTCTCAAAGCTTACGCATACTTTTGCAGATGTTAATGGAGGTAGAAAGCTGGAAAGAAGCTTTGGATTACTGCAAACTTATAGTCCTTGTTTACCAAAGTATGTATGTTTCATCTGGAATATTACTTTTGCTCCTTGACGCAGGAGGTTTGATTAATATTTCTTCTTTTAGACACCTTAGAAACCGATTAGCAGACTTCTATTAGTGCAGGATATATATTTCGAACAAAACTTAAAAGCTCCTTATGAAGTTTGGTTAAAAAAAAATCACATATAAATAAATATGATAAATGTAACTAATTTATCCTTTCATAATTGTAATGTGTGGTTAATTTTGTATAGGTACATCTACTGTTCTCCAGCGGGTGTTTACCTGAAATCTGATGTCTTGCCACATTGTGAGGCATGTAAACTAATCTTACTATTGAGCTGCAGTAATCTCTCTTGATTTCTCCATTTATAAAATGTTTTGTGATCTGTTCATATGTAATCTCATTTTTATTTGGCGCATAACTGATGCAGGTGGATGCAGTTGACCCAAAGAGTAGGCACAAGGGGAAGCTAGAGACAGAGAGAGCTTACTGCAATCAAAAGGTGTAAACTGGACATCTTTACGGTCATGTTCGTTTGGTGGTTGCTAGCGTCAGCGACCAGAGTCAGCGACTAAACGTTGTTCGTTTACTGGTCGCCGGCTCAGCGACCAGACGCTAGCGTTCAGCGATTAAAAATTTTGAACGCTGAAAATTTTAGCGTCAGCGACCAAAACCTTAGGACAAAAAAAAAATTATTTTATTAATAAAATAAATATAAAAATACCGAAAATATAAAAAAATTCAAAACAAAACATAAAAATTAATAAAATTCAGAAAAAAATATAAAGAAATAAATTATTTTCTAAATAAAATAAAAATAATTATACAAAAAATAGAAAAATAAAAAGTTATAAAAATCATTAAATTTAAAAAAGAACAAAAAAATCACAAATAATAATTAAATAACTTTATTAATAAAATAACTAAAATACTACTGAAAATAGAAAAAAATCACCACAAATAAAAATAAAGCATAAGTAATTAAAATTCAAAAAAAAACAAAAAAAATAACAAACAATAATTAAACTATTTATTAATAAAATAAAAATAATAATACAAAATAGAAAAAATCATTAAAAGTCAAAATAAAGCATAAATTGTTTAAAAATTAAAAAAAAAAAACAAAAACAAAAATCGAAAATAATAATTAAATTATTTTATTAATAAAATAAATATAAATAAAGAAAATAAAAAATTATAAAAAAGTAAAAACAAATCATAAAAATCATAAAAAATCCTAAAAGTCATTAATTTTTTTTTAAAAATTATTATTGTATAAATAAAATAAATATAATTATACAAAAGTAGAATTTTTTTATAAAAATCATTATTTTTAAAAAAAATTATAATTAAATAATTTTATTAATAAAATAAATATAATAATACTGAAAATAGAAAAATTCACAAAAAACAAAAATAGAATAACAAACAATAATTTAATTTTTAATAATAAAAAAAAAAAAATACAAAAATAGAATAAATTCATAAAAAATCAAAAAAAATCATAAATTTATTAAAATTTTGAGAAACGAAAACAAATAAACAAATAATATTTTATTATTAAAAGAAATATAATAATAAAAATAGAAAAAATCATAAAACAAAAAAAATCATAAAACTCATTAATTGTTTAAAAAAATCACAAAATAATATATTATTTATTAGTAAAATAAGTCTAAAATACATAAATATCAAATCATAAAAATTCAATAGAAATCTTAAAAGTACTTGTTAAATAAGTTTAATGTTTAGAGTAGCTATAAACTGGTTTTCTTCGAGCTATCATTACTATTCTTTTTTTTTTTAACAATCAATAAACTTTTCCAATTCCAGTTAATACACACAAAGAATATAACAGATAAAAAAATGTAAATAGCAGCCAGTCTCTCAGTTACAATTATCTAATTCAAATTAAAATAATTTATTATCTTAAAATGATTCTCATATATCAGATCAAAGAAAATAAATAAGTGAAATGCTTTTAGCAGCTATTTACAAACTCTGTATTAATCTAGCTATAAAAATCTAGAAAATCTCAACTAAGAAACACTAAACATTGAACTTAGAGCATCTCCAACCCCACTCCATATTTTACTGCAAAATGGAGTGGAGAATGGAGTAATGAAGAAACAAAAATCTCATTACTCCATATTTGGAGTAATCACTTTTTTGTTTCTTCATCACTCCATTTCCCACTCCATTTTGCAGTAAATTATGGAGTGGGGTTGGAGATGCTCTTATTTTACAAGTACCTTTATAATTTTTCTATTTTCTATATTTTATACTTATTTTTAATAAAAAATATTAATATTTTGACTTTTTATTTATGACTTTTTAATAATTTAGTAACTGAAAAAGAATTTTCAAAAAAAAAAATAACTATGATCATATTTTTTGTCAAAAATAATAATTTAAATGTAAAGAACTGATCGCAAGCGACACTGAAACGAACAACTTAGCGACAACCGCTGCGATCAATCGCTGACGCTAGCGACCACCAAACGAACAACTATCAGCGACATCAAGTCGTAGTCGCTGGTCGTTGACTCTGGTCGCTGACTCTGGTCGCTGACGCTAGCGACCACCAAACAAACATGACCTACATCAACGGTCCATTAAACTACAACCCCGTTGAAGAATGGTTCTTCCACCATCTCAAAGCTAGTCGCCCTATCCCAGTTCCAAACTCTGGCATCCAAGTCTCACAACTCTGTCACGTTAAGGTCACACATACCTACTTTCTCATTTAGTCTTGAGCTCTCTTATCTTGCTTCAAGAGTGTAATCATCTATAACGTCAAATCAATGTTTTATGTAATTTTCAGGACTTCGCAACAGCCTTTCTCGCCGTGCTTGGTAACGAGAAAGCCAGCATAGAGATATTCAACATCTCAGGAGAGACGTATGTCACATTTGATGGCTTATCAAGAGCTTGCCCTAAGGTACATAACACGTGAGTCTTCTATATTATTAAAATAGAAGTACACTTATAAAATACCCCTGAGTTTTTCTACTTATTTACAATGTTATGCCACTGAAGTTATTAATTACCCTATCTTATAGGATTCTTTGTCTTTTCACTTTAATTAATGCATTTCCAAAATCAAAATTTAACTAAAAAAAATATGGCAACAATAATTGATGAAAATAATTATTTTCATATATGTCTTTCGTAATTAAATAAATAAATTATATAGAAATTGTTTTACTAATTCCATATACATAATAATTAATTCCAATATTAATTAACTTACCTTTTAGGATTTTTTTCATATTAATTATCTACATATCTTTAAATAGTTAATGAAATATATTGTTTTCAAAGATATATAATTATATTTTTATTATTTATAAGTAATAACTAAAATAAAATTCACAAAAAGAAACATTTATATAATACACAATACATAGATTAATATAAATATATTATGTTATGTATATTTTTTATATAAATAATAGTTCAAGGTAAATTCAGAATAATAAAAGTTAAAAAGTAGAAATATATAGCACCATATATTTTAAATAGTGGATACAACAATTTAGTTATACATTATCATAAAATTTTGATTCATAAAAAAAAACCTTTGTGCAGATATACGGGTCATATTTTTAAAATAAGTATGACACAATGATAGTTTATAAGATAAAATAAAATTAATCAATATAAACTAAAAAATTGTGTGTTTAAAATGTCGTATTATTATTTAAACGGGTAAATCTAGAAATATATATTATCACTTATAAAATATATAAAAACAAACACTTGCGCGGATCAAACAATAAACTTTTCGGTATTCTTCTGTCAAAATTAAATCCATAAGTAATTTGTAACCATTTAATTGATACTTCATTTTTAATTTTACAAATTTCAATCCAAATGTTTTATATATTAAAAATTTTATATAATTTGAACATCATGCTTTTTCTTAGAAATATTATAACTAATTTATCATTTTTTTGTATACCATATTAACTCTTACTTCTCAAGATTTGATGTATCTTTAACTGAAAAATATTTTCAATATATCGTCTACATGTTAGATTTGTTTGTATGATACCCAATATTTTTGATACAATAATTTGTTAACACACAAAAAAAAACTTAATGTAATATAATTAATTTTTACAAAAATATCATTTAATATAAAAATTAAAAAAGTAAAATTAATACCCGTGCGACCGCACGGGTCAAGGATTATTTCTTGAGTAACTTGAGTTGCAAGTGATGTAAAACTTGTAATGTTTTAAACTCTTATCAGGCTGGTGGGTTTCCAGAGCCAGAGATTGTTCACTACAACCCTAAAGAGTTTGACTTTGTGAAAAAGGCTTTCCCTTTCCGTGACCAGGTAAACCTCCAACACAACATCAACGAATCCAATTTCTAAAAAAATAAAAGAGTATTTGCACTCCATACACACACTAAACCTCATAATTCACTCTATACCCTATTTCTTTCTTTATCTCTCCTCCCCACACATTACTTTTTTCCCCACCAAAAATGGCAAATCCCTAATTTCCTATTTTCTTATGGATTTCTATCTAATTCACTCAAAATAAAATTGCTGTTTTGTTTTATGTCTTATCTTACAGCATTTTGCGTCGGTGGAGAAAGCAAAGAATGTCCTTGGATGGAAGCCAGAGTTTGACTTGGTAGGTGTTACCCATTCTGCAGAATTCTGTGGCCAGCAAACCAAAGCACTGGTTTCGTTTCGTTTAATTTGATTTGATATCATATAAAATCATATAACTTATCCAAGTCAGTAGGTTTGATTTCGGTAAATTAAGATGTGTGATTGTGTGCATTCTCATATTGTATAAACTCTATCAATTAATAATATTAAATTATAATATTTTATTAATTTAAAAAAAAGTTAAAGTTTTATATTTAAAATGTACATTGTATATAAAATAAGATAAATTTTTGTTTTATGGTATATGTATTAACTAAGTTTTAGAAAGAGAAAATGCCTCAAATGACACTAAACTAAGTTTTTCTTCCCAAATTACCACTCAAGATTCAAAATTACAAAATTAGGTTTCATTAATAGGATTATTTACCTTTATACCCCAATATCCTTCTTTAATTATATTAAATAAAAAAATTGAAAATCCCAATCTCGACGTATGTCTCTCATCTCCGACTCTATGCCGTCTCTCAGCTCCACCGCCATCAGCTCCGCTGCAATCATCTCTGCCGTCATCAGCTCCATAGTCGTCTGCTCCGCCGGCACTTGGTTGGCGGTCCTTCAGCTTCGCGGAATTCTACCATTTTCTTTGTTAACCGGAGGAGATCGTTAAAGCTATTCCGTATGTTGTGTTGTGTATTATCATTTACATGATCATTAAGTTAGATGATGAGAGTGATCTGGGCAGGTTCTAGATACAGATTTTGGGATCAATTTTTCATCTATAACTTGGATTTACATCATATCTCTTTGACTTCAATAGCGCTATTGGACATAATTGAGTTCTGAGGTATCAAACTAGCATCATTAAGTTGTTTGTGGAAAAACTTAGTTGGCTAGTTTTGTAGATGTTCTTATTCTCTTTTTAATTGTCAAAAATTTTTTTTATTATGTTGGTTCAGTGGACATGGTAGCTTCTCAAATGATCAAGTTGAACAGTGTTGTTGGTCACCTTCTTCATTTTTCAACTCTAGTTCCTTACCACGGCTGGTTAGTTTTTGACCTTATCAATTGTGCTCGTGTTAGAGTCATTTGGCATATTGAAAGGTAAAACTTTCCGTCCAAATTGTATTATTTTGTCTTAGTTTTTGTTCCATGGAATAACATTTTTTGGTTGTTGTTTGTAGTGAAGGTGGTAAGCTTCTTTTGGAACCGAATCGTGCTTTGAGACCAGTTGGTTTCTTTGTCTGGTCAGCCACTCCAGTGTACAGGAAGAACGAGGAAGATCCTGGTATATGGAAAGGTAGTTTATTTTTCCTTTCCTCTTCTTTTGTTCGCTGTTTATCGCAAAATTGCCTTTTGGAATTTGATTTTACCTTCTTTGTATTGTGTTATAGCAATGTCTGAGCTTACAAAGGCAATGTGTTGGAAGCTGGTGGCAATTAAGAAAGAAAAATTGAACGAGGTTGGTGCTGCCATTTATCAAAAGCCAATAAATGACTGTTACAACAAAAGACCTCAGAACGATCCACCTCTCTGCAAAGATTCCGATGATCAAAATGCAGCCTGGTAGAGTAGCCTGCCTTTAAACTCTTACTCAGTTCACTAGTAAAGCAATTGCAATCTGATGCTCACATGTTTGATTTACTGTTTGTAGGAATGTTCCACTCGAGGCATGTATGCATAAAGTGACAGAAGATTTCACAGCGGACCAAGAGAAGTGGAAGACTGTTGTCTCAAAGTCATACATCGATGGCATGGGGATAGATTGGTCTAACGTGAGAAACGTGATGGACATGAAAGCAGTCTACCCACGATTAAAGAAGTGGTGTGGTTACTACTTTTATTTGCTATCCTTTTTTTTCTTTCTAATTAAATATAATTTCTTTCAGGAACCCTTTCCTAGACATTGTACTTGCTATCCTAATTTTTTTTTCATTTTAATTAAATATTAATTTTGTAGGAATTAATTCTTAGATATTTTACTTGCTATCATAACATGATATATATGTAAGTTTGTTAATATATACCTTTTTCACTTGCTATCCTAGCACATTTCCTTTTTTAATTATTAAATTTTCAGGAAGGTTTTTCTAAATATTTTACTTATTATTCTAACATTTTTTTTTAACTAACTATAAAATTTTCAGGAAGCTCTTCCTAAATATTTTACTTGCTATCCTATTTTTTTTCCTTTTTAATTTAATATTAAATTTTCAGGTAACCTTGCTAAACCTTTTTAGTTGTTATCATAATTAATATGATATATATTTAAGTGTGTTAATATGTACATTTTTCACTTGCTATCCTAATATTTTCCTTTTTAAATATTAAATTTTCAGGAAACCCTTCCTAAATATTTTACTTTCTATCCTAACATTGTTTTATTTTTAATTAAATATAAAATTTTCAAGAACCCTTTCCTAAACATTTTACTTGTTATCCTAACATTTTTTTTTAACTAAATATAAAATTTTCAGGAAGCTCTTCCTAAACATTTTACTTGCTATCCTATTTTTTTCCTTTTTAATTTAATATTAAATTTTCAGGTAACCTTGCTAAACCTTTTTAGTTGTTATCATAATTAATATGATATATATGTAAGTGTGTTGTACATATTTCACTTGCTATCCTAATATTTTCCTTTTTAAATATTAAATTTTCAGGAAACCCTTCCTAAATATTTTACTTTCTATCCTAACATTGTTTTATTTTTAATTAAATATAAAATTTTCAAGAACCCTTTCCTAAACATTTTATTTGCTATCCCTTTTTTTCTATTTAATATAATTTTTTCAGGAAACCCTTCCTAAACATTTTACTTGGTATCCTATATTTTTCCTTTTAGTTTAATATTACATTTTCAGGAAGCTATTCCTAATCGACATAAATTTTTAACTGTTTTTCCTTGACTTTGAACCAATTTTATACTTCAGCTCAGTTAGTGTTAGTCTGAGAGGTAATAAAACTCCCATCGTGTTACTATCCTGCGTAACCAAGTAATAAATATTTCAAAGTTTGTTAACACCAAATCTTCTGGAAAACTTTCTTGAATCTACATAAATCCTTCCTGAAAATTTAGAAAAACTACACAGTTTCACAAGCACAAGTAAGAGACTAACAATGTCATAAGGAAATTCACGAGCCTACCAAAGATATCAATAGACGTAAGAAAAACAAGAAGACACAAAGCAAAAAAAGATTCAAATTTGTTATTATCAAAATATTCTGGAAAGCTTTCCTGAAACTACACAAATCCTTCCTGAAATTTTAAAAACACTACACAGTTTCACAAGCACAAGTACAAGTACAACCACAAGTAAGAGACTAACAATTTCATAAGAAAATTCACGAGCCTATCAAAGATATAACATGACTAAGCCAAACAAGAAAACACCAAAAAAAAAATCAAATTTTTTAACATCGAATTTTCTGGAAAGCTTTCTGAAACTACATAATGATTCCTGAAATTTTAAAAATACTACAAAGTTTCACAACCACAAGCACAAGCACAAGCACAAGCACAAGCACAAGCACAAGCAAGAGATTAACAATGTTATAAGCAAATTCACGAGCCAACCAAAGATATCAACATGCATAAGTCAACAAGTAAAATAAATAACTTCATTTGTATAATTGAGGATGAAGAAATGAGCTAAGTAATTTTATTTTTAAAAATTAGACAACTTCATTTGATTCTTACCAATATGGTGTACAATTCTTATTTTGGTTAAACCACGACATGTATAACGAGACTTTCCTCAATTGCATTCAAAATCTTAATTTTGTTTGTTTCTGTATGATTTTCTTCTTTCTTATACAATTAACCATCAATTTCATCAAACGTAGAAGACTGATGAACTAAACTTACAAAGAAAAAGCACAAAGCGACTTGCAGAATTCTAACCAAAGGTAAGTCTTGAAACCCATTAAAAAATCACAAAAATGATAAGAGATAAGTAGTAGCATTGAACCAAGATTAATCTTCAGGATAATGTATTCTAAAATTTGGAAAGCCTTGAGCGTGTTCAGGATGAGTTTTTGGATTGAAGATAATGTATTCTAAAATTTGGAAAGCCTTGAGCGTGTTCAGGATGAGTTTTTGGATTGAAGATAATGTATTCTAGAATTTGGAACGCCATGAACGTGTTTAGGATAGGTTTCCAGATAAATATTAATCTTCAGGATATACTTTAAGGTTTAAGGTTTAAGGTTTAAGGTTTAAGGTTTAGAGTTTAGGGTTTAGAGTTGATGTTTTAGGGTTTATAGCTTAAAGTTCATGTTTTAGGGGTTTGGGTGTAGGGTTGATTTTTTTTAAGGGTTTAGGTTTAGAGTTTAGAGTTGAAGGTTTAGGTCTTAGGATTTAAGGTAATTTTTTTAGGGTTTAGGTTTTAAAGTTTAAGGTTTAGGGTTTAGAGTTTATGTTTTAAGGTTTAGAGTTTAATATATTAATCTTCAGGATAATGTATTCTAAAATTTGGAAAGCATTGAGAGTGTTCATGATGAGTTTCCGGACCGAAGATAATGTATTATAAAATTTGGAAAGCCATGAGCGTGTTCATGATGAGCTTCCAGATAATAAATTAATCTCCAGGAAGCTTTTCTAAATTATTTGGAAAGGCTTTCCTGAGATTTTTAAAGAGTTTATGTTGTTTTAAAAACACATTCTTAAAGATTGAGAAAGACATTATCAACTTTTAGAAAGATCTTACTAACATGTGTATGAGTATTTTGTAGACATCTAGATTGTTAAGCTTTAGAATTTATGAAGCTTTCTTGAATTCATAGGAAGGATTCACACGAATTTAAGAAGACCATCCTAAATTGTATGTTAATTACTAGTTGATAAAAAAAATTTTATGAAGCTTTCTAAATTCTTAGGAAAGGCTTTCCTGAAAATTTTCAAAAAAACATTCTATTGTTTGAAAAAGACATTATTAAAGATTGAGAAAGACATTATAAATTTAGAAATATCTTACTAAAATGTGTATGACTATTTTTAGATAACTAGAAATGATATAGTTTTTGAATTTATGAAGTTTTCTGGAATTTTTAGAAAGATTCATACAAATTTAGGAAGCTTTTCTAAACTTTTAGGTTAGGCTTTCCTGAAAATTTTTAAAAGTTTTTCTGTTGTTTTGAAAAGACATTCTTAAAGATTGAGAAAAACACTATAAACTTTTAGAAAAATCTTATTAAAATGTGTATGAGTATTTTAAGATATCTAGAAATGTTAAGTTATATAATTTATGAAGCTTTCTTAAACGTTTAGGAAAGATTCACACGAATTTAGGAAGACCATCCTAAATTGTATGTAAATTATTAGTTGCTGAAAAACAAATTTAGGAAACTTTTTCAAATTCTCAGGAAAGGGTTCCCTGAATTTTTTAAAGAAATTCTATTGTTTAAAAAAGACATTCTTAAAGATTGAGAAAGAGAATATAAGCTTTTTGGAACATCTTACTAAAACGTGTATGAGTATTTTTATGAAGCTTAGGATGACCATCCTAAATTGAATGTTAATTACTAGTTGATCAAGAAAAAAAATTCAGGAAGCTTTTCTAAACTACTGATACATTTTCTTACATTTGCTTATCTTTACTAGTAGGTTATTACAGATTCAACTAGTTGTATCAAGCAAACTACTGATACATTTGCTTCTCTTGCTCCTTTGAATTATATTCCAATTTTTGCCTGTGTAGAGAGAAAAACATGCACATCATTTCTAAATTTTTTTGTTTGTTTCTTTTCTATGATTTTCTTCTTTCTTAGACCATTCAGGATAAGCTTCCTGGTCATGTACTAAACTTTCCAAAAAATTTGAATCCTGCAAGTTATTACTGATTAAGCTAGCAGTAACAAGCAAACTACTATTACATTTGGTTCTCATGTTATATGTTGGAGTTTCTTATTCTTATGTGTTCTATTCTTTTTCTTTTCAATGGTTTGTTGATGATTTACCTTTTTAATGTTCATTTTATTGATCTTGTTTATTTTATGGTTACGTGATATCCACCAGATCACATATATATTAGTTTTTAGAAGCCTATCCTGAATAAGTTCTGGAAAGCTTTCCTGAAATTATACAAATCTTTTTTTCAAATTTAAAAAACACTACACAGTTTCACAAGCACAAGCAAGAGACTAACAATGTCATAAGAAAATTCACGAGCCTACCAGAGATATTAACATGCGTAAACGGTAAACCAAACAATAAGACACCAAAGCAAAAAAAAATTCAAATTTGTTAACATCAAATTTTCTGGAAAGCTTTCCTGAAATTATACAAATCTTTTCTGATATTTAAAAACCACTACACAGTTTCACAAGCACAAGAAAAAAAACTAACAATATCATAAGCAAATTTACGAGCCTATCAAAGATATTAACATGGGTAAGCCAAACAAGAAGACACCAAACAAAAAGTATTCAAATTTGTTAACATCAACTTTTCAGGAAAGCTTTCCTGAAACTACACAAATCCTTCCTGCAATTTAAAAAACACACACTGTTTGACTTAGTAAGTGAAGGCGTATGCTGACTCCTTTTATTTTCTGGAAACCTATCCTAAAAGTACCATAAACTATAACACATTTAGTATTTTCTTGATATAATTACAAATTGCTTGAAAACATCCAGAAAGTTTTTCAATAACAATCCAAATGAAAAAAAAACATCCTTTGGTTTATGTCTAACTATTCTGGCTTTAAAATACCCGAGACAGTTCTGATATAAGCAGCGCTCGCACATTGGTTTATTGTCACTCTTGGCTTTCGCTATGATGTTATAGGAAACTTGAGATCAGGCAGTGACAGTATTTCATGTACTGGATCTTCCATCGTGTTGTTGTCCTGTGTAAACATGATGAGTTTTTCTTTCAAAATACATTCAACTACACCTTTCAGAATAAATATTACCACATTTTCTGGAGATATATCTTCTGTTAGAGTGCTCTCAACTATCGAGATATAGGCTGAGGTTGAATGTTGGTTGATTGCCGATTTTTCATTTGGATCTGATCCGATCGGATACCTCAGAGTGCTAGTCTTGATGGTAATGAATCTTCCATCTTGTCTCTGTCCTGCGTAAACAAGAGAAACAAAAATTCAAATTATTTTGGAAGGCTTACTGTGACGCTTCCTGAAAACTTTATAAACACACTACAGTTTCATAAGCACAAGCAAAAAGAGACTAATAAGCTAACTGAAAGCCAATCAAAGATATCAACATGTCTAAGGAGAACAAGACACCAAGGAAAAAAAATTTCAAAATTTCAAATTATTCTTGAAGGCTTTCCTGAAACTGTACAAACGCTTCCTAAATTTTTTATAAACACTAGAGAGTTTCACAAACACAAGCAAAAAGAGACTAATAAGCAAATTCAATAGCCTATCAAGGATATCAAAATGCCTAAGCATAACAAGACACCAAGAAAAAAAAGTATCAAAATTTCAAACTATTATGGAAGGTTTTCCTGAAACTGTACAAACGATTCCTAATTTTTTTATAAACACTAGAGAGTTTCACAAGCACAAAACAGAACAGTAAGTTCCTTGAAGTTTGGGATACTCACGCTACAATTCCAACAGTGGAAACATAAGCAATTACTCCAACCACATATCTTACTTAAGTGAAGTCCTAACAATACAAACCTTAAACTAGACAATTTAAACTCACAAAATTCCATGAATCACAACACTAATCAACAATTGGCACATAGAAAAGAAAGTGAAATCCATAAGACCACAAACTGTGAAGAAATAAACATGCAAAGATGAATAGGGAACTTCATCCTATAGACCTCTGGCATGTGATCTTGTTGTGCCCTCCTATGCCACATTTTCACTGTATTCTCAGCTAACATTACCACAACACCACAGTAACTTAACATATAAAACCGAAGCAAAGAACACAGAAGTGGAGAAAGGTAGAGAATTGACTCAAAAAGACCACCATAAGTGGACGATGGCATTGACCAACAAAAACAAAGAAATATTGTTTTGACAAAAAGACACAAGCTCCTTTAACATAGATTGACTCGACTCGAAAAAAAAACAAAATTTCCGAATCCCCTCTAACCAATATCGCACAACATTCGGTAGAGAAAAGATAATATTTTTTTTGATCCTTAACTCAAAACCAATACGACAAGAGAGAGAGAAATGATGAAAAGGGCTTTAGTATTACGATGTGACCAAAGGCCTTGCGATCATCCCTTGAGCCCAGCGTGCAGTGTCCTTGAGATCTTCATCTTCTGAGTCGAGACATTCACTGAGGAACTCACCACAGAAGGTGAAGTTGCTGAACAATGGCTTCGTCTTCTCTCCTACAACATCCGCAAGATCACCCTTTCCTTCAACCGCTGCTTTCGTTACACTTTCATCCCTACTCTCCCACAGAAACAAAAAAAAAAACACAGTCTGATAACTATCAAAACCACAGCATGGCAGAGGAAAGCTTTTCAATTTCCATTTACAGAAAGCTTCAAATGTAAAGGATTTCTCTGTAACATGACGACAATAAACCCCAAGAAAAATCTGCTTTAAGCACACTAAAATCTTGACTCATATAGTACAAGCCCGTACACTTTAACACAAGCACATAAGGCAAGAGATCAAAATCCTAATTCATATAACTAACTAAGTGAACCAACAGGTGAAACCGGCGCAGACTTTTAAACTATTCCAGAAGATTCAAAGTCCTCATGGAGGTTGTCTTCCAACTCCACTGAAGCATGAGCCTCTGATCTTTCTTTCTTCTCAGTCAAATACATCTCAGCCATGTCGTCATCATCATCCATTAAATGTTCTATTTCATCACAAACCTGCAAGTTTTAACAAACCCCCCAAAATCAAAATGTATGGTTCCGTTTTTTTTTTCTAAATTTGAAGAGTTCTTTGTGTGTTTACCTTCTGAACTTTCTGTGTTAAGGCAAGGAGGCGACCTTTTTAATCTTCGTACGTGTTCTAAATTAAGTGTGCTGATGTTTGAGGCTAGTTCATCAAGAACAGGATACCTTTCCATTTCTAACTCATTCACCTACTTAAAATCAAATCCACCAAAAGCTTGTGAGTTTTTAACTATGATCTTAAGAGACAAATGGGGGCATACCTGTGCATCTAAAGACAAGCAAGATATTTCCAAAACCAGCTCCAACGCTTTAAATTCAAACGACAAATCATCTGAAACCAACACATACAACAGTTATTTATGTTATTAGCAATCTAAACCAAAGTTAATATCAAAAATCAACAGACCTTTGAGATTCAAGTTTTGGTTTGACTGGAGGCGTTTTATACAATTCAAACTGGTACTGAGCAACAGAAGCATCCCTAGCATTCATGAGAATAACCTCCTCAGCTGTGATTATACAAGTTTGAGGGTAAAGCCTACAATAACAGTTTCCAACCTGAAAACAACAGTCTCTCTCTAATGAGTTAACAAAGAGAGAGAACAAAAGGGCTTGCTTTCATTAAAGATATATTTATGTCTCAATGACCCAGTGAAACCTAGAAGAAGCAAAAGAAAACACTTTTCTAAAACATAATGAATATTTTTACCAGACATTGTGTTGATCATCATGAATTTAACTCTAAAACCCTCAAAATCAGTCTAGATTAAATAACTTTAGTTCCTAATCGAGAAATTAAGAAAAGCCAGAGACTTTACAGTAAAGGTCGATCTAATTCAGTAGGAAATTTCTGAAATTCGAATCCTTGAGAGAGATAGAGAAGAGAGAGAGACCGTTGGAGGTTTATCGAGAGAGAGCTTGAGAGAGATGGAGATCGAGAGATATGGAGATGCGAGAGCTTGGTGGTTCTGTGAGAGAGATGCATGATACAGTGAGAGAGAGGACGAGAGAGATAAGAGAAGCCGAGATTTTTTTTTCTTTTTGTTAGCTGTTTTATTTAGTGAGGGTATTAGAGATATTCTGCCCACTAATGAAGGTTATTTTTATGATTTTTCCCTTCTGATGCTATTTTGGAGATAAAAACTTCAAAAGGGCTATAATGGAGAATTGCCCTTTTAGAAACTTGACTTTCTTATTACTTTTATTATATTATTTACTATATATGAAATTTGTTTATGAATTTAAATGTGATTTTATTAGAGGAGGATTCATCACAAGAAATTCAAAATGGTGACGTATGAAGCTATGAAGGAGACTGGTTCCTAGGTAACACAATAAATAACACAAACTAAGATCAATAGTCAATATCTATAAGGAAAATACGACGAACACGAACCCGTGCTTTGGAATCTAAGCTGATGGTGGAAAAATAATAGATGGCAGTAGAATTCTTACAGTTGTGGATCGTCACGTAAACACGCTGATGTCTGTCTAGGAGCATCCGGATCTAAACCGCTGTTCTTTACACTTATGCAAGAAGCTTTTTCTGTAACTTTGTAGCTACAAAAGAAGTATATCCGCAGGATACAAGAAGATAGTTGATCTAATCACACGGATGGTAAAAAGCCTCACCGTTAAGAACTTAAGAAAAACTGCACCGACCACTGGAGGAGTCAAGAAGCCTTAATGTTACCGTCTCGGAACAATGACTCTTCGTGAGATTATATAATACCAAAAGTTTACGGAACTAGTGATCCGTAAACTTTTATTAAACTAAAATAGACGCCTAAATTTATATGAATGTTTTTAAATAACTTTAAGAAAAACAAGCATATATTCCTAATAAATATTAAAATATTGAATATAATACTCTTTCTGTTTGTTTACTGTTTCACAATATAAGTTTTTTTTAAATAAGTTTTAACTGTATAAAAGTCTACAAAATTATATTTACTATTACTATTTATAATTTAATAAAATTAATTTAAATTATATTTAGTGATACTTAAAATATATATATATATATATATATATGGGCAAATCTCTCAAATAGCCATTTTTAAGTTTTTATCACAAAAATAGACCTCAAAAATTAAAATGACCAAAATAGCACTTTTTATTTTGAAAATTTTAAGTTTTTTAATTTTTTTAATTCGAAACCCTATCCCCAAAATCCCACTCCTTAACTCTAAACAAAAAAGTATATGATTAGTTAACTCAAGGGTATAAATGTATATTTAATAAAACATTTAAGTGATATTTTGGTCATTTTAATTGTAAAGGTCTATATTTGTGATAAAAACTTTTTAAGGTCTATATTTGTGATAAAAACTTGTTAAGGTCTATATTTGTGATAAAAAATTTTTAAGGTCTATTCTAGTCATTTTCTATATATATATATATATATATATATATATATATATATATATATATATATGTATCCTGTAAAACATTTTATATTACAAAAACACACAAAATATGACATGAGTTTTACAATACCATACTAATCAAATTTAAAATAATTTTTTTTTATTAAACCAAGCATACAATCTAACTCTACCATTTGGATTTATTAACAAAACAATAATGAATAATATGATAGTAAGTATTTATATCTTCCATTTAACGTATCAAATAAAGACCACAAAATAAAGCATTTGGATTTATTAACAAAGCATACAATCTAACTCTACTATTTGGATTTATTAACAAAACAATAATGAATAATATGATAGTAAGTATTTGTATCTTCCATTTAACGTATCAAATAAAGACCACAAAATAAAGCAATTTATTCTTTTTTTTTGAACGAAAAAGCAATTTATTCTATCTTTATATTTTTAAATGAATGAATAAGCTGTTAATTTTAGATAATTAGTGGGTATCAAATTTCGCTAAAACATATTGGCACATCACCATAGAGAAACTTTGATACGTATAATTGGTCAAGAGGATTAATGAATAACCAAACAAAAAATGATAAAAAGAAAAAGCAAACAAATGGTACAAAGAAAAGGTAAACAAGTGGTCGAAAAATTGAAAACATTCTACAACTTCGCCACTAAAAGAGCTATACTTGCACCATCACATAATATAACATTATAAGCTCTTGAGTATTTTTTTGGTTTTGAATTCTCGGATATGTATTCACATAGCTAGGTTCACACTTAAAGTTGGTCTCTATTATGCTTTTGCGAAACATCAATCAAAGAAGATGATTCTGTAATGGGCACACGACTCATTATGATTTACTTAGCGATCGAAAGCAGAAATTCTCGGCAGTTCTCATGTTGGGAAAGACTACTTCTATATAGGCACCAATGTCTTATTAAAATATGTTACACTATGAAAATAAACAAGAACTGAGATATAAGCTAAAAAAGATTTTCCTATATTTACCAAAATCAATCTTCACTCATGGATAATTATGTGTCGCTCTCTCACATGTTTTTAGCAAAACCAGGTGGACAAATATACAAAGAAAAGATTCACCAACAGTAAAAGTGAAGCACATATATTTCAACATTCCGTGACTAATAGCCATCATTGTAGTGAATCATAACGTCATGTTCATAAAACAATAAGATAGACTAAAATTAAATCCCATGGTGATGATATTGTAATCATGGTATCTTACGATGCCCGTGCAGATATTTCCTATTAGTATATAAGTTTTGGTCATATGCATAAGAATAAAATAGTTTAAAATAGTATTAATAATATAAATTAAAACGGAGTTAATCAAACATAAATAATAAAATATAATCTTGTTGGTCAAATATTTTTTAAAGTAAAAAATAAACTTAAAGTATCAAAAAGTCATATATTTTCAAACAACAAATCATTTGTATAGTATTTTACATTATGAAACAAAGAATTTTTTTAAAAAATTTATGCACAAAAGAAAATGAAAATATTAGGTAACAAATATTTTATATAAAATAAATAAATAAATTTATAAAATAATAGGAAATAAATAAATAAATTTTAAACATGTAATCCACGCGTAGCGCGGAAAAAAGATCTAGTATTATATAATAAAGTAGAGTTTTTCATCTTCATAAAAAAAAAATATGACATTTATCATTCTATCATTTGGACTAATATTATTAACATTACATTAAATTGTTCATAAATGTTTTATAATAATTCATGTCTTTAACATAAATCAGTTAGAATTTTTATAATTATGTAAAAATCTCCATACAAAACTTTTATTAAATAACATAATTAATAATTTTGTTATACTGATATATTTATATTTTTATCATCATTAATTTGATATTTAAATTATAAAATTTTATTTTTAAATAACTATAAATTGTTATTAATAATCTTATAAGATTTACATGTGTTAAGAAATTGAAAAGTACACAGACTTACATTATAAGCAAAAAAATACAGCATATTTTAAAAAATAAAATATAGTTAATAAATTTGATTATGCTATTATATATATATATATATATATATATATATATATATATATATATATATATAACAAATCATATAAATCCAAGACCCATGACAATAGTCTGTTTGTCTTTCTCAAAGCCAAATCACCACGGCAGTACATAATTAAAAACAAACATAAACAACAATATGTTCAAATTTCAAATTTAACTATTACGAGCAAAATTTACTTTTTGTAGTAAATGTTTGAGCATTAGCTAAAATCCATCTACATCGGCCTATTACTACTAAATTATCATTCTCAATAAATCATTCATTAACTCACTCATAATTACCAAAAACGTATAGTGCCATTTACACGGATATAAAGGGTTAGCGACTTCTACTACAATCCAACAACCTCTTTTAAACTTTATCTTTCAAAATCAGCCATTCTCTAACATCAAAGATCTTCTTAAAAAATCCTAGGAGATATCATCACTAGGTTAACTAATCCGTAATTTCATGGAATCATCATTAATCCTTGAAAAAGTGGCTCAAAAACAGTATTCTAAAATACACTATATGCCAGACGGACTGTCCGACGCCTACCATATATCATATAAACGTACATACGAATGTTTATGCGGGGTATACACAGTTGATATTTTTTTTCAAAAAAAATTGTATACATGCTGATATATATGATATAAAGTCAAAACTAATGTACAAACACCAAGTTAAGCAAATTTATAATTCTTATTTAGTTGTATGTATAAATATTTTTGGCTGATTTAGTTTTAGAATAAAGATGTGAGATATGTGTGTCCCACATCGGGTTATGTGGGAAAATGAAACTTAACAAGAGCTTAATAAATGAAGCACTCCAAAGATGTTAATTATCTCTAGCTAGTATTTTAATGTNTGGTTTGTGAACAAACGTATTATTTAACCGTACAAGTAAAAACGGTATGGTGGTTGACCGTTCAGTTCCTGGACAACGTATATACATCCGAATTAACCGTATTTTAAAATAGTGCTCGATAGTCAAAACAACTTATCTACAAGATTATGATATTTTAAGCCACATCATTTACTTTCTTTACTACTAAATAATATAATATCGTTTTAAATTTCACAAATTATTTCCATCAAAATACTTACTTAGCAAAAATTATGTTTTATTATATGTACAAAACAACTACACTTTATTAAATAATATATTACAACTACAAAAGTTTAAATAAAATTAAAAAAAAGATAATTTTCATTCTTAACTGTTTATCCAATAACTTAAGCTTGCTACAAGAGTAAACAACTACAACATTAACTGTAAACTAACTTTTACAGTTAGATTAACATATTAAATATTACATTTGATAAAATAGATTCTTAATATAAAATATAAAAAATACATTCCAAACGTATCATATCGACCACTAGTAATACATAAACTTATGTTATTATGATTTAACTATAAATAAATTTAATGTAAATTATAATAACGTAAGTTTATGTATCACTAGGGGTCGATCCATACTACGCGCATAATGTATTTTTCATATTTTATATAGATTAACATATTAACTATTACATTTGATAAAATATGTTAATCTAATTTTATATAAAATTATTAGTAGTATTTTTTATTAGAAAGGTAAGAAGTTATTTAGCCATTTGTCAAAACATAAGAAGTGATTCATGCTAAAATTTATTTTAAAGTCGTCCGTGATAAGCAAAGTCGTCCAGATGTTTTTTGGGTCAAACCTTGCTTATCACGGACAACTTTATAGTAAGTCCTCTGGCTGGACGACCCAGACGACTTTAAATTAAGTCTTTTGAGAAAAGTTATTATTAAAGTTTTATTTTTCAATTACAAAACTAACCTAAGACGACTTATCCGTAAGTCGTCTTGAATAAATAAAATATTGAAATTTTAATTTTTCCGGAGACAACTTACTGGTAAGTCGTCTAAGAAAAGTTAAATATCTGACACAATTCGGTCAAATGTAAAACTAGCCATTTTTCTTAGACAACTTACTTATAAGTCGTCAAGCTTTTTTTTTAACATACAAAGCTGGATGACTTAGAAGTAAGTCGTCTAATTTAAATTTCAATTGCAAAAATGACTTGTCTGGAAGGCTTATCGGTAAGTCGTCGGACGACTTACCGTTAAGTCGTCCGGACGATATACTTGTATGTCGTATGCGTCAATGTTTAGTAAACTTTCATTTTCTCTATGTTTTCTAAAGTGTTTTTATTTTGAATTTTTGCAGATGATTCGTCAGTTACATGCAGTGTATGGAAAATGGTTGTTCAAAGATGGCTGTTGGGATTTTGTGGTTAATAATTTCAAAGGAGCGAGATTTTTTTTTTTTTTGAGTGAAGGTTCAACACATGATGAACTTGTTTCAATGGCTTAAGAAGATTATAACCTGGACATGAGCACAATCACTGTGGAGATAAGCTACCCATTACCAGCAGAAATGAGGATGGCTCCAACCACCCTTCCCATTCATGTTACAAGTGATAGACAAGTTCAAAACTTGCTAGAGATAACCAAAACGCATAGAGTATGTCTTTGTGTATCAAGCCGTAGCAAGGTGGAAACGGTTTCAGAGGAAAAGGAAGAAGCTGATGAATGCTTTGAAGATGATGAAGCTGATGAATGTTTTGAAGATGATGATGATAATGAGTTGGTTGAAGAGAATCATGATTGGGATGAGGATGATGGGGAGAAGGATGGTGGGGAGGAGGATGCTGATGTATCTATTGTTTCTGAAACTGACGAGAATGGTGAGGATTACAGTGTTTATGGAAAGGTTAAAGATGACGACAAGGAAAAAGATAATGATATTTGTTTTGAAGATTTAGAAAAGACATATGCTATTGAAGGAGGAAAATCGAATGGTAACAATATCTATGTCAACCAGATTTTTGTTAGCAAGGATGCACTACTTTCAGAGGTGCGGTTGACAGCAGTGAGGCGTAAGTTCTCTTTCAGAATATACAAGTCAACGAAAACTCTCCTTGTGGCAACATGTAAGGTTAGTGGTTGTGGATAGAAGATCAGAGCGAGTGTGAAACATGGGACAAACACGTTTTGGGTAACAAAATATGTGGAAACACATACATGCTCAGTGGGAGACCGAATCGCGCAGCGGAGACACTGTACTCCGAAGTATGTTGGTAGGCTTTTCATTGATCGTGTTGGAATCATTTATGGTTGACTCCGCAGCATATCACTGATGCAATGAAGAACATGTTTGGCATGACGCTTGATTAAACCACTTCATACAGAGCACTTTCATATGCACAGACATTGGTGAGAGGATCAGCAGACGATGGATATTCCCGTCTGCCATCATAGCTCGAGCAAATCTCCTTAGCAAATCCCGATTCTATCACGGCTATAAAACTTGATTCTATCAATAGATTTAAGTATATGTTTGTCTCTTTTGGAGCTTCTATCAAAGGTCTTAAGTATCAGAGAAGGATAATTGTGGTGGATGAGACTCACCTAAGTGGGAAGTATGGAGGTGTTTTGTTAGTTGCAGCCGCACAAGATGGGAATTTTCAGATATTTCCATTAGCTTTTGCGATTGTAGATGTTGAAGATGAATCTTCTTGGGAATTGTTTTTCACAAAATTGGCTAGTTGTGTATTTGATGAGCAGCCTCTGGTGATAGTCTCCGACCGGCACCGGGCCATTTAAAGTGCGTGTGATAAGGTGTTTCCTTGGACAACACAAGAAATATGTTATTATCACCTTCAAGAAAAGATTGTCAAACGGAAACATCTGTTGTACTTGGTGAAAGATGATGCTTATGCTCATACTGTTTCAGATTTTGACCGGTACATGGCTGAGATATGGAGTGCAAACCCGGACCTTGCAACATATTTGGAGGATGCCGACGTCAGTCTATGGTCAAGGGTTTATTGTCGCGGGGACATGTACAACATAAAAACAAGCAACATCGCTGAATCTATTAATTCCGCACAAAAGTGAGCTAGAGGATTCCGATTCAGTTCCTGTTGGAGTTCATAAGGGAGAAGCTAGGTAAGCGGTTTTGGAAAAGGAGAGAAGATGCTTTGAGTCTCCTAACAGATCATAATCGGGGTGTTGAATACTTGCTTGCTGTTTGATCTGAGGTAGCGGATACGATGAGGGCCAAACCAATTGATGGATGGAAATTCTTTGTGAAAGGTGGAAAAATGGACTGTGTGGTTGATTTGGAGAATGGGAAGTGTGATTGTGGTGTCTATCAAGTGGAGAAAATACCTTTCTCTCATGCTATAGCTGCTGGATCACATGCTCGTCTGCATATTTCCACTCTTGTACATCCAGTGTACTCAAAGAATTCTTTGTTTGCAGGATACTCAGAGAATATATATCCTTGTGCTGGACAACAAGTTGAGGAACGCACATGCGATCCTCCGGCCGAAAAGCGTGGTCTTGGGAGACAGAAGAAATCAAGATGGGAATCTTGGTTAGAGCTGTCCCGGATGAGAGGACACAAACCCCGGAAGCAACACAAAATCTATAGATGCTCATTATGCAGAGAAACTGGCCATACGAAAGCACAATGTAAAGAATGACCTTTAATTAAGTCATCCAGAAGAATTTGTGTTATGAATCTATGTATTAAGAATTTGTGTTATCAATCTATGTATTAAGAATTTGTTTTATGAATCTATGTATGTATTAAGGATTTGTTTTATGAATTTATGTATGTATTAAGAAGTTGTCTGAAAAATATTCCGGCTGGATGACTTTCCAGACGACTTAATCATTAGTCACCTACTAATTTGTCCAGACTTTATGAGTATGTTTTAAGTATTTGTGTTAGACTTCTCGGACAACTAATAATTAAGTCGTCTGAAAAATATTCCGGATGACTTTCTAGACGACTTAATTATTAGTCATTTACTAAGTCGTCCAGGCTTGATGAGTATGTTTTAAGTATTTGTGTTAGACTTCTCGGACGACTAATAATTAAGTCGTCTGAAAAATATTCCGGCTGGATGACTTTCCAGACGACTTAATTATTAGTCCTCTACTAAGTCGTCCATGCTTGATGAGATGTTTTAAGTATTTGTGTTAGACTTCTCGGACGACTAATAATTAAGTCGTTTGAAAAATATTTCGGCTGGATGACTTTCTAGACGACTTAGTTATTAGTCGTCTACTAAGTCATCCAGACCTTATGAGTATGTTTTAAGTATTTGTGTTAGACTTCTCAGACGACTAATAATTAAGTCGTCTGAAAAATCTTCCAGCTGGATGACTTTCCAGACGACTTAATTATTAGTCGTCAGACCAAATTTAAGGAATAAAATTAATTGAAAGTCTTATGTACAACAAACAAAACATACAACCAAGTTCAAATAAACACAACAAACACAACAAACACAAACACAACATACAACAAGCATCCTAAACATCAGCCTAATCAAGTTCGAATACACACATCAGCCTAATCATAAGCACCCATCTCCTCAAAATTATCCTTGTTTTCATACAAATGCAAGAGAGAGAGAGCTCATTAAATATATCCACAGCCATCTTATCCCTAATAGTCTTCACGTTGGCGTTGTTCTTAGAAAAGTCTTTTGCATTAAATGACAGCCCAAGAACATGACATTCAATGTATTTTAGAGCGTAGACGCCATAATAACCAGCTCGTGCCTGAAGCACATTGGGTGCACGTTCAAATGTGAATGGATCCAGGGAGTATTGGGAACGCAGCTCATCATGGTAGAGCACTCAACAAGCAGATAAGGGACCATATGCTGAAAAGGCTTCATTACCACTTTGAGTTCTTTGTCGGAGATAGAGGAACAAATGCTGTCCCAGACGACGATGTGTCTCTTAGGGATCGATATCCATATAGCAATCCAATGACAGTTGTTGTAGTTCACTGGCGCATAGATATCATCAATATCTACCCCCCACATCTTGTCCGACCAGCAAAATGATGGTACAACGCCTGAATAATAATTAAACGCTCCACCAGGGAGTCTTCTTGCCAAACCGTAGACATCTTGCTCCGATTCTTTAAAATCCTTGTAGTTGGATCTCCCTTGCTGAGAAAAGAGATGATCAAGGAAGCAAATCCTCTCTTTCCTGAACGCTTGTGGATCTTCAGCGTACCTCTTCCTCAGCAAAGAAAAGGTAAACAAATGGTCGAAAAATAGAAATCATTCTACAACTTCGCCACTAAAAGAGCTATACTTGCACCATCACATAATGTAACATTATATGCTCTTGAGTATTTTTTTGGTTTTGAATTCTCAGATATGTATTCACATAGCTAGGTTCACACTTAAAGTTGGTCTCTATTATGCTTTTGCGAAACATCAATCAAAGAAGATGATTCTGTAATGGGCACACGACTCATTATGATTTACTTAGCGATTGAAAGCAGAAATTCTCGGCAGTTCTCATGTTGGGAAAGACTACTTCTATATAGGCACTAATGTCTTATTAAAATATGTTACACTATGAAAATAAACAAGAACTGAGATATAAGCTAAAAAATATTTTCCTATATTTACCAAAACCAATCTTCACTCATGGATAATTATGTGTGGCTCTCTCACATGTTTTTAGCAAAACCAGGTGGACAAATATACAAAGAAAAGATTCACCAACAGTAAAAGTGAAGAACATATATTTCAACATTCCGTGACTAATAGCCATCATTGTAGTGAATCATAACGTCATGTTCATAAAACAATAAGATAGACTAAAATTAAATCCCATGGTGATGATATTGTAATCATAGTATCTTACGATGCCCGTGCATATATTTCCTATTAGTATATAAGTTTTGGTCATATGCATAAGAATAAAATAGTTTAAAATAGTATTAATAATATAAATTAAAACGGAGTTAATCAAACATAAATAATAAGATATAATCTTATTGGTCAAATATTTTTTAAAGTAAAAAATAAACTTAAAGTATCAAAAAATCATATATTTTCAAACAACAAATCATTTGTATAATATTTTACCTTATGAAACAAAGAATTTTTTTAAAACTTTATGCACAAAAGAAAATCAAAATATTAGGTAAAAAAATATTTTATATAAATAAATAAATAAATTTATAAAATAATAAGAAATAAATAAATAAATTTTAAACATGTAATCCGCGCGTAACGCGGAAAAAGGATATAGTATTATATAATAAAGTAGAGTTTTTCATCTTCATAAAAACAAAATATGACATTTATCATTCTATCATTTGGACTAATTTTATTAACATTACATTAAATTGTTCATAAAAGTTTTATAATAATTCATGTCTTTAACATAAATCAGTTAGAATTTTTATAATTATATAAAAATCTCCATACAAAATTTTTATTAAATAACATAATTAATAATTTAGTTATACTGATATATTTATATTTTATCATCATTAATTTGATATTTAAATTATAAAATTTTATTTTTAAATAACTATAAAATGTTATTAATAATCTTATAAGATTTACATGTGTTAAAAAATTGAAAAGTACACATACTTACATTATAAGCAAAAAAATACAGCATATTTTTAAAAATAAAATATAGTTAATAAATTTGATTATGTTATTATATATATATATATATATAACAAATCATATAAATCCAAGACCCATGACAATAGTATGTTTGTCTTTCTCAAAGCCAAATCACCACGGCAGTACAGAATCAAAAACAAACACAAACAACAATATGTTCAAATTTCAAATTTAACTATTACGAGCAAACTTTACTTTTTGTAGTAAATGTTTGAGCATTAGCTAAAATCCACCTATGTCGGCCTATTACTACTAAATTATCATTCTCAATAAATCATTCATTAACTCACTCATAATTACCAAAAACGTATAGTGCCATTTACACGGATATAAAGGGTTAGCGACTTCTACTACAATCCAATAACCTCTTTTAAACTTTATCTTTCAAAATCAGCCATTCTCTAACATCAAAAATCTTCTTAAAAAATCCTAGGAGATATCATCACTAGGTTAACTAATCCGTAATTTCATGGAATCATCATTAATCCTTGACAAAGTGGCTCAAAAACAGTATTCTAAAATACACTATATCCCACTCGGACGTTGCCTACCATATATCATATAAACGTATATACGGATGTTTATGCAGGTTATACACAGTTGATATTTTTTTAAAAAAAATTTGTATACATGCTAATATATATGATATAAAGTAAAAACTAGTGTACAAACACCAAGTTAAGCAAATTTATAATTCTTATTTAGTTGTATGTATAAATATTTTTGGCTGATTTAGTTTTAGAATAAAGATGTGAGATATGTGTGTCCCACATCGGGTTATGTGGGAAAATGAAACTTAACAAGAGCTTAATAAATGAAGCACTCCAAAGATGTTAATTATCTCTAGCTAGTATTTTAATGTNTGGTTTGTGAACAAACGTATTATTTAACCGTACAAGTAAAAACGGTATGGTGGTTGACCGTTCAGTTCCTGGACAACGTATATACATCCGAATTAACCGTATTTTAAAATAGTGCTCGATAGTCAAAACAACTTATCTACAAGATTATGATATTTTAAGCCACATCATTTACTTTCTTTACTACTAAATAATATAATATTGTTTTAAATTTCACAAATTATTTCCGTCAAAATACTTACTTAGCAAAAATTATGTTTTATTATATGTACAAAACAACTACACTTAATTAAATAATATATTACAACTACAAAAGTTTAAATACAATTAAAAAAAAGATAATTTTCAACTGTTTATCCAATAACTTAAGCTTGCTACAAGAGTAAACAACTACAACATTAACTGTAAACTAACTTTTACAGTTATATTAACATATTAAATATTACATTTGATAAAATAGATTCTTAATATAAAATATAAAAAATACATTCCAAACGTATCATATCTACCACTAGTGATACATAAACTTACATTATTATGATTTAACTATAAATAAATTTAATGTAAATTATAGTAACGTAAATTTATGTATCACTAGGGGTCGATCCATACTACGCACATAATGTATTTTTTCATATTTTATATAGATTAACATATTAACTATTATATTTGATAAAATATGTTAATCTAATTTTATATAAAATTCTCAGTAGTATTTTTTATTAGAAAGGTAAGAAGTTATTTAGCCATTTGTCAAAACATAAGAAGTGATTCATGTTAAAATTTTACTCAAATGAAATCGGTACTCACTAATATATATGTATTTTTAAAAAAAATCGATAATAAGTATGATTCTTTGAATAAAGAACTTTTGTTTGTAAAATTTGTGAAAATATAAAATAATTCACAAAAAGAATTATTTTAAATACCGGTTGTGGAGGACCCGACCAGAGCTCCAGATTTTTATATTGTTCGGGTTAAACCTACACGTTTGAGTCCAAATTAACATGCCAAACTTTATCCATGTCATGGGAAAATCTAGTTTTATCTTCGAAAACCATCAATCAAACGCCACATGGACGCTCCAAACGAACGAGTGGATGATGTTGTTTTTGTTCGACCATCGTCTCTCCAAACCGTTGTCACCTTAATATCTGATACTGAACCATCTGGTTTAATCGAATTATATGCAAACCGGAGTGTACCGAAACTAATCAAACATAGAGAAAGCCACGTAAGATTGTGTCTAATGACCATCAACCAAAACGGATAACTAAAGAAGCAGAGTTCGTTAGAGAGAGAGACGACGATGAGAGCTCTGACATGGACAGGATTATCTCCGCCGCCGCCGGCTATGGTTGCGCGGATGACGATGACTTCGAAGATGGTTGCCTTACGACGGACATCCCTCCGAAAAGATAGTGTCTGTGTGAGAGCCACGGCGTCTTCTAGCCCGGCGGTTTCAAGCGGAGGAGTAGTGGAAGCGGTGGAGTTGGCTGAGATAGGAGAGATGAGTAAGAAGTGGAAGTGGAAAGGAGAATATTCAATCAATTACTTTGTCAAGAGTTCGCCGGAGGATGTAAATCCGGCGAGTCAGACTGTTCTCTTAGTTCATGGCTTTGGCGCCTCTATTCCTCACTGGCGGAGGTATCAGTTTCCACTTTGATTCATCTAGGGTTCTACTTCTGAACTATTAAGTCTTTAAGAGTAATGTTGGCTAAGTTATGTATCAATGAAGTGAGCTTTGTTGTGTTGGAGAATTGTAGAATAGTTATGCATCAATGAAGTGAATCTGAGACAGAGGTTTGTTTGTTTAGGACTAGTGTAGTTTTGATTAGTTATGTATCAATAAAGTGAATCTGAGACAGACTTTTGTTGTTTAGGACAATTGTATATATGTTATGTATTGATGAAGTGAATCTGAGACAGAGTAGGGGGAGTGTAATATTAATATAGAATCAAGAAACTGTTGTGTGTGTGTATGCATTGGTTCTTACAAGTAAAAACTAACTTTATTGCAGGAACATAAATGCTCTGTCCAGAAACCATACAGTGTATGCGATTGATCTTCTTGGATTTGGTGCTTCGGAGAAGCCACCTGGTTTTAGCTACACTATGGAGTCATGGGCTGAAGTAACCATCTTTGAAATACTTTGTGTTTTAAGCAAATGTTTTGGTTTTGTTTAATTGCATGTGTTAACTTTCATGCAGTTGATACTCAACTTCTTGGAGGAAGTTGTTCAGAAACCGACTATTTTGATTGGAAACTCTGTTGGAAGCCTTGCTTGCGTAATAGCTGCTTCAGGTTTTGTTCTCATATCTGATCTTATCTGTTATCTACTATCTTTTCGATCTAAGGCTCTATTGTTTTGTCTCTTTGATAAAAAAAAAAAAAAGAAAAAAAGGAAGAATCGCAGCGAGATCTGGTTAAAGGTCTTGTTCTGTTAAATTGTGCTGGTGGTATGAACAACAAAGCTGTGTTTGACGACTGGAGAATCAAGCTCCTGATGCCATTGCTTTTGCTTATCGACTTCTTACTCAAGCAAAGAGGAATAGCTTCTGCACTCTTCAACCGCGTTAAAGACAGGCATTACTCATGACCGCGTTACAATATCTACACTCTTTTTCTTAGCTCTAACGCATTGATGCATGAACAAAACACAGGGAGAATCTCAAGAACATCTTGACAAATGTTTATGGCAACAAAGACAATGTAGACGATACCCTTGTAGAGGTATTGTTGCCCTATGACACACTCTGATCTCAATGACATATGAACCAATTAAATTTTTTTACCTCTTTTGTGAAAATGTATTCTCAGATTATCGCTGGACCAGCAAACAGCGAAGGTGCATTAGATGCATTTGTTTCGATTTTAACAGGTCCACCAGGACCAAATCCGATCAAGCTGATACCGGGAATAACCAAACCGGTTCTTGTCTTATGGGGAGACCAAGATGGATTAACTCCTCTGGACGGTCCTGTTGGTAAGTACTTCTCGTCCCTTCCAGATCAGTTACCTAACTTCAACCTGTATGTTCTGGAAGGTGTTGGACACTGCCCACAAGATGATCGTCCAGATCTTGTCCATGAACGTCTCCTTCCATGGCTGGCTCAGCTTTCTTCCACATAGTCTCAGTTTGTACGGTGTTTAGAAATGTTTAACATGTTTGATTATTGAGTCTATGCACCCGATAGCTAAATTCTACCATTTTTGTAAATAAAAATGGGTAAAATCGTATATAAATGGTTCATTTGGGTGGGTTTTTATTGGATTTGGTATGAACTAATGGATCTTATTGGCGATGTATACTCTGGTCATATACACAGAGAAGAGGCAATGTACAATGAAAAGAATATTTTTTTTTTAACTCTGAAACTGCATTATCCAAAATAGTATCGTGAAAGATACAACTGAAACAAAGAAACACCAGCACAAAATAAAGAGAAAAACAGAGCCTAAAACTCATCTCTGTCAAGAAGTCCATCCACACTTAAGTAGCACAGCATCCTCTCTTCCTCCACAGCATCATTTATATTTTCTCAAATATGCAAACCTTCACCAAAAAAACTTCACATCTTTTCCCTCTTGAAAGGAAATAGGCTCAATTCCAAATATTTGTCGAAGCCCACAACTCAATAATGGAAACCTGCGCAAAAGAGGAAAGACATTAGTCGTTAATCAAATTACTAAGGCTACTAGGAAAAAGGAAAACTCAAGACGGTTGCTGGGATTATAAATAGAGAAGATGGCCAAGGCTTTACAATCATCCGAAACACAAGACCAAAAGAGAGAAAGCTAAAGAGAGATCCGGTTAGAGAAGAAACTCAATGTGAAATGCATTGTTCGAGTCATATCTCTAAGGGATAAAGTTTATTTGATCTTTCTTAATCTTTGTTGTGTCTTCCCTTTGAGCGCTTAGAGCATTTGTGTAAACCCTTTGATTGATAGTGGATGTTGTGGGAGGCGGTTCCCACTCGAGACGTACCGCCCTAGAGGCCGGGAACTCGGTGATCAAATTCACTGTGTTATAGAATTAAGCAATCTAAAAATCGAGAATTCCTAACACCTCTCCTCAGCCAGACACTTTCTCAGCCATTCTGGTCCCCCTTGAGCAACATAAGATTGTAAACGTTGCTCTGCAGAGACACTTATTGCAATCCTAAAAGCACATATATTTGCATTTCTTGATATTGTCCGCAACTCCCATTCTCCCAGAGGCCACATAGCGCCAATAATCGCAGTCCCAAATCCTCTGAAGGCAGGCCATGCCCTTGGTTTCGTAACCACACCGACTAATTCTGGAGCTTCAACTTAAAAAATCACTTTACTAATCTTATGAGAAGCCATGCTTTCAATCGCTCAAACTAGACCAAGATGTTTTGCTTGTAATAATGAGTCAATTCCACTAAAAGCTCTTCTGTTGTGTATCTCAACCAAACCTCTGCAGTCCCTCACATTAATCCAGGATTTCCCCGCCAACTTGGTTCTTTGAGACCATGAAATACCAATGCTACATTAAAAAAACCCAGCCTGTGGAGCTTCCCACTTGTGGGACTGCGTATTTCTTTTACTACCAACCTCATCTCTGTTGAACAGGGGATGATGAACTTCAAACCATTGTCTTATATCTTCCTAAATTTTATCAACTGTTCATCAACTGCAAACTCTTTCCCTTCAAACAAAAGACCTTTTTATCTTTCACAGCAACCACAAAACCCAAGGGAAAACATGACTTAACTCTTCAGGGATCTCCTTCTTCGACGAGATTTCCAGGAGATAGTAAAAGTTTTCCCTCAAAACTTCTAGGAGGAAAAGGGAACCACATCTACGCCCATAAAAGCCTTGCAACCGGGCATACAAATAAGATATGGTTAATGAATTCACTGTGGTACCAACATCTTTGACATCTTGGATCTACCTTCATCCTTTAGCAATAAGCTCATCCGTCACCGAGAGCGCGTTTGAGAGAGCTCTCCACATAAAAATCCTAATTTTTGGTGCTGTGTTGACTTTCCATACTTCGCTCCTTAGCACATTCATGGAAGGTCTTACCAAAGCCTCCTTTCGTACCTCCGACTGATCCAAAGAGCATGCTAACCAGTATCCAGACTTCACGGTATAGGCCCCCCACCTGTTATGGACCCACTTATACGCATCCTTCTCACCCAAGGCAGGTTTTTGCTTCAGAATCAGTTCTATGTCCTTCTCAAAAAACATTTCTTCTAACTTCCCCCAATCCCAAGTTTTCGTTTGTGGGCAAATTAGGTCACACACTCGAAGGTCTAGGTTGAAAAGTATTTGTTTCCTCAATGGAGCCTTAGGGACCACGTCAAATAACCACTTATCCATCCAAACATTAATGTCCTCCCCTGATCCGACATCTCTGTGAAGCCCTTTTACCAGCAGAACTCGACCAAATAGGATACTCCTCCAGGCATATGATGGTCTTGATCCCAAGCAAGCCGAACGAAAACACCATTAGGGTAATACATGCTGCGCAAAAACCTTGCACATAAAGAATCCGGGTACATGATCAGTCTCCACCCTTGTTTGGCCAACAATGCTTGATTAAACTTTTCTAAATCTCGAAATCCTAGTCCACCATTATTTTTCTCAAGACACATTCTTTCCCATGAGACCCAATGAATTTTCTTTTTTCCTTCTTGAGTATTCCACCAAAAATTGGTCATTGCACTGGTGATGATCTGACAAGTAACCTTCGGGAGTTTAAAGACTAACTTAGCGAAAACAGGCATTGACATCGCCACAGATTTGGGCAAAACCTCTTTACCTCCTACCGAGAATAGCTTGCCATACCATCCATGGAACGGGGACTTCATCTTCTCCTGAATATACTGTAACATCTCCACCTTTGAACCACTAAAACACTCTGGTAGACCAAGATACTTTTCCATCCCTCCTTCATTGGTGATACCAGTCATCTCTGTGATCCTTACTCTTACCCCATCTCCAATCTTTTTGCCAAAGGTAATTGCCGACTTGTTAAAATTAATTAACTGACCAGAGATCTCCTCATAAAGCTTCAGAACTTTGCATACTGCAGTACACTCAGACTCCTCTGCCTTCAATATTAACAAAGAATCATCAGCAAAAAAGAGGTGGTGTGTCGATGGTCCATGATCCGAGAACTGAACCTTCAGTACACAAATCAAAAAGAAAGGGCGACAAAGGATCTCCCTGTCTCAAGCCTCTACCCGGTCTTATCTTCCCATGCTCTTTGCCGTTAATCAGAATGGTATACGTCACAGATCGCACACAGAACATAATCCACTCTCTGAAAATCTGATGGAACCCCATAGCCTTGAGAAGTTCATCGAGATAATTCCACTCAATTCTGTCGTACGCTTTTGACATATCAGTTTTTATTTCCATAAACTCCTTAGAGACTCTATCATGTGATCTTAATCCATGAACCACCTCATGGGCAATAATAATATTGTCAGATATCAATCTCTCCGGTAAAAAAGCAGATTGGGTTGGTGATACAATATGCTCCAGCATGGGCTTCAATCTAGAAACCAATATTTTCGAGGCTATTTTGTACATGACCGAGCATAGACTTAGGTGTTGTTTGTTTCACCTTCTATCTCCATCCAGCTAATCCATCTAGATGATTCATCTAGATGGTTCATCCACATTTTTGAGATTGTTTGTTTCTCCATCCAGATGGTGGATCATCTTGATGGACTCATGTTTGTTTCTCTGTTTTTCTTCTCCATCTAGATGAGTTTGGTAAAAAAATTACTAAAATACTCTTGTTTTGATTTAGTCATATGTATGATATTAATTTTAAATATATTAACTTTTAAAAATTTGACGCGAAAATGCGTTTTTTGCGGATTTGGCAGAAAAATGGGTTTTTGCGAAAAAAAAACACGGGGTTTTGCGGTTTTGGCGGGAAAACGCATTTTTGCGGTTTTAGTTAGAAAATGCGTTATTGCGGTTATAGCAGAGAAACACGTTTTTGCGATTTTAGCGGAAAATGCGTTTTTTGCGGGAAAATGCGTTTTTTTTTCGGGAAAAATGCGTTTTTGCGGAAAATGTGTTTTTGCGATTTTGGCAGAAAAACATAATTTTGCGGTTTCTACGGGAAAACACATTTTGCGGTTTTTACGGGAAAACGCGTTTTGGCGAAAAAACGGATTTTTGCGGTTTTGGTAGGAAAAAGTGTTTTTTGCGGTTTTGGCGGGAAAACGTGTTTTTTGGTTTTTGCGGGAAAATGTGTTTTAGCGGCAAAAATGGGTTTTTGCGGTTTTGGTAGGAAAACGTGTTTTGCGGTTTTGGCGGGAAAACGCGTTTTTGTGGGAACATGAGTTTTGGCGGAAAAACGAGTTTTTCCGGTTTTAGCGAGAAAACGTGTTTTACGGTTTTGGCGGGAAAATGTGTTTTTGCGGTTTTAGCGGGAAAATGCGTTTTGGTGGAAAAATATGTTTTTTCGGTTTTGGTAGGAGAACCTGTTTTTTGCGGTTTTGGAGTGAAAACACATTTTTTTTCGGGAAAACGAGTTTTGGCGGAGAAACGAGTTTTTGCGGTTTTAGCGAAAAACGTGTTCTACGGTTTTGACGAGAAAAATGTGTTTTTGCTGTTTTGGCGGAAAACACATTTTTGCGGTTTAGCTGGGAAAAAATGTTTTTACGGTTTTGGCGGAAAAACATGTCTTGCGGTTTTGGCAGGAAATCTGTTTTTACGATTTTGGCGGGAAAACACGTTTTTGCAGTTTTGGTGGAAAAACGTTTCTTTACGGTTTTGGCGGAAAAATGCGGTTTTGTCATGTAAGTTACAAAATAATAGTATGTTTAGGTTTGTAATTTATGAATTATATAAAAGGGTATAATAGACATTATACAATTTAGGAAGAACCATCTCCATCTAGATGGTTCAAATTGGTCCATCCAGATGGACTTCAAAATTAAGCCTAAAATTTCAAAAGTCATCCGGATGATCCATCTAGATGAGTTGTACTTTTAATGTCTAAACAAACGAAACTCTCATCTCCATCCAGATGACTCATCTAGATGGTGAACAAACAAGCCCTTATAGGCTGTAGGTCTACCATCAGCGTCGGGTTTGCTATCTTAGGAATCAGGCAAATTTGCGTAAAATTCCAATCTTCCGGGAAAACACCAGGTTGGAAAAAAGCCTTTACTTCTCTGATAACATCAGATCCAATAATCTCCCAATACTGTTGAAAAAATAACCCATTCATTCCATCAAAACTTGGTGCACGCGAAGGTTTGATCGCAAAGACTGCAGCACACACTTCTTCCGCTGATACCTCCTTAATCAACCTTTTGTTCATTTGTTCTGCTACCTTGGCTTCAAAACCATTGAAAAAACCATTTGTCTCATAGACGGCATTCGACTTAAAGAGCATGTCAAAATACTATGTGGCTACCTTCTCCATCTGGGCATTGGAAATAGCAGCAATTCCTTCATCATCCATCAGCTTAGTTAATTGGTTCCGTTGTCTAGAGGCTTTCACAGAAGCATGGAAGAAACTTGTATTATTATCTCCTACCACCAGTCAGTTGTCTAGAGGCTTTCACAGAAGCATGGAAGAAACTTGTATTATTATCTCCTACCACCAGCCACTTATCTCTGTTCTCGTGCTTCCAGAAATCTTCCTCCTCCTTGAAAGCTTTGCCAATATTGTTTTTCAATTCTCTAATCAGCACAAAGTCAGGGATGTAGATGAAGTTGCCACTTCAAGATTATCTCTTAACTGCTGCAGTCTCACATTAGAATTATGATTGTTCTCCCTCTTCTACTGACTTAGAGACTTTCTGACCACACCAATTCTCTGCAATATATTTGAGTTCCCTAAACCTCTGGACCTCATCCATGCCTCCAATATCGTCTCATTCACACGACATTTTCCCACCATCCGCTTATCAAAATGGAACGTCCCTCTCTTCCTCGTATTTTGGCTAATTAGATGAACCATCACCGGCCTATGATCTGATCCCAATTTCTCCATAAACTCCTGTGAAACTTGGTAGAAAATTCTCCTCCACTCCTTGTTCACAAAACATCTATCGAGCTTGCATTGAATATATTTCTGATATCTCATCCCAGCCCACGTGAAACCATCTCCCACTCCAGAAATCCCGACCATATCACAGACTTTTAGCATATCCGCAAAGCCCATAAATGAGGTATCACTCCGTTTAGGCCCCCCAATCTTCTCCTCATTATTTAGGATTTTATTGAAATCTCCCACCATAGACCAGGGTTCCTTACGACCCACACCAAACCTCATTAACCGTTCCCAGACCCTCTCTTTTACTCTCTGGCTCGGTTCACCATACACAAAGGACATCAAGAATTTGAACCCTCCATAGATGACCTCACAGTCAATAACATTTTTATCAGCGAACTTAACATCTACAATTACTTCCTGCCTCCACATTAACGCCAAACCACCACTCAAGCCACAAGGCTCAATCTGAAACATTCTTTCATACCCTAACGACACTTGCAAATCAGTAACCACTTTTTTTTTGTCTGTTCCGTTTCCATAAGAAAAATCATCTCCGGGAAATATATTTACGTATTTCCTTTAGACGGGGAATTGTCAAGTTTTGAGACCGTCCCAATCCTTGGAAATTCCAGCTCAATATCCTCATTACTGATTCGGCAGTCCCCCCATTGGGACCACCTCTGAGTTGGTACGCCTCACGATTTTAGCGAAATTCCCCGCCACTTCCTCTTCCCTTCTCTTAGTAACCACATTCGCTGATAACGTCTCTACATCCTCCTCCCCAACACTCCCAATTCTTGCTGGCTTGGTTCTGAACTTGTGCACTCGTTTTGGGGGACGTCTACGCGAGCCCTCCCTTCCTCTTGAAGTCCCGGAAGAGCTAGCATCGGTATAACCCACACTAAAACCCGTTGAACATTCAAGGGAAGCAATAGGAGATCTGGGCATATGCTCTTTCCCATGATGAGATAGTCTTTCATGTAAATCTGCACTCATTGTATTCGCCTCTTTCTCCACACTGCCATTCTCTGAAGACTTCCCAGAATAGTCAAAATTCCTCCCTTTCTCCTTGTTAGCATCTGATGTGATGAGCGGCGCAGGTTCTAGCCTCAAAAACGTTTTTTGGCCCATAGGATCATTCTCCAAATCAAGGATAGACTTCCTCTCACGTTCTTCGCGCACCCGCTTTTCATCTCCTTCTGCAGCCAGTAAATATTCTCTCATATTTGGCAGTACTTCAGGATTTATCTTCCTCCTCCCTGTCTCTCTATCGATACCCACTTACTCTTCAGATAGCACCCCAAACAAAGGGTCATTCTTTTTAAAACATAGCTCCTGACTCTGAATCTCTGCCATTACCCTCTTTTTTCGAGCATCAGCTTGGTCCCTTCGTGCCTGTATAATCAAAGGGCATCTATCTCTGTCATGACTAAGTCTCTGGCAGTTGTAACATCTCTTTTGGATCCTTTCAAAGTGATATCGAATCGTAACTGAGTCACCACCCGGCAGATTAATGACTTTTTCCTTTCTCACCGACCGTGACACATCAAAGAAAACTCTGACCCGAACATAATCATGACTTTGAGGTTTACTTGGATCAAAAGCAACCACATCCACTTTCCCGATCAACTCCTCAAAAGATGTAATCGCGTCTTCAGTGTAATGATTAGCGGGAATTTTGCGAATCTGCACCCACACCAGCATATATTTAAGATAATTCTCTGATGGCTTCTCTACCCATCTATCAATAACAATGCTCCACTCATTAAAGGTCCATACACATTTCCGCATTACTTCTTCAAGATCATGTTCGTACTTAAACACAAACTGAAAAGTGGTTTTAGATAAAGCAGTCATTTTTACTCTGTCATATACTTGCCACTTCCTTTGCATATCTAGAATCAAATCACTAATCCTCTGCTTCTCAGGGTTCAAAGTTCTACCCATGATACTCATCTTGTTCCTCTCCAAAGCACTGAACTGAGGTAAGTCTGGTAGGTTGAAAGGCATTTCCTCCTCCTCCAGTGACATAGATTCAAAAACCTTGTCAATATTTATAATGAAATTGACGAAGTTAAGAAAAAACCTTTTTGTTCTTCAGCCAAAACCTAGTGTTCAAAGGCGGCGACTGAAAAACCCTAGAAAATCCTAATAAAAACACGATATTCTCTTAAATCTTCACCCAAATAATAATGATTTTCTGTTTGTGTAGCCCGCAAAAGAGGAAAAAATTCCTTCCGGAGATTTGTACTAAAATAATGAGACAATCAATTAGGTGATATGCGAGATTTCTATAATCTGGTTTCCATATTCTGTCACACCTCATGAAAACGTATGCTATGAGAAAGTCAGATCTTGATAGATAGTGTTGAACCAGGCTTGAGGCAGGGCCATGCCTTACCATAGGCAGGTGAAGCATCTGCTTCGGGGCCTGTAATGTTTGGGGCCATTTTTTCAAATATGTTCTTTGGTTCAGTGGTTGAATATACTGCTAGCATTGAGCAGGTCATGTGTTCAACACCATTTGTGCTCATATTTTTGTCTTTCAGTTTTAACCATTTTTAATTAAAACAAAATTAAAGGGCCAAAAAAAAATTTGGCTCGAGGTAAAGATTTTGTGAAAGTGTTAGAAAGTTGATCGGAAGACTTAACATGTGTAACCCGTAGCTGACGATTCTGTGGCGAACAAAGTGATAATCCAAGACTATGTTTTTTATTATAGAGTAGAATACGATTTGCCGCCAAAATATGTTACTGCAATGTTGTCGCAGTATAGGACAGGTGTGGCCGTGACGTTGATCCCATGTTCATTGCTTAGTGATGAGATTTAGCAAAGTTCTTAAGTTGTAGCAGCAAGCACACGATACTATGCCTCGTAGATGATCGGTGATGCATGTTTGACTAAGAAATATGGTGGCTCCCAAAAAAGATAGTATATTCACTTGTAGAGGTGTAATCGTCTTTGATGATGGCCCAGTTCGCATCAGTGAAGGCATGTGGATTTGGTTTGTTATTGGTGTTGAGGTAATTACATGAGATGATGTTCCAGAGAGGTAGTACAATAGTCTTTTTACGGCTAACCAATATTCTGGCGTTGGTCGGCGGATATGTTACATATAAGTTTGATTCTAAGACAATTTGTTAACCAATAAAAATATGTTACATATAAGTTTGATTCTATCCCAGTGGTCACTAGTTTTGCATTTGTCATGTTTGCCTTGTGCAAAAAGTATGCAGTATAAGGAGACTGTGTAAAATGAACTCCAGATTTAGTTCTAGTGACTTCAATCCCCAAATAAAATGAAAGATCACCCAAATCGTTAAGTGAAAAGCGAGTAGAAAGAGAAGTGGTAAACCAAGATATATGGGATGTGTAGTTGCAGTGATAATAATGTCATCTACATAGAAGAGTAGAATGTTATTGTGGTGGTAGAATGAGTGTTTTTTTAAGGCCATATATTGCTTTACAAAGTTTACACATTTCTTGTGGATTGTCACAGGGCCGGCTGAGAGGGGGGGGGACAAACAGTACGACCGCCCCGGGTCCAAATCCGTGTCCCCCCGTTACCAATTAAGGGGCTCAATATTTTTTCTTTTTATATATTTTTCTACAAAAGTTTTAAAATATTCATTAAATTTAAGTGAAAAGAGGTCCAAAAATATTTTATGTATATAATATATTTTTATCCCAAATTTTATAAAAATTAAAAAAAGGGCCTAAAAATATTATATGTGTATATAATATATTTTCATCCCAAATTTAATAAAGATCAAATATAAAAAATTAAAATATATTGAAATTTTAATAAAAAAATATTAAAAATTAAATATTTTTATTTTGCCCCGGGACCCAAGAAAATATTGAGCCGGCCCTCGATTGTCATTGTCCTGAAATTTTTGGGATTGCATCATGTAAACCTCATCTTGAAGCTGGTTTTCCAAGAATGCGTTGTTCACATAAAATTTTCTTATTGACCATTTACATGTGACTACAATACTTTAAACAGTCTTTATAGTGGCAGACTAGACCACCAGGCTGAACGTGGCGTGATAATCAACTTCGTGTTTCTGCGTAGTTTTTAGCAACTAGATGAGTCTTGTATTTGTGGATTATTCTATCATTTTTTCGGGTTTTATTGTGAAAAGCCACTGGCACCTTACAACACTAGAAACATAGTTCGAACTAGAGATATCCCAAATATGATTACTAATATGAGAGTTCATCTCTTTAAGTGTGGTTTGACGCTAATGAGGAATTTTGAATGCTTCGGCTACTGTGCAAGGAATTGCTTCCGAAGCATAACAGTTTTAATGTTAAGATTGAGCTTTTGAACAGATTTGTAGGTGTGATTGCTTTTTTTTTTGTCAACCGCCCATTTACTCTAGATCAAGTGGTAACCAGTCGTGTCGATTCTCTGAGGAGAACCTCCGTCTGGTCGGGTCTGATCTATATGGGAACCTCTACTCCTTGCTTCTTTAGCTAGTGCATCCGCTCGTACATTTCTACTCCGCGGAATATGAGACATACTCACATCCTCGAAGTCCTCCCGTAGTCGCTGAAACACCTCAATCTCTGTCGCGAAAGCCGGCCAGTCTTCCGGTTTAGTAGACATGTCCACTAGATCCGAGCAGTCTGTCTCAATCCGTATCGAAGTCATCCTCAAATCTCTCATACATGAGATTGCCCACAGTAGGCCTTCCATCTCGGCATGCAGAGCTGATAGGCTCCTTCTACACGCCCGTAATCCGAACCATTCAGAACCCATTTGATCCTTGAGACTCCATCCTAAGCCACTGACACTACCATTATCGATCCATGATGCATCGATTTGGCATGTGGGGATTTGGGGGATCCTAGGGGGCTCTGAACTATGAGGTACCTCATGGTCCTCATTTACTTCCTCCTTCTCGTTTGCCTTCCTCCAACATTCTGCCTCAATAGACGCATGTTGAAGAGTGTCCATTGGAGATACGTCTTTCCCATTAAAGAATTTGTCGTTCCTTGCCTTCCAAATATACCAACAGATCCATGCGAAGGTGTCAAATTGTGGTCTCCGAGGAGCCACTTCTTTTCGCTTCCAAAACAGAAAGTTCATGTTTTGGTAAATAGATATACTCGGGAAGTCACCCGGAATGGACGGATAGTCCGATAAAGCCCAAACCTGCATGGCAGGGGGGCACTCAAAAAGGAGATGGTTAATCGACTCCACTGGGCCAGCACATCTAGGACAATTCCTATCGGTGCCCAGGTGTCTATAAGTTAGCCTCTCTTTTGTCGTCACACAGCCCGAAATAGCTTGCCACAAAAAGTGCTTCATCTTGCTTGGAGCCTTTAACTTCCATACATGACTCTGGAGGCCTTTGACACTTGGTTCGAGAACCATTTCATGTGTAGGCCTCGTCTTGCTCATTTGGAGTAGATTATATCCGGTTTTAACTGTATAGACTCCTGTCTTTGTGTGATTCTAAACATATCCATCCAGAGCAGAGGAGCGGGAGGGTTTAATCCCAAGTATTAATGGGATATCATCTGGCTGGAAGAATTCTCGTAGAAGCTGGATATCCCACTCCTTGGTATCATTCCTTATAAAGGCCTGAACAGGGAGTTGGAGAAGTTTGTAGACAATGTGATTGGTAGGTCTAGGTGGCCGGGCCACTGAGTCAGGAACCCAAGGCTCGCTCCATACCCTCGTATCGCGGCCCGTTCCAATTGTTCTCCGTAACCCCGACATAAGTAAAGGTCTTGCTGCCATGATACTACGCCAACCATATGAGGGTGAGTATGTTCGTCGATCTGCCAAGGGAGAAGTATTGTTGTAATATCTTCCTTTTAGGGTACGTGACAGTAAGGAACTTGGATACTGGATCTAACGCCATAATTATTTTGCAAGAAGTACTAAATTGAAGTCATGGAGATCTCGAAAACCTAGTCAACCTGAATCCTTGGGGGTACAGATCTCGTCCCATGCTATCCAATGCAAACCTCTGCTGTTCTGTTTCGAACTCCACCAAAAATTAGAAGTCGTACTCTTTAGTTTATCAGTAATGCCTTGTGGAATCAAGTAGCACGACATTGGGTATGTCGGAACTATCTGAGCCACCGCTTTAGTCTGAACTTCTTTTCCTCCTTTCGAAAGTAGTATCGATGACCAATTATTTACTCGCCCATTATGACGATCTTGTACGTAGGAGAATACTTCGGTTTTTGAGCCACCAATATGTTCATGTAATCCAAGGTACATTCTCATGCCTCTTTCAGTAGAAAAACCCAATACTTCTTTTATCTCTCGTTTCCGGGGGGAGTCCACTCTGTTTCCAAAGAACATCGAAGATTTCGCCGCATTTAGTTTTTGTCCTGATGCTTTTCCATAGATGTCTATAATATCCATAATCTTCTTGCACTGGCTCACTTTCGCCTTGCAAAAGAAAAGGCTATCATCAGCGAAGAGGAGATGGGAGATCCTCCGGCTCGCTTGGGCAACGCGAAGCCCCACAATCTTCTTCTCCGCTTCTGCTCCGTTAAGGGGTGATATCAAAGCTTCCGTGCACAAAATGAACAAAAAGGGGGAGAGAGGGTCCCCCTGCCTCAGCCCTCTCTTTGGTAAAATTCGCCCTCTCGGTTGCCCATTGACAAGGATTTGATATGAGACCGACGTGACACAACATATAATGAGGTCAATCAGTCTTTCATCGAATCCCATCTCCAGCATCAGAGCTGCTATGAAACTCCATTCCACTCTATCGTAGGCTTTGCTCATGTTTGTTTTAATAGCCATAAAATCTTCCCTACATCTGTTATTCGTCCGTAATGCATGGAAATTCTCTTGTGCTATCAGAATGTTATCAGTAATCAAACATTTTTCCACAAAAGCTGATTGTGTCTCTGAGATCAAGCGTGGTAACCCTCTTTAGTCTCTTGTATAATAGCTTAGATATAATCTTATAGCTAACATTGCAGAGACTAATAGGTCTGAACTCGGTAGTGTCCCGGGGTTTCTTCTTCTTAGGGATGAGACAGATATTTGTCTGGTTCAACGAAGGGTCAAGAAAGCTTGTCTCAAAAAAATCTTGTACAAGTCTGATAATGTCTTGGCGCATCTCCCGCCAGAATCGTTGAAATAATTTACTAGTCATGCCATCCGGGCCCGGTGCTTTGTCCGGGTTAATCTCGAAAAGAGCTTTCCTAATTTCATGTTCCGACGGTTTCTCTAAGAGTAACCTATTGTCGGCTTGGGACACCTTTTCTGAAATAAAACGGAGGGAGCTATCTATCTCTGTTGGCAAAAAATTAGAGAAGAGATCTTAAAAGTATTGAACAGCCACGTTCTCTACCTCGATTTCACTCTCTACCAACTTTCCATGCTTATCTTTAATAGTGATGATTCGATTTTGGGCTCTTCGTTGTTTTGTGGTGGCATGGTGGAATTTTGTGTTCCTGTCCCCATATTTATGCCACTGGTTCCTACTTTTTTGTTCCCAAAAAGTATATTCTTCTTTAAAGGCCAGAATTAACTGTCTTCGTAAATCCTCCAACTCTTCTGTTGTTGAATTGTCATCATCTTGAGCAACATCTATCTTCAGTTTTAATTCTTCAATCAGCAGAGCAGAGTTTGTTGGATTTTGCTTTTTCCATGTACTAATTTTACTACGGCATGAGGTAACTTTTTGGTGAAAACTCCTGACTGGAGTTTCATCAAACTGTCCCCACCCCGAAGTTACTGCTTCTTTGAACCCCGACTTTCCTATCCATCTCTTATCAAATCTCAAGTTTTTCCTTAATCTTCTTACAGTAGATTGGATCCTTACTAGGACTGGTCTGTGGTCTGAGCCCCATAGTCGCAAGAACTCCACCAAAGAATGGGAAAATAGAGCATGCCAATCTTCATTTGCCACTGCTCTATCTAATTTGCATTTTACATTTCCGGATCGTCTTCTACCCACCCATGAGAAAGAATTTCCTTTGGATGGAAAGTCAATCATTCCATAGTTTTCTAACATGGTCTTGAAGGGGAGAAACGAACTCTCTAAACGACGCCTTCCTCCCCTTTTCTCATGATTTCTAGTGATCTCATTAAAATCTTCAATCATAAACCAAGCTTTACTTCGTGTTGTACTCATGCGTGACAATCGTTCCCAAACTAAGTCCCGATGTCTAACAACAGGGTCACCATACACGAATGTCATAAAAATATCATGTCCCTCAAAACGAGTTTTAATATCAATCATATGTTTATCCGCGTACAAGATAGTAACAGCCGGATCATCCATATAAAAAAGTGCCAACCTCCGCTTCGACCAACGGGATCAACAGTACGAACATGATCATATACAAAAGAAACTTGCACATCTTGCAAGAAATTCCGATTGTTTTTTGTCTCCGAAAGAAAAAGAAAGTTAGGTAAAAAACAGTGATAAAATTCATTCAGGTGCTCCTTTGTGAGGTCGGCACCCGCACCCTGGCAGTTCCGCGCTACAGTGTTCATCTTGGAATTTTCGGTGGTTTATTTACCACTTTTTCTGCTTTGGTTTTGTTCTTCACGAGTGTTGGATCCTGGTTTCCAAAAAACATATCTTGTGCTTGGGCCATAGAAGAAGGAGAAGCACCCTGTGGCCCACTTTTTATCTCCTTAAGTTTAGGTGAGGCCCGGCCCAACAACATATTTCTCTTTTTTGAAGAAAAGCCCATTGCTGAGGAAATAGGGGAACCTTTCTTCTTCTGTGACGGAGATCGCGACGCTTGGTTTGAGGTTGAGTGAGCACGACGGCTTCCAGCCCCTGATGTCTTTAAACCAGGTTGGTTTCCATTCCCATCCATCGCTGCCTCCTTCCTTTCCTTCTCTGGCTCCGTGGAACCCTCAAAAATCAAGGGCAGAGATACTTGATCAGTAGAGAAACTTGTCTCTTCTTGCTGGAGCGTTTCATCATGTAGGAGTTCATCCTCATCCATCAAATCATCAGCATCCACATCAAAGGTATCATCCTGATTCAACCAATCTTCCTCCTCTAAGATCCTTTCAGCACTAGGGTCTTCAATTTCTTTACTCTCTTCAGTTGTTTTTGCATTCGCGATGATCTCCGTAGCATGATCGATCGCCTCCTCTTCCTCCAGTGTTTGCTCATACCATGTTTTCTCAGTCTTTTTCTCAGTGAGCGCAGGCGGTAAGGTGTGAAGGGCCTCTGGTAAAGAAGATTTTTTCTGCTCAGTGAATTTAAGACTCTTTTTTGCGGAGCTTACAGTATCAGAAGAGTCTCCCAAGTCTCCTACTTTCTCCTTTGATTTTGAATCCCCTGAAGATCTTTTTTGCAAAGCGAGCATAAAGGGTCTTTCCCTGACATGCTCTGGAGAAGCAATACTACGTTGAGCCAGTTGAGACTGATCAGACGTTGATCTATGAGTAGCAGCAGGGCGACTTGTTTGAAGATCACAAGGGGCCTCAGGTTTTCCTTTAGAATCATTAGTTTCAGATGCTAGTTTCTTTTCCGCTTTCTTTGCTTCCTCTCTTTGTCTACTTGAAGCAAAGAGTCGTCATACTTGATTGCTTTAAATGTTAAAATATTTGAATGTTAAAGACCGTGCGAGAAATCAAAGTCTTGCTTCCTCAAGGACTTCAACCATTTGATTATGAAGCCTGTCTACTTTTCAAAAACGTTTGTTTGTTCTTAAAGAAGTGGGAAGTTAAAAAATGAGTTTTTTTGCAAAATTGACTCAAAACTCAAAGTCAAACACAAAACTAACTTATTCTTTTAGCTCATCTTTCTTTTGCCCTATTCACCCCACATCTTCATTTTATTTACGAAAATGCCATTAAAATGTTTTATAATTTTTTTCGAAAATTGCTTTTTTACTCTCTCAACCTCATCATCTTCAAGTATTTACAACATTGCCATTGCTATGAATACGCCCAACAACCTTGTACAACACAACAACCTTGTACAACCAGTTTGAAGCTTTTAATGCACTTAAAATCGATACCCATACTCTCTTTCTTAATTGTTATGAACTAAAAACAACATCTCCTTCACTTTGTCTCCATATTCATACAAAAAACCCAAGCTTTTGATTTCAAATATTTTATGGTTGATAGAGCCATTTAAGCATACAATCCTTGGTGGGTTACTTTCGTTTGATGTTCTGGGTGGTTGAAGAAGAATCTGTGTGCAAAGGAATTCATCTCACCTAGTTTAAGGTATTAAATTAAAATTTTTACCAGATCTGTTCGCGTAGAAGACTTACCCGTAAGTCTTCTCGATGTAAAAGACTTACGGATAAGTCTTCTGGTCAAACAGACGACTTACTTCTAAGTCGTCCAGCTTTGTATGTTAAAAAAAAAGTTTGACGACTTATAAGTAAGTCGTCTAGGAAAAACGGGCTAGTTTTGCATTTGACCGAATTGTGTCAGATATTTTACTTTTCTTGGACGACTTACCAGCAAGTCAGTCTCTGGGAAAGTTAAAATTTCAATATTTTATTAATTCAAGACGAGTCGTCTTGGGTTAGTTTTGTAATTTAAAAATAAAACTTTAATTAAAAATTTTCTCAGAAGACTTAATTTAAAGTCGTCTGGGTCGTCCAGCCAGACGACTTATTTTAAAGTCGTTCGTGATAAGCAAAGTCATCCAGATTTTTTTTGGGTCAAACCTTGCTTATCACAGACGACTTTATAGTAAGTCGTCTGGCTGGACGACCCAGACGACTTTAAATTAAGTCTTCTGAGAAAATTTATAATTAAAGTTTTATTTTTCAATTACAAAACTAACCTAAGACGACTTATCTGTAAGTCGTCTTGAATTAATAAAATATTGAAATTTGAACTTTTCCGGAGACGACTGACTGGTAAGTCGTCCAGGAAAAGTCAAATATCTGACACAATTCGGTCAAATGTAAAACTAGCGTGTTTTTCTTAGACGACTTATAAGTAGTCAAGCTTTTTTTTTAACATACAAAGCTGGACGACTTAGAAGTAAGTCGTCTAATTTAAATTTCAATTGCAAAAATGACTTGTCTGGAAGGCTTATCGTTAAGTCGTAACATGACGGGTGTCCTTGACTGCTGAGTCAGCTGGATCTGGCGGTGGTCAACCCAAGCAACAACCTCGTTGTAGATTCGCTCGGATCTAGGATCTACAAAATGTCCAGTCTTGTTCGGGTGGGTCCTATCGTAAAGCTCTTTCAGAGATGGAAGAACTCCTGTCTCTTTAGCCTAAAAAAATAGTTTTAAAAATTAATTATTAATTAGAAATATATAAATAGATTAAAAAATATTAATTCGTTATTAAAATATTAATTTATCATTTCTAAACGGATTTCCGCGTGAGGTTTTCGACCCCCGGTGTGAAGCATCTTCGTGTTGCCATGCTCGTCTTTTGTCATGAGGTACTCGAACTTTGTGTTGGAGGTTCTGATCGAGTCCGGCAACCCCCAATATCTGATGAGGCCATCCCACACCAAATATTTGAGGCAATCGGGTTTCCCCTCCTCGTAACCATCCACCTGAAAAAAAATATTTTAAAAATTATTTGAAGTCAGTGATATATAAAACTATATAAAATTGATAAATCCACCTGAAAACCACCATTCTAGTTGTAGAGCATGTCGAGCAATCAAGCTTTGCACTTCGCCTCAAACTCCGTCTTCACCCGCTGGTGAATCCCTATGGACCAACGATGTTTTTGCTGTAACCAGAAAATATTAGATTAATTAGTTCAATAATATTAATTTTTTTTATATAATTAAAAAATTAATTAAGTTTATTAATGACTTACGGCGAATGATTTAAACCACGTATTTTTGGTGTGGCTGGCCGTCTTTTTCCAGTTTGGAGCCGGATCGGGAAAGTATCCCTTGATACAATTGGTGACACTTTGAGCGACACGTCCGTCAACATTAAACCTGAACAAAAAAAAATATTAATTAAATTTGTTAATTTTTGGTTAACTAATAAATTAATTTAAAAAACTTTTTTAAAAAGTGAAACCCTTCTCTGCCTGGCGCTGCAATAATATCCTCGACGGTGTACACCGCAAATGGAGCGTTTGGCGGCACCTCCAGGATGAACCCCGGCGGCCGGAGGAGGAGGTGGAGGAGGAGGTGGTGGATCAATCCGGGGAACCGTAAAAAATCTCTGAGAAAACTGAGAGTCAGGAACAACGTCATCCGGAATCGAAGAACTGGGAGCTGAAGAAGATGATGCGCCACCTATATGAGGATCAGGCCCACGACCGAACATATCTCCGTAATGACTCCCGTCAGGAGGCGGCCTCGTCTTCTTACCCTTAAGCTTGTTCTGTCTAGGCATCTAAATTTTAAAAATAAAAATAAAACATAAATATACTAGTATCATTTAAAAAAACACTTAAAAAAACTAAACCAACCTAATCTAAATTCCCTAAACTAACCACCTAATCTAAATTCCCTAAACTAACCACCTAATCTAAATTCCCTAAACTAACCACCTAATCTAATCACTTAACTAGGAATTAGAGATTTCCTTAAGAGGATTTTGAGAGAAGATTGCTACAAATGAGAGAAATTGGATGGCTCGACTTTATATAGGGAAATTGTTTTTCTCGTAACGTCCTCGTAATTTTACGAGGAAATAACGAGTCCCGCGTTTTTCTTTACAAGGAAATAGCGAGGCCCGTGTTAGGTTTCCTTGTAAAGTCCTAGTAATTTTGTTACGTGGAGTTTACGAGGAAACATCCTACGTGGACTTTATGAGGAAATCACGAGTCCCGCGTTTTCTGTTACTAGGGTTTTACGAGGAAAGATTTTGTAAATCCTTAAACTCAAAACCCCAAACACCAAACCACAACTTCCTTAACTTATAACCTCTTCTACAACCAAACTCCAAACCTCTTCTACACATAAACCCCAAATTCAAATTCATTTTTGTGATTAAACAAACTTAAAACATACATAACTCAAATTCATTTTTGTGATTAAACAAACTTATAAAATATACATAATTCATTCGGATACATTCTCAGAATCTGTGGAAACATCATCATTTTCGTAAAACTCGTCCTCAACACCTTCGTCCGTTGAGTGATCAAGAACATCTTCGTATTCACGATTATGCGGATTAATGAGTAGGATGTCATCAATTTCTGCTTCAGGTTCCTTGATTTCATTGGTGTTTTCTTCTTATAATGGTGGTTCTTCTCCAGCGATTATTCGTCCTCGAAGTGTAACTTTGATAACAGCTAACCAGTTTATTCCCGAGGTAGTAATCCGAGCGTATGGAATGAAGCAAACTTGATCTGCTTGGGAAGCTAATATTAAAGGCTCGGATTTTTTGTACCTGCAAAAATAAAGACAACGTAGAAATTAGTAGTCAGAACATGTATGTCAAAAAAATATTTTGTTGTACCTTCGTTCACCAGTGACATCAACTACACCGTTCTTGTTAATCCGAACACCTCTATTGACGACGGGGTCGTACCACTCACACTTGAAGATAACGCATTTCAGGCTCATACTTGGGAATTGAACTTCATAAATTTCCAGCAAGATCCCGTAGAAATATGATTCGACTTTCACACATATTCCATAATTACTTGTCGCCCGGTGTCTACCATAGTCATAGGTATGAAAAGTATAGCCTTGGGTGAAATACATCGATGATGTAGTGACCTTTGCAACTGGACCTTGAAGTAATTCGCGAAACCATGCAGGATATTCAGGATCGTCATAATCAACCTGCAAAAAAGTAATAGAACTAGACGTTAGACTTACTATGTAGTAATGTATGCATAAAATTTAAGTTATAATACTTGTTTCCTCAACCACTTGATAAAGTGTTGATCTTTCCTTTTGTCTAACTCAGTTGTCGATATACCAGAGATTGCTTCTTCGACTTGGTCAAAAATTGGCTGTAAAATTATGTTATGTTATTAAATCAATTGAATATATATCTATATATAAGTGTGTATGTTTATATGTTTACCTTTCAAAATAACCAATCAATGGATGTTCGCAATTGAGAAGAATATAAAGGTGTGCACTATGAACGTCTTCATCACTCGACCACAAAACCTCTTTCAATTTCCCACCCAATAGCCCAATTTGACAAAAGATGTCTGGAACATCTTCTTCCATATATGTCGGCACGACACCACCATCATCATATCTTCTTGGAGCTCGTTTCCTTGTACGTACTTTCGGTGCAAAGTAGTACGCATGTGAAATGTGATGTTTCTTCCGTCAAACTTCCCGCAACAATAGAACCTTCAACTTTTCCTAGGTTTTTTGCTTTTCCTTTCAAATTTTTCATGGCCCTTTCATACTGATACATCCATCCATAATGCACAGGTCCACGAAGTAATGTCTCATACGGGAAGTGGACAACTAGGTGTTCCATGACGTCAAAAAAGTAGGTGGAAATAGTTTCTCCAAGTTGCACATTAAGATGGGGATGTTTTCATGAAGTTGTTGGACAACTTCCTTTTTAAGAGTGCGGGTGCTCAGATCCCTAAATAATGCTCCAATTCCTTATATATTACAAAAACAAAAATTAAACACATTAGTATATTCACACACACACACACACACACACACACACACACACACACACATATATATATATATATATATATATATATATATATATATATATATAAAGAAATAAATTAAAGTTTGCATCATATTATATTAATTACCTGAAAGTGCTTCATGTACTTTTCAAGGTAGTAGCTCCGCAAATGCAAAGGGAAGTAGTCGGTGCATAAAGACATGACAATCATGGCTCTTCATCCCGGAGAAATTTCGCCCTTTCTCAACACATCTTGAGAGATTTGAAACATACCCATCAGGGAACTTCACTTTTGAACCCACCCAGTTGAACAATGCAGACTTTTTTTTTCCTGATGACAGTCTGAATATCGGAACTAGAACTTGCCCATTGTTTTTTATATGTAGTGATATGTTGTGTTTTTGACATGATACACACATACTTTGCATATCATATTTATGCTTTCCTGGAGTGTTCTTAGTGTGTTTTGAGTTATTTCAGGTGTAGAACGAGTTGGAATGCACCAGGAGGAGCATATGGAAGAAAGAATGCAAAAACCAGAGTTTTCCATCGCAGAGCACCCATCGCGGAGCAACTCCCAGCTTGCTCCCTCTATCGCGGAGCAAACCCCCCTTTGCTCCCGAAAATTATGGAAACTTCTAATTAATTTCGGGATTTGCCCTAATTTTTCTATTTTCTTCTCCCAGCCGCCTGTGGCCTTCAGACATATTCTATTCTACTTTTTCCTAGACAGAGAACGCTTTTGGGGAGAGGAGAAACCTTAGAACTTTTGGATATTGTGATTTTGATACTTGTAAAGGGAGAAGATCATATCTCTTGTTCTAGAGAAGAATCCTCTGAACCCTATTTATATTTATCTGCAATAACCAGAGTTTTCCATCGCAGAGCACCCATCGCGGAGCAACTCCCAGCTTGCTCCCTCTATCGCGGAGCAAACCCCCCTTTGCTCCCGAAAATTATGGAAACTTCTAATTAATTTCGGGATTTGCCCTAATCTTTCTATTTTCTTCTCCCAGCCGCCTGTGGCCTTCAGACATATTCTATTCTATTTTTTCCTAGACAGAGAACGCTTTTGGGGAGAGGAGAAACCTTAGAACTTTTGGATATTGTGATTTTGATACTTGTAAAGGGAGAAGATCATCTCTCTTGTTCTAGAGAAGAATCCTCTGAACCCTAGTTATATTTATCTGCAATAATATTCATGTCTTCTTCATCTCTTGACTTTGTGTTCTCTGTTGTTATGGCTGAGTAGTCGATTTGTTAACCTAGGGTTCTAGGGTGTTGATCCATTGAACTAAACATAGATAAGCATCATTCTCGCCTTTGCTCTCCACTGTTCTTACTGCTGATACTGATTTGATCACTTAGTATTTGAATCAAAGTTTAATCTTTTATCATTAATCCTGAATTAGGTTGCTAGATCTGTTGAGAGCAAGCATCACATCCCTGGTCAGCCAAAGTAGATATCAGGGTGTGATGTGAGCATATTAGGTCTGTGCTTAATGTTTGCTGTTGAGTAATGATCCACGCGAGAGCATAGGTACCATTGCTCCTCTGCGAAAGGAGCACACCTGCGAGAGCAGGGTGTTCTAGTTAAGAAATCTGAGTTCTAGGCTGCATTTAAAGAGCTTGAACAATTGTTTGGTTCAGCATGGTTAACACCCAATGAGATACCCTAGGTTGACATCTTTATATCCTGAAATTAAAACCCAATTTAATTACTTGTTTCTCGTGATTTGTTTCTTTACAAACTTATCGTTTTAGCTTGAATTTGATCCTATAAAAATAAAGTGTAATATTTGGTCTCTGTGGATTCGATCCTAAAGTGCTACATCGACATACCATTCGATTGTGGTAGTGTGCACATTAGGTTAATTGGTGTGCGTTCGCACGTAATATCATGTAGCTCACTTCTTGAGCAGATATCGGGTAAGTCCAACCTCGATTTTACGTTGTCTTTTGTCTTCCCTGGGACATTCAATATAGTGTTAATGATGTTTTCAAAAAAATTCATCTCAATATGCATCACATCGAGGTTGGGGATCAGATGCAGCGAAATCAGCAGCAAGGTGCTCCGCAGCAGAGAGGTTTCCTTTCGAGTTTCCAAGGCAAGACTTTTGCTTTCAACCAAGCTCAGAACCGATTTCAAAGCCAGAACCAAAATCAGAACCATCAGAATCAGCAGAGCAACCCGCAAGATGCTCCAGCTAATTCAGGGGGTGGACAGAGTGAGATCAAAGCCTTAGGGAACATGATGCAGCAGCTGCTCCAGAGTCAACAGATACAGGTCAAGGCGTTGAACCAGTCTACTTCTGATATCAACACAAGGATGGACAACATGTTCACTGAGCTCAACACGAAATATGACACAGTGAGCAGTCACATGCACCAGTTTGACATTGCTCTTGCTCAGACTGCAGAGAGTGTCAAGAGACAGCAGGGGATGCTCCCTGGAAAAACTGATAGAAATCCAAGGGATTGTTATGCAGTGGAATTGAGAGGTGGTAGACAGCTGAATGATCCGACACCAAGGCGATTTACTGCTGCAGAGATAGCTAAGCAGAAAGAATCAGAGCAACCTGCTGGGGTCGCTCCGACTACTACAGAGCAACCTGCTGGGGTCGCTCCGACTATTCCAGAGCAATCCGCTGGGGTCGCTCCGACTACTCCGGATCAACCTGCTGAGACTGCTCCAGACGAATCTACTGAAAATCCACCAGCTCGGGTCTATGTTCCTAGGGTTCCCTACCCAATCCCACCCAGACATCTGAGGAACCCCGTTAGTGAAGAGAAGCTGGCATGTTTTAACAAGATTGTGAGAAAGCTTCCTAAAGAACTTGCATTTGAAGATGCTCTGCAGATTCGCCCATTGCTCCAGTTCTTTAAAAGCTGTAGAGAGACTCGAGAGGAGATCAAGGTCTTATATACTAAAACACTGTCTACACCAGCACTGAAGGTATTGCCTAAGGTTGATGATCCTGGAAAGTTTGTTTTCCCATATTCTATCGCAGGAATATGTCTGAACTATTAACTGTCTTCGTAAATCCTCCAACTCTTATGTTGTTGAATTGTCATCATCTTGAGCAACATCTATCTTCAGTTTTAATTCTTCAATCAGCAGAGCAGAGTTTGTTGGATTTTGCTTTTTCCATGAACTAATTTTATTACGGCATGAGGTAACTTTTTGGTGAAAACTCCTGACTGGAGTTTCATCAAACTGTCCCCACCCTGAAGTTACTGCTTCTTTGAACCCCGGCTTTCCTATCCATCTCTTATCAAATATTAAGTTTTTCCTTAATCTTCTTACAGTAGATTGGATCCTTACTAGGACTGGTCTGTGGTCTGAGCCCCATAGTCGCAAGAACTCCACCAAAGAATGGGAAAATAGAGCATGCCATTCTTCATTTGCCACTGCTCTATCTAATTTGCATTTTGCTTTTCCGGATCGTCTTCTACCCACCCATGAGAAAGAATTTCCTTTGTATGGAAAGTAAATCATTCCATAGTTTTCTAACATGGTCTTGAAGGGGAGAAACGAACTCTCTAAACGACGCCTTCCTCCCCTTTTCTCATGATTTCCAGTGATCTCATTAAAATCTCCAATCATAAACCAAGCTTTACTTCGTGTTGTACTCATGCGTGACAATCGTTCCCAAACTAAGTCCCGATGTCTAACAACAGGGTCACCATACACGAATGTCATAAAAATATCATGTCCCTCAAAACGAGTTTTAATATCAATCATATGTTTATCCGCGTACAAGATAGTAACAGCCGAATCATCCATATAAAAAAGTGCCAACCTCCGCTTCGACCAACGGGATCAACAGTACAAACATGATCATATCCAAAAGAAACTTCCACATCTTGCAAGAAATTCCGATTGTTTTTTGTCTCCGAAAGAAAAAGAAAGTTAGGTAAAAAACAATGATAAAGTTCATTCAGGTGCTCCTTTGTGAGGTCGGCACCCGCACCCTGGCAGTTCCACGTTACAGTGTTCATCTTGGTTTTGTTCTTCACGAGTGTTGGATCCTGGTTTCCAAAAAACATATCTTGTGCTTGGGCCATAGAAGAAGGAGAAGCACCCTGTGGCCCACTTTTATCTCCTTAAGTTTAGGTGAGGCCCGGCCCAACAACATATTTCTCTTTTTTGAAGAAAAGCCCACTGCTGAGGAAATAGGGGAACCTTTCTTCTTCTGTGACGGAGATCGCGACGCTTGGTTTGAGGTTGAGTGAGAACGACGGCTTCCAGCCCCTGATGTCTTTAAACCAGGTTGGTTTCCATTCCCATCCATCGCTGCCTCCTTCCTTTCCTTCTCTGGCTCCGTGGAACCCTCAAAAATCAAGGGCAGAGATACTTGATCAGTAGAGAAACTTGTCTCTTCTTGCTGGAGCGTTTCATCATGTAGGAGTTCATCCTCATCCATCAAATCATCAGCATCCACATCAAAGGTATCATCCTGATTCAACCAATCTTCCTCCTCTAAGATCCTTTCAGCATTAGGGTCTTCAATTTCTTTACTCTCTTCAGTTGTTTTTGCATTCACGATGATCTCCGTAGCATGATCGATTGCCTCCTCTTCCTCCAGTGTTTGCTCATACCAAGTTTTCTCAGTCTTTTTCGCAGGCGGTAAAGTGTGAAGGGCCTCTAGTAAAGAAGAGTTTTTATCCTCAGCAAATTTAAGACTCTTTTTTGCGGAGCTTACAGTATCAGAAGAGTCTCCCAAGTCTCCTACTTTCTCCTTTGATTTTGAATCCCCTGAAGATCTTTTTTGCAAAGCGAGCATAAAGGGTGTTTCCCTGACATGCTCGGGAGAAGCAATACTACGTTGAGCCAGTTGAGGCTGATCAGACGTTGATCTATGAGTATCAGCAGGGCGACTTGTTTGAAGATCACAAGGGGCCTCAGGTATTCCTTTAGAACCATTAGTTTCAGATGCTAGTTTCTTTTCCGCTTTCTTTGCTTCCTCTCTTTGTCTACTTGAAGCAAAGAGTCGTCATACTTGATTGCTTTAAATGTTAAAATATTTGAATGTTAAAGACCGTGAGAGAAATCAAAGTCTTGCTTCCTCAAGGACTTCAACCATTTGATTATGAAGCCTGTCTACTTTTCAAAAACATTTGTTTGTTCTTAAAGAAGTGGGAAGTAAAAAAATGAGTTTTTTTTGCAAAATTGACTCAAAACTCAAAGTCAAACACAAAACTAACTTCTTCTTTTAACTCATCTTTCTTTTGCCCTATTCACCCCACATCTTCATTTTATTTACGAAAATGGCATTAAAATTTTTTTATAATTTTTTTCGAAAATGGCTTTTTTACTCTCTCAATCTCATCATCTTCAAATATTTACAACATTGCCATTGCTATGAATACGCCCAACAACCTTGTACAACACAACAACCTTGTACAACCAGTTTGAAGCTTTTAATGCACTTAAAATCGATACCCATACTCTCTTTCTTAATTGTTATGAACTAAAAACAACATCTCCTTCACTTTGTCCCCATATTCATACAAAAAACCCAAGCTTTTGATTTCAAATTTTTTATGGTTGATAGAGCCATTTAAGCATACAATCCTTGGTGGGTTACTTTCGTTTGATGTTCTGGGTGGTTGAAGAAGAATCTGTGTGCAAAGGAATTCATCTCACCTAGTTTAAGGTATGAAATTAAAACTTTTACCAGATCTGTTCGCGTAGAAGACTTACCCGTAAGTCTTCTCGATGTAAAAGACTTACGGATAAGTCTTCTGGTCAAACAGACGACTTACTTCTAAGTCATCCAGCTTTGTATGTTAAAAAAAAAAGTTTGACGACTTATAAGTAAGTCGTCTAGGAAAAACGGGCTAGTTTTGCATTTGACCGAATTGTGTCAGATATTTGACTTTTCTTGGACGACTTACCAGCAAGTCAGTCTCTGGGAAAGTTAAAATTTCAATATTTTATTAATTCAAGACGAGTCGTCTTGGGTTAGTTTTGTAATTTAAAAATAAAACTTTAATTATAACTTTTCTCAGAAGACTTAATTTAAAGTCGTTTGGGTCGTCCAGCCAGACGACTTATTTTAAAGTCGTCTGTGATAAGCAAAGTCATCCAGATTTTTTTTGGGTTAAACCTTGCTTATCACAGTCGACTTTATAGTAAGTCGTCTAGCTGGACGACCCAGACGACTTTAAATTAAGTCTTCAGAGAAAATTTATAATTAAAGTTTTATTTTTCAATTACAAAACTAACCTAAGACGACTTATCTGTAAGTTGTCTTGAATTAATAAAATATTGAAATTTGAACTTTTCCGGAGACGACTGACTGGTAAGTCGTCCAGGAAAAGTCAAATATCTAACACAATTTGGTCAAATGTAAAACTAGCCCGTTTTTCTTAGACGACTTATAAGTCGTCAAGCTTTTTTTTTTAACATACAAAGCTGGACGACTTAGAAGTAAGTCGTCTAATTTAAATTTCAATTGCAAAAATGAATTGTCTGGAAGGCTTATCGTTAAGTCGTAACATGACGGGTGTCCCAGACTGCTGAGTCAGCTGGATCTGGCGGTGGTCAACCCAAGAAACAACCTCGTTGTAGATTCGCTCGGATCTAGGATCTACAAAATGTCCAGTCTTGTTCGGGTGGGTCCTAGCGTAAAGCTCTTTCAGAGATGGAAGAACTCCTGTCTCTTTAGCCTAAAAAATAGTTTTAAAAATTAATTATTAATTAGAAATATATAAATAGATTAAAAAATATTAATTCGTTATTAAAATATTAATTTACCATGTCTAAACGGATTTCCGCGTGAGGTTTTCGACCCCCGGTGTGAAGCATCTTCGTGTTGCCATGCTCGTCTTTTGTCATGCGGTACTCGGACTTTGTGTTGGAGGTTCTGATCGAGTCCGGCAACCCCCAATATCTGATGAGGCCATCCCACACCAAATATTTGAGACAATCGGGTTTCCCCTCCTCGTAACTATCCACCTGAAAAAAAATATTTTTAAAATTATTTGAAGTCAGTGATAAATAAAACTATATAAAATTGATAAATCCACCTGAAAACCACCCTTCTAGTTGTAGAGCATGTCGAGCAATCAAGCTTTGCACTTCGCCTCAAACTCCGTCTTCACCCGCTGGTGAATCCCTATGGACCAACGATGTTTTTGCTGTAACCAGAAAATATTAGATTAATTAGTCCAATAATATTAATTTTTTTAAATAATTAAAAACTTAATTAAGTTTATTAATGACGTACGGCGAACGATTTGAACCACGTCTTTTTGGTGTGGCTGGCCGTCTTTTTCCAGTTTGGAGCCGGATCGGGAAAGTATCCCTTGATACAATTGGTGACGCTTTGAGCGACACATCCGTCAACATTAAACCTGAACAAAAAAAATATTAATTAAATTTATTAATTTTTGGTTAACTAATAAATAAATTTAAAAAACTTTTTTAAAAAATGAAACATACCAAAATATGTTGCGGCCGTCCCGTCGAAGAGGATCTAACTCAGGTAACCCTTCTCTGCATGGCACTGCAATAATATCCTCGACGGTGTACACCGCAAATGGAGCGTTTGGCGGCACCTCCAGGATGAACCCCGGCGGCCGGTGGAGAAGGAGGAGGAGGAGGTGGAGGAGGAGGTGGTGGATCAAACCGGGGAACCGGAGAAAATCTCTGAGAAAACTGAGAGTCGGGAACAACATCATCCGGAGTCGAAGAACTGGGAGCTGAAGAAGATGATGCGCCACCTATATGAGGATCAGGCCCACGACCGAACATATCTCCGTAATGACTCCCGTCAGGAGGCGGCCTCGTCTTCTTACCTTTAAGCTTGTTCTGTCTAGGCATCTAAATTTTAAAAATAAAAATAAAACATAAATATACCAGTATCATTTAAAAAAACACTTAAAAAAACTAAACCAACCTAATCTAAATTCCATAAACTAACCACCTAATCTAAATTCCCTAAACTAACCACCTAATCTAAATTCCCTAAACTAACCACCTAATCTAAACTCCCTAAACTAACCACCTAATCTAAATTCCCTAATCTAATCACTTAACTAGGAATTAGAGATTTCCTTAAGAGGATTTTGAGAGAAGACTGCTACAAATGAGAGAAATTGGATGGCTCGACTTTATATAGGGAATTTGTTTTTCTCGTAACGTCCTCGTAATTTTACGAGGAAATAACGAGTCCCGCGTTTTTCTTTTCAAGGAAATAGCGAGGCCCGCGTTTAGGTTTCCTTGTAAAGTCCTAGTAATTTTGTTACGTGGAGTTTACGAGGAAACATCCTACGTGGACTTTATGAGGAAATCACGAGTCCCGCGTTTTCTGTTACTAGGGTTTTACGAGGAAAGATTTTGTAAATCCTTAAACTCAAAACCCCAAACACCAAACCAAAACTTCCTTAACTTATAACCTCTTCTACAACCAAACTCCAAACCTCTTCTACACCTAAACCCCAAATTCAAATTCATTTTTGTGATTAAACAAACTTAAAACATACATAACTCAAATTCATTTTTGTGATTAAACAAACTTATAAAATATACATAATTCATTCGGATACATTCTCAGAATCTGTGGAAACATCATCATTTTCGTAAAACTCGTCCTCAACACCTTCATCCGTTGAGTGATCAAGAACATCTTCGTATTCACGATTATGAGGATTAATGAGTAGGATGTCATCAATTTCTGCTTCAGGTTCCTGAATTTCATTGGTGTTTTCTTCTTATAATGGTGGTTCTTCTCCAGCGATTATTCGTCCTCGAGGTGTAACTTTGATAACAGCTAACCAGTTTATTCCCGAGGTAGTAATCCGAGTGTATGGAATGAAGCAAACTTGATCTGCTTGGGAAGCTAATATTAAAGGCTTGGATTTTTTGTACCTGCAAAAAGAAAGACAACGTAGAAATTAGTAGTCAGAACATGTATGTCAAAAAAAGATTTTCTCGTACCTTCGTTCACCAGTGACATCAACTACACTGTTCTTGTTAATCCGAACACCTCTATTGACGATGGGGTCATCCCACTCACACTTGAAGATAACGCATTTCAGACTCATACTTGGGAATTGAACTTCATAAATCTCCAGCAAGATCCCGTAGAAATATGATTCGTCTTTCACACATATTCCATAATTACTTGTCGCCCGGTGTCTACCATAGTCATAGGTATGAAAAGTATAGCCTTGGGTGAAATACATCGATGATGTAGTGACCTTTGCAACTGGACCTTGAAGTAATTCGCGAAACCATGCGGGATATTCAGGAACGTCATAATCAACCTGCAAAAAAGTAATAGAACTAGACGTTAGACTTACTATGTAGTAATGTATGCATAAAATTTAAGTTATAATACCTGTTTCCTCAACCACTTGATAAAGTGTTGATCTTTCCTTTTGTCTAACTCAGTTGTCGATATACTAGAGATTGCTTCTTCGACTTGGTCACAAATTGGCTGTAAAATTATGTTATGTTATTTAATCAATTGAATATATATATATAAGTGTGTATGTTTATATGTTTACCTTTCAAAATAACCAATCAATGGATGTTCGCAATTGAGAAGAATATAAAGGTGTACACTATGAACATCTTCATCACTCGACCACAAAACCTCTTTCAATTTCCCACCCAATAGCCCAATTTGACAAAAGATGTCTGGAACATCTTCTTCCATATATGTCGGCACGACACCACCATCATCATATCTTCTTGGAGCTCGTTTCCTTGTACGTACTTTCGGTGCAAAGTAGTACGCATGTGAAATGTGATGTTTCTTCCGTCAAACTTCCCGCAGCAATAGAACCTTTGATATTTCAAGTTGTTGAGATGGATAAAGATCATGAGATGCCTTTGATATTTGGAAGGACATTCATGGCTACTGTTGGAGCAACCATCGATATGCCTAACAAGAGAGTCTGCTTCTCCAACATCAGCAAGAAAGTTTTCTACAAGGCTGTACCCACCAGATATTCCTCATCACACGCCTCTTGCATCTCAGTGTTTGATGTAG